>ML783982.1:1307993-1334186 GCA_009831015.1 Picea engelmannii
AAAATATTACGCCATCAAAAGATCAAAGGAAAGGGAACTGCTTTCTTTCTCAACCAAGATGTTAGTCAGGTGGCATACTCAAAAAAAGTGCTCCCATGATAGTGCATTCATGGCAAGCATAAAATGCTACAAAATAAAGAAATAAATCTAAATTAGCATGAAATTCGTTTATTTCATTTGCATGTTCTTCCACTGGTCATTTGGTTTAAGTTATTTTTTATTTTCACCTGTTCCAGCCTGGCACAGCTTATACTCTTCTTGAATTACAAAATAAAGAAAGAAAGAAATATAAATTAGCATGAAATTCATCTATTTCATTTGCATGTTCTTCCACTGGTCATTTGGTTTAAGTTGTTTTTTTATTTTCACCTGTTCCAGCCTGGCCCAGCTTATACTCTTCTTGGCTTATGGTATGTCAATGTTTACGGAAACTTACATCATCAGTTGCGGTCCTTTATTTCTTAATTCCACATATTCTTCACAAAGCTGGCTCTTTTGGCATTCCCCTTAAGTCACAAATATAGAGGCATGTACAAAACAAATATAGCAGAATCTATAAACAAATATAGAGGCAAGTACAAAACAAGCTTGGCAAGGTGAGTACAAACTAGAAAGATTCAGGAGGAGGAGGATTCCGACAATGATATTGACGTTGGCATGGATGATGCTGAGGCAGTTTTACAGTGCATGGATGCAGAAGACCAAAAACAGGTTGATTTATGGTTTTCACATTTGTTACTTCGAGCTTTAAAAAAATATGATTACTTTTTGTATTCACAAGTTTAAAAAGTTCAAACTTCATATTATCATTTATGTAGATTCCGAATGGTAGTGTATCATTATATTTCATTTTGATTGAGTTTACTCTTTATAATTTACTTTTGGTTATGAAATGAGAAATACAATGATTCATTAGATATCAAATGTGCAAATGGCCAATGTAACTTATGAATTGCAATGTTATCATGTTAGAGTTTTCATGGTTTTCACTGTTCAATGTTCAATCACAATGTTTAGTTCTAAACTTGAAAGTTTAATCATTAGTATATTTATGTGTGTGTGTGTGCGCGCGTGCGGAAGGGTCCCCTATGTTCTAAACCCCAGCGGTACCCAAAAACTTGCAGGGGGTCCTCCATACATACTAGGTATATGTCCCCACATACCAGAAACTTAGTGTAATATAGCTATGAACACCAACAACTTTAAAGCTACCCTCAAAATTCCAGAAAAAAGGGAAAAAAGACCCAAAAAAATTATGATGAGAAAATATGAAAAATGAAGGCATTAATATATGGTCCTATGCCATAAACATACTTCAGCAATGCCCCACTTGGAACCTCCTGCTAACATGTCCAAAATCTAATACTTCTATCCTACAATAACCACTACTATTGTAATAACCCTAGGGTTTCTAGGGACTCAGCCCGCTGGTAGAGAATTTAAATGCACACTTTTCCCATAGTAAATTTACCCTAACCAGCTCAGATTTCAATTATGCACAGAGACAACAGCAAAGAATTACCATGTAATGCCTACTTCCAGTGATTAAACCAATAATGACAGTATCCAATCAGTTTCCAAAACCAGTAGGGTTGTACCCTTAATCAGTCTATAATAGTAAGCAACCCAACAGTAGCATAAACCAGCAGTATTAATATCGGAAACAGAATGTATAAACCAGCAGTAGCAATATAGTACCCCAGCAGTAAACAAACCCTCAACGAGGCTGCTGTCCCAATTTAGCATGCACAGAATTTAAATACTGAAACCAACAGTGACTTAGACGGTTGACCAAAATACCAGATATAGAGGACTACAGAAAACCACTAACTAGACCATGAACCTGGGCCAAATAAGGACTCGGTCCTTCTCCAGGAAAACAGAGAGAGAGCTCGGTCCTTTCTCCAGAAGATGCACAGGTCCGATATGCTGCCACTCGGCCTCCTCACGTTCCACCTGTGACTTCCTTATGCTGCACAAGAACTCAGCCCTTGGAAATTGTCCTTTACAGCAGTCTTCCACGGCAAGAATCTCCCACGAATGGATGATTGATACCAAGACTGAGGTGCGCTGAGCTAGGGTGAGGAAGACTCACCGAAACCCAGCAGGAAAAAGGAGTTAAACAACCCGATATTAGGACTGAGGCCACACCTCCAAGTTCAGATAGAACCACCTCTCCAAATCCAATCCTGCCTCCTTTGAATGGACCTCCTCCCCTATTTATATTCTCTCCTTAGGATTGATTAGTTCCTTAGGTAAAGTCGGCTCTCCCTTTTTTGTGGATGATTGTCCTTTAGTTCAGGTCGGCTCTCATGTAAATTGTGGGTGAAGGAAGGTTGGCCCTCATACTAAAGCCCAACATATCCCTTTTTGCACCCACGGCTCCCCTACCTTCGGGGACTATGGCCTACAGGGAGCCCGCTAAGCCAATGTGTCCCTCCCCTCAAGGGGTCAATTGGGAGGGAACATGACAGTCCTCCCTCCCCGAGATTGCTTGCCCTCAAGCAACTGCAACCCATGGTGTTGTAAAATATGCTCACCCTCCCATGTGACATCCTCCTCCGGCAAATCCTTCCATCTTATCAAGTACTCATTTACCGTCTTGTTCCTCAAGCATTTTTCCCTGAATGCCAAGATTTTCTCAGAAACCAAGATCAAATGGTCTTCCTCGTCCAAGGGTGGTAGATTTGTGGAAGAGACAACCTACTGGCCCAAAGCCTTCTTGAGGCAGGAAACATGGAATACATTGTGAATCCTGCTGCCCTCCAATAATTCTAACTCGTAGGCCACCTCTCTAACTCTTCTGATCACCCTGTATGGCTCGTAGAAACGTAGTTGGAGTTTCTCTGCACCACTCCTCTTCAGCGAAGACTACTGATATGGTTGGAGCCTCAGAAAAACCAGGTCACCTACCTCGAAGCTACGCTCCACCCAGTGTCGGTTGACATACGTCTTCTGTTGATTCTGTGTCATCCACAAGTTGTCCTTTAGGACCCTTAGGATGTCCTGACTCTCTTGAATCCAATCTTTTGGCTTTGGGAGCCCTGCTCTCGCCAAATGCCAACTCTACAAATGATGGGGTTTCATAGCCGTACAATGCCCTGAATGCGCTCATCACGATAGACATGTGATGGGTGGTATTGTAGAAATACTCACCAAGATGCAGCCATCTAATCCACGCCTTTTGTTGCTCGAAAACATAGTGACACAGGTATTCCTCAACCCATTTGTTGACGATCTCGGTCTGCCTGTTTGTCTAGGGATGATAACTCGTACTGGGTGTCAACTCTATTCCCGCCAATCTGAACAACTCCTGCCAAAAGGCGTTGAGGAATCTGTTATCCTTGTCACTCACAATAACCCTAAGTAGTCTGTGGAGTCTGAATATCTCTCTGAAGAAGAGCTCTGCTACCTGTGGGGTTTTGTACTTGGAGGATATGGCAAAGAAGTGAGCGTACTTGGTCAATCTATCCACCACCACATAAATACATTCCTTGCCCTGCACCTTCGACAGCCCTGTAATGAAATCCATAGAAATACTCTCCAACTTTTGTTCTAGAATAAGCAAGGGCTATAGTAGACCCACTGGGTATGTGAGCTCTGACTTGTTCTGTTGACAATCCAGCATTCCCTCACATGCTGTAAGACATCCCCTTTGAGACCCTTCCAAGAGAATCTCTCACATACCTGCCTGTAAGTCTTCAAGTATCCTGGATGCCTGGCTAATGGTGCGTCGTGTACGACTCTCAAGATCTTCTCTTTGAGAGTGGATTCTGGAACAAGATATATCCGGCCTTTGTAATAGATAATGTCATCTACTATCGTGTACCTGTCATCCTGTATTTTTCCATCTATCAGCTCTCCTGCAAAGGCGTTCATGGAATACTCTACCAAAAGGAGAGACTTCCAATCCACTGCAATATCAGACATGGCAAATGCTATAGGTCTCCTGGACAAGGCATCTGCGACCACATTATTCTTCCCTTTGACATACTCTATGTCAAAATCATACGCCAGCACCTTGTTGACCCATTTTTGTTGCCTCTCGCTCAGATCCTTCTACTCAAGGAAATGCTTCAAGCTGTTGTGATCGGTCTTCACCACAAAGCGACCTCCTACCAGATATTGTATGAATTTGGCTAACGCATGCATGATGGCCAGCATTTCCTTGTCGTAGATGGAAAGAAGCCTCTCGGTTTCCCCTAGCTTGCGGCTCTCAAAAGCTATGGGGTGTTTGTTCTGCATCAATACTACTCCTATCCCTTCTTTGGATGTATCACACTCCAACACAAAGGGCTGAGAAAAGTCAGGGAGTGCTAACATCGGGCAAGTGCTCATCACTTCCTTCATCCAATCAAATGCCTTTTGGGCATCCTCTATCCACCTAAATGCACCCTTCTTCGTGAGTTCGGTCAACGGTGCACTAAGCTAGGAAAACCCTCACGAAGCGTCGATAATAACTGCATAACCCCAAGAAGCTTCATAGCTCTGTCAACGATCTAGGTGTGGGCCAATCGAGTATTGCCTGTATCTTTTCCCGGTGGACCTGTACACCCTGTGCACCAATTATGTCCCAAATACAGAATCTTTGCTAGGCCAAACTCGCACTTCATCTCCTTGGCATAGAGCGACTGCTCCCCCATGATGCTAAGTATCTCATCTACATGACGTTGATGGTCCTCCCACGTCATGTTGTAGATCAACAAGTCATCAAAAAACACCAACAAGAATTTCCTCAAATGCTTATTGAAAATATGGTTCATGCACGACTAGAATGTGGCTGGAGCGTTAGTCAAGCCAAAGGGCATGACTAGAAACTCGTAATGTCCATAGTGGCATCGAAAATTTGTCTTGTGCACATCCTCCTCGAGCACTTTGATCTAGTGATATCCCGATCTGAGGTCTATCCTTGAAAAGTACATTGCCCCATGTAGCTCATCGAGTAGCTCGTCAATCCTCGAAATCGGGTACCTGTTCTTAATGGTCTTCTTGTTCAGGGCCCGGTAATCTATGCACATCCTCAATGTGCCATCCTTTTTCTTCACCAGCACTACTAACGAAGCAAAAGGACTAGAGCTAGGCCTAATGTGTCCCATCTCCAAAGGCTCCTGAATAGTCTTCCCAATCTCGTCCTTGGATCTCTTTGGATGTCGGTATGGGGTCGTGATGACAAGCTTAGCCCCCTCCTCGAGCTCGATGGTATGCTCAAATCCCCTGTATGGCGGTACACCTAGTAGGATTTGCCCAAACACCTTGTCATGTTTCCCCATTAGGTCTTGTATGTCCATGTGATAGCGTTGGCAGCCCTCTGTATTCTTCGGGGTGGTGACCATACACTCGACTGCCCATGTTGTGTCCCTGTGTCTCAGGATGGCCTCCATCCTCTTGGTTGATACGATCCTGGGCAAGTCCGTATTCATTCCGCTCAAAACAACCATTCTTCCTTCCCCATCTCTGAACTCCATCCTCATGATTTGGTAGTTCATTTTGACGTCCCCTAATGAATAGAGCCACTAGATGCGCAAAACTATGTTAGTGTCTGCTAGGTCCACCACGTAGAAATCATCGGTCAATGTGTAGTTACCCAGCGTCACGTGCAACCCTTGGATCCTATGAGTACACTCCAGGTTGTATCCGTCTGCTACTTCCACATTGAATCCATTGAATTCCTCTGTCGAAAGGCCCTTCATGTCAACTAGGGCTATGTCAATAAAGTTGTGGGTGGCCCCACTATCAATCAGTGAAGTAACCCAATGTCCCTATACAAACCCTCTGATCCGAAAGGTGTGATATCTGCGAACTCCTGATAGCATGGATATGGTCGCCTTCTTGGGCTCCTTACGTGGTGATTCATCTTCTTCGATAGTGCTCTGTGGTTGCTCCTCCTTAGGGTTGTCGTGTGTCTCTTCTTGGTCATGGCATGTTTCCTCATCGTCTTCTTCATCATAAAGCACCTCTATGTAGTGTGCCTTTCCTTTACCCATGAACTTGTGGCCCAGCTCCCAAGGGTCCTTGCACGTGAAGAAAATCTTTTTTCGTCTGAGCTCCCTTCGAGTCTCTTCATCCATGCAATCCTTCCCAGTCTTGTCTTTCTTAAAGAACTTCTTGTCCTGATCTTTGGGAGGAATGTAAGGTTTGGTTGGCCCCTTTGTCTTTGGCACCGTATCCGTCATGTCAAGTGTTTTCATAATAGCATCTTGTAGTGTGGTTGGTATGAAGGCCTTGACCCACCCACACAGGGGCTCAGCTAAACCTTTTGTGAATAACATCACCAACCTGTGCTCCGATATGTCTGTTACTTATACAACGACATTTTCAAACTCTGCAATGAAGACCTCAGGTGTTCTTGTTTGTCTCAATTGTGCCAACTCACGGAAGGAGATATCTGGATCCTTCTTGTCAAACCTATCCATCGGTCTTTGCGTGAACTCCACATAGGATGTGATGCTAGTATGCCCTAGCGTTACCAGCCCATGGTACCACCATTCATGAGCCTCACCGCCCAAGTGCAGTGTGGCAAATTTGATGGCTTTTGCTTCCGTCATCGGATTGAATTGGAGGTAGGTGTCCAACTTTTGGACCCACAATCTAACTGAGCATCTAGATGAACCGTCATAGGGTGGGATGGATAGCTTCCCTACCTTCCTCCTTAGGTCAGCGTTTTGTTGTTTCCCTGGTGCTCCTTTATGCCCTTCTCTAGGTTTGTTCCTATACTTAATGTTGCAGTAGTCTTGCAAGGACATGGCTACCTGAAATTCTTCTCTCAGTGCCTGGTATTCCTGGAAGTATGTGGCAAAATCCTCACCATGGCTTTGTTTTGTTGGTTGTTTCTCTTCAATGAAGCTAGGTAGGAGAGGTCTGGGTGTCCTCCTACTCATTGTTGGTTGCACGCTGTGCCTAGGCACATGGGAAGTGTTTCCCCTCATCGAGGCTCCGTTGTTGCTCCCTTCAACTTGAGGGATGTGTTGTTCGGTAACCTGAATCCCACTGTTACTTCCCTCTGCATGAGATCTGGTCTAGCCATTGCCTCCATTGGTGTTAAGGCCCTGGAGGTTCCCTAGTGGGCTCAACAGCTGTGTGAGGGTGTCAATTCCTTTGGCAAAGGCTTCCTTCATTTCGTTCTGCCCTTTTGCCAAGTCACTTAGGATGTGCAGCAAGCTATCTTCATTAATAATAATAATAATAATCTATTTTTAAGGTCACGACCAAGCCACCACACCAAATTGGTGTATGAGACCCCCTTGTTTGTGGGACAAGGGACCCCCCTTCGCCCAGCGATTTGACTGGTAAAGTCTACGAAGGTATACATACCCTACCCCCCTATGGATTTGAACCTGTGACCTCTTAAGAGGAAACACATGTTCTTAACCATTATGGTCCCCCATGTTCCCTGTTTCTTCTTCTTCTGATACTTCAGATGTTCCCTGCTTTCCTGGTCCTCGTCTTTTCGTCATCCGGTCAGACACGGGCTGGCAAGATCAGAGCTCTTATACCACTGTAATAACCCTAGGATTTTTAGGGACTCAGCCCATTGGTAGAGAATTCAAATGCACACTTTTCCCATAGTAAATTTACCCTAACCAGCTCAGATTTCAATTATGCACAGAGACAACAGCAAAGAATTACCATGTAATGCCTACTTCCAGTGATTAAACCAATAATGACAGTATCCAATTAGTTTCCAAAACCAGTAGGGTTGTACCCTTAATCAGTCTATAATAGTAAGCAACCCAATAGTAGCATAAACCAGCAGTATTAATATCGGAAACAGAATGTATAAACAAGCAGTGGCAATATAGTACCCTGGCAGTAAACCCTCAACAAGGCTATTGTCCCAATTTAGCATGCACAGAATTTAAATACTGAAACCAACAATGACTTAAGCAGTTGACCGAAATACAAGATATAGAGGACTACAGAAAACCACTAACTAGACCATGAACCTGGGCCAAATAAGGACTCGGTCCTTCTCAAGGAAAACAGGGAGACAGCTCGACCCTTCATCCAGAAGATGCACAGGTCTGATATGCTACCACTCAGCCTCCTCACGTTCCACATGCGACTTTCTTACGCTGCACAAGAACTCGACCCTTGGAAATTGTCCTTTGCAGCGGTCTTCCACAGCAAGAATCTCCCACGAATGGATGATTGATACCAAGACTAAGGTGCGTTGAGCTAGGGTGAGGAAGACTCACTGAAACCCAGCATGAAAAAGGGGTTAAACAACTCGATATTGGGCCTGAGGCCAGACCTCCAAGTTCAGATAGAACCACCTCTCCAAATCCAATCCTACCTCCTTTGAATGGACCTCCTCCCCTATTTATATTCTCTCCTTAGGATTGATTAGTTCCTTAGGTAAAGTCGGCTCTCCCTTTTTTGTGGATGATTGTCCTTTAGTTCAGGTCGGCTCTCATGTAAATTGTGGGTGAACGAAGGTCGGCCCTCATACTAAAGCCCAACATATCCCTTTTTGCACCCACGGCTCCCCTATCTTCAGAGACTATGGCCTACGGGGATCCCCCTAAGCCGACTTTACCTAAGGAACTAATCAATCCTAAGGAGAGAATATAAAGTCGGCGGAGGGGACATGACAACTATTCATTGTTAATATTTCTGACTCTTTTTCTTTTCCAGACACTATGAGGCAAAATGCCCAAACTTGTGACACTGGAAACACTTGATTTTGGAGAAGTCAATGTTCTTCTCTCCACCTGGTCCACTCCTGGAGCCCTTCTTCTTAGACTTTCCCTTGCCTTTGCTTGCAAGAGCCAAAGCCTCCTCATCCACAACCTGAGATGTTGTAGATGATCCACTTGCCTGACCAAGACGAATTTTCTCCTGCATAAAATCATCCCATAAGCGTTGCCAATCAGGGAGCTTTTCCTGAGCTACAATCCCATGCACAAATGAGTCCCATGGCTTTGAAAAGCCATTCAGGGCTATACGTACTAACTCAGAATCCTATGTCTTTGAGCCAATTGCTCCAAGCTCATCCCTGATCTGTGTAAGATGAGTGAGGTAAGGAATCACACCTTCACCCTTAGCCATCTTGGTACCTCACAACCTTTCTTGAAGCACCATAATCATGTTTTCATTCTTACTCTAATAGATGCTACCCAAGGTAGACCACATGTCATTAGCAGACATTTTCCCTTAAAGGTGTGGGATTACATGATCCTTTACCCCATCAAGGATTATGCTCATAGCCTTCGCTTCACTCTTCTTCCAGGCTCCCAACAAAGCTGCATCCGTAGGAGCTGCTGCTTTATCTGCAATATGCTCAAGGACATCATTGACATCCAAGATTCCGGTAACCCTCTCTTTCCAAGTGGGAAAGTTCTGAGCGCCTTGAAGTCTATCCTCATCTCTCAAAGTCATGGCCATTTCTGAAAGTGTCTTTGTCCAAACCCTACGTTATCTCGAAAATTGATTCTGAAATCAATCTTCTGTAATCAACACACTAATGTTGTTACTTCAACAGTCCTACTCTGATACCATGTGAATCCACTAAAACCCAGCAAGATGAACGGAAACTTCAACAATTTTAAAACCTAGAAAAATTATTCACCAAATAACAAATCTGAAATTGCAGTTTAACAGTTACAGCTAGGTTTCTTCACAAAATAAAATCTAACAGCAGAAATAAATACTAGGAACATTGTAGAAGGTAACAGCTATCACATCACAAGAGAAACACCAGAATTTTTGGATAAAATAACCCCTGGAAAAACCCACTGTGGGAAAACCAGTTCTTCAGTTTGTGGATTTTACTATGAAGCAGAAAATATAGAGATTTCTTACAGAACAGATAGATTACAACAATGGTTGAGGAAACCCCAGAGAAAATTCTTCCCAGCACCTGTACGGCCCTCTCCAAACCAAATAGAACTCAACAACACAAAAATCAGCCCAACAAACAAGCCTCTACACAAATCATACGGTCCCGTTGCGCTGTCTCTGTGTCACACATGCGGCTCTCTCAGATCTGTAGCACAGCCTCTGCAAAACACTCAGGAAGCAAGTCGATCCACCTGCAAAAACTCTCCTTTGTCTTCTCTGCAATTCACCTCTAGCAAATCCTCAAGCAAACTTCTTCCTCTTGCTGAAACTCGCCCTCTCTCAAGTGCATAATGCACCCAGCCACCAAGTCGACTTCCTTTTTGTCTCAATGAGCAAGCAAAAACATATCTCCAAAGAGATCAAGGGCTGAGATCAACCCTCACTCTCTCAATGAGATGGATGGCCAAGATTAAAAGACCATCACTTAAATTATTTTCGCTTTTAACTTTAGGAAAAAGTGTTCATTAAGTCAACATTAAAATATAACACATTTAATGTACTTTTTCTAAGTTAGACTTAGGAAAAAGATTTAACCCATCAACTTGGCTAGTTTCATTGTCCCCCTCCATGCTAGGATGCCACCACATGGAAGAAGACCTTCTGAGTTACTCTTCTCAACATTTCACATTCTGAGAACGCCGCCTCTGACCAGGAAGATACGAATTCTCCACACTTAAACACTCCAGAGTCGGTAAAGTTCAATACTAGAGGATATGATAACTCAAGTTTCAAGTTGCAGATTCGCTGGCAGCACTGGCAGACTTCAGCCATATTTTCAGAGCAAGTTACACAAAGAGGATCCAACCTCAGCCTCAACAGCAGACCTAGACAAATTTCCCAGCCCATTCGGTGTCTGTATTCGATGAGCAAACTCGGAGGTTTTAATTCGGCCTAAAGATCCTTTATTGCAGATCTGAAGATTGTTGGCACCCCTTAAATGCACGAATACAGACTTGTAGCAAGAGCAGAGATGTAAAAGGGGAACAGCACATCTATTGAGCAATACCTGTGGCACTCATTTTCCAGCTTGCTATAAAGCAAATCCTTCAACAAGTTTGGGACTGTTATGGCACTTTGAACAGCCAGCACAGAAGGCGCACTAAGGGTGTGGTTGCAGGAGAGTTTCTAGGCCTTTTCCAGGCATTTTGGCAAAAATATCAAAAGTAGACCTGTAGCAAACTCTCAAGCATACAGAGAGTTGTAGCATGATAACACCAGTCAAGAGGTTCTGGAATTATACAGTAAAATTATATGCACGTCACCAAATTCCAGGATGCCATTGCAGGTATGACAGCATGGAAGGAGTTTGTTGAGTATGGCACAGCAAACCAGGGATCAAGACCTGAAGGGCGCACCTGTGGAAAGTGAAATCTGGTATACCCAAGACAGGCCGAACTCAGCAGCCTAAAGGAAGCGCTGCCTTTGGAGCCTTGAAGCTATATATATACGTGCATAGCACTGACAAAAAGGAGGCCGACCTGATGTTTGAAGATTGAAACAAGTTTATGAGGGGGGGCGACCTATAAATTTGGTCTAGGGCCGACCTACATATCTTTTAAAAAGATGTGCTGAAGTAGCAAATGTAATCTGAGCCGACCTGTGTTTAAGTTAGGGCCGACCTGTATATGAAAACAAAATTTTATTTGAGCCGACTTGTGCAACAAATGTGCCAAGGCCGACTTGTATTTATGACAAATGGTGAACTGACCCCCCCTTTTTTTTTAAATTGACTCATTTGGGTGACATGGAGGCTTGTATGCCCACATTGGAGGACGCTTGGAAAATCATGTTTGCTGGTTTTGAGGAAAAAGGGAGCATTGGAGAGCTTTTGAGTGCCAAAGTGTCCACTTTTACAAGTCCATTGGTCCACTTGGTGGTGATTGTGCCATGTTTTATTGGAGAAAGGAGCATTTGAAGCAGTGTTACACTTATCGCGATATTATCAGATTTATCGCGTTAATATCGCCAAACCCAAGCTTGCCGATAATATCACCATAAAATATCGCAATAATTTCCTAAAATGAATTTATCGCGATAAATAGCCGATAATATCACGAGTCAAGGCAAATTATCGACCTGCTGGGTTTCCGTGCGGATTTTGGCTTATAAAACCAGTTTTGGGATTCTATTTCCTCATTTTGCAAATGTTGTTTGTGGGGTTTGAGCTCTAATGGTGTTGTAACCATTTTCCATCAAGCAAATAAGGAAAAATCCATAGTTTTCGGTGCCATCAAGTAAGCATTTTGAGAGTGGGAATCTACTCCAATCTACCATATCCATTGAACCAGGTATGTAAACAAAATTGTGCCCTCATTTTCTTTGTTTTTCAAGATTTAGTATAGGGTTTGCATGCCCATTAGATATACCTTGTTTTGCCCCTTTTTAATGGAGGATTTAACACTTATGTAGGTATGGTAGTTTAATTGTAGCATTTTTGAAGTTTTTTGGTGGATTTAGATTCTAAATTTCCCCCATTTTTTTTGTCCCATAGGCTTACAAATTTAATCAGTGATCCACACATTTCAAAATACCAAAACCATTGGACCCAATATGGGAGTATGGTCTACCTTATGATGGCCATAACAAAATGAGGTTGAATTGCAAGCTATGTGGTATGGAAATGTTTGGTGGCATTAGTCGCTTGAAATACCACCTTGCCAAAATCCTAGGGAATGAAGTGGAGATTTGCAAAGCATCTTCCCCATAAATTGTCCACATTGCTAATCAATCCATTTTTGAAATGAAAAAGAAGAGAGATCAAAGGGAAGAAACGAGGCTTGAGCTTGCAAATAGATATGGAAGCACCTCAGGAATGGGGGAAAGCCAATCCTCGAGCTCAAATTCCACAATGCCTAGCCCCTCAGCATCCTCACCTTTCTTTGTGCCGAGGTTGATGACTAGGGGGCAACCTTCTATTCTATCGATGGTGAAAAAAAAGTAGGAGGAGGAAGCCGACAGGATTGTTGCTAGATTTTTTCTATGGAGTGACATACCATTCAACATTGTCAAGAACAACCCATTCTACCACTCCATGTTTGAAGCTACTGTTATTGTTGGTCCAAGATACAAGGGACCTTCTTTTAATGACTTGAGAGGGCCTCTCCTCCATGGGGAAAAGACCGATTGCACAAAGAAATTGGGCAAGATGAGGGAATCATGGGAGATCACAGGATGCACCGTTATGTCAGATGGGAAGGGCATGTCCATTCTCAATTTCTTGGTTAGTTGTCCCAGGGGGACAATGTTTATCAAATCTATTGATGCATCGGCATATGTTAAAGATGCACAGTTATTATGTGAGTTGTTGGATAACTTCATCTGGGAGATAGGCCCACAATATGTTGTCCAAGTCATTATGGCCAATGTTGCTAATTATGTTGTTGTTGGCAAGTTGCTCATGGAGAGGTAACGGACCTTATATTGGACTCCTTGTGCTTCCCATTGCATTGATTTGATGCTAGAGGACATGGGAAAAATTCCTTGGATCAAGGAAATTGTTGAGTCGGCTAGGACTGTTACAAAATATATATATAATCATATATATGTTCTTACACTCATGAGACAGTTCACATGGAACGAGTTGGTCCATCCTGCTATCACGCATTTTGCGACAAGCTTCATTGCTCTTCAGTCTCTCCACAATTCTATGTTGGAGTTGCAGAGGATGTTTCTTTCGGATGAGCGGAATGCTTGTGTCTATAGCACTAAAGTGGATGGGCAAGCCATAGCCCAACTTGTGAGACACGATCGGAGTTTTTGGATGGTAGTGCAAAAGTTGTGTGCTATCAGTGAACCTTTGGTAAACGTTCTTTGCTTGGTTGATGGTGAGAAGCCTGCAATGGGCTACTTGTATGAGGCCATGGATAGGGCCAAGGAAGCTATCCATCAATACTATGAGGACAAGGGGGAAGAGGGATTCACTAAACGAGCCGAGATATAGAGTGTGATTGATGAGCGATGGAACAACACTCTCCATCGTTTGTGATTCATGCAGCAGGGCTCTACCTCAACCCCACATACTCTTATGCATGTGGATTTAGGTTTGATGCAGAGGTTATGGATGGATTTTTCCAATGTGTTCAGAGGATGGTGTTGACTCCTGCTAAACACTCAGAGATTTCCAAACAAATTCAAATATATAAGTTGAGTGTTGGGACTTTTGGGTATGAGATGGCTATCCAAGATAGGACCACTACAATGCCAAGTAAGCTACAATTTGTTTCAAACTTTCAAATTTCAATGTCTTTCTTTTCTATCTATTAAATATTTGTGACTCAATGGGAATATAATTCATTGTCTTTCCTTTCCATTTATTTGATATAGATGTTTGGTGGGCAAACTATGGCAGTAGAGTCCCAGAGTTGCAAAAACTTATCATTCGGGTGCTGAGTCACACTTGCAGCTCTTCAGGGTGTGAGTGCAATTAGAGTGTCTTTGAAAAGATACACTCCAAGAAGCACAATAGGTTAGAAATGTTCAAATTAAATTTCAATTTTTTATGATCTCATTAATTTTAATTTATGCCCATGGGACATCATGATTCATCCTCTAATTACAAATTGTCCCTCATACAAGTTTGATGTCTGTTGAATTTAAAGCAGTTGCAAGAGCCATTCTCCCAGAGGATGGCAAAGACCCTAGCTGAGATCTAGGGCCCCCAGTGCACTCCTGGGGTTCTTGGTCTGGGACCAAACAGTCAGAGCCATGGCAAAAGACCCTTGAAAGGGCCCCCAGTAGATAACTGGGGTTCTTGGTTTGGGACCAAGCAGTAAAGACCCTTGAGAGGGCCCCCAGTATATGACTGTGGTTCTTGGTCTAGGACCAAGCAGTTAAAGTCCCTATATATGTCTAGGGCCCCTGGACGTGTTCCAGGGTACCCATGTCTAAGGCATGGGTTGATCCTTGGTCTTGCACCTTGGTGGATAAGACCCCGGATATGTTCTGGGGCAACCTGGTCCTTGATCAGGTAGTTGTTGGTGTGTGACCCTCTTTGAAGGCGGGCATGACCACATGAGGGATGTATCCCATATGCAGTGATGATAAAGTTAAAAAGGTCACCTTGAGAATTATATGGACATGGGTAAACCTCTCCTAAACCCTCCACCCTTGGCTTGAGTTTGTTTGGGGTTTGTGTTTTGTATTTTGGGATTAATGCAAGAAATATTTAATTAATATAAATTGTAATATATTTAATTGATATTTATATTAATTAAATATATTATTTTTAATTATATTTCTTTTATCTAACCCTCACCCAAAAGTATAAATTAGAACCCCTCCCCCTTCAATCTTACACTCATTTTTCTCTTCCTCCTAAGTGTGGCAGATTGCTCTCTTGTCAGCCTGCAGACTCCTTGCAACAGTTAGAGGCCTCCTTGTAACAGTCAGTGACTCCTTTAGTGACAGCCTTCGGGCCTCCCTTTGTGGCAGATTTGTTCCAGGTCCTTGCTAATTTCATTTTGCTGCTGTGTAAGTGTGGTGAGTGCCTTCCACTGCTAAGAACATTTTTGTTTGCTGCTCTCTTTGAGTACTACTAGCCAGCCGTCCTTCTACTAACCAGCAAACCCTCTTCAACAGGTTGTCATCCCCTATCTAAGCTTCTTGTGAATGTCGCGGCACCCTAAGCAAGGTGGTTGGGCTATCTTTTAAGGCAGTCGTCCCTCCTCCTAGTTGTTTCCTTTATGCATGAGGGTTTGTGGGGTGTTTTGAGTATACTTGTGTGAAGTTCTGGTGGTGGTTTATCGGTCCTATAATTCTCTTGGCAAGAGATCTAAACCTTGAGGTAGATCCATGATTCTTGACTTTTTCTGAGCATATTCTCAATGGCACTTCAGCCCTTGTGTGAGGCATGATCTCTGTTATCACTCCAGGAATCCTTCCTTGAATGTTAAAGGAAATGGGCCCGGTAACTTAATGAATTGTAATAGGTGGATCAAGTTAGAGAACTTATTCAAGTCTCACTCACTCAAAACATGCATAGACACACTCATCTAGACAAGGCTTTCAACCACTGTGTTCAGAAAGTTTATAAAAGGTGAATATGTGGAGAATTACTTACTATACCAGTAGAAACATATAATAAAACATATACGAATGGCCAGTTATAAAAGGTAAAGAATACTTGCAATTTCTAGTTTATGGATGTAATGACAAGTTGACAGTCATCATACATTAGACAAACATGAAACAATGAACGATAAGTTCAAGTACAAGTATAAATAAGAAAGAATATGAAAGTCTGAACATAAATGGCAAAAGAAACTTGTATTACTGAGGTACAATGAGAAGTCTGAGATTACAGGCCTGAAAGTCTCCAAAGTCGACCACATTCCTCAGACTGTTTCACCCCACTTTACAATATGAAATCAACATGCTTATATAGCCTTTACAAACTTAGTTGAGATCCTCAAAAGATGGATCTGATAACCACTTCTCCTATCTTTAGTTTGTGAAGGATATCTATTACAAATTCGAATTTGTGATGTGGCAAGGAAAACAGAGTTTTAGAATTTCTGGAAATATGCTTCTCCAAGATTCACCTATATCTTCCAAATAAAAATAGATCTTGGAAATCTAAGAGAGGTTATTGAAGAGCAGCCCGTGCTTGCGAAATGCCTCCTTTAGTTTCCAAAAACACTTCTCCAGATCATCGGAATCTGTCTCCAAAGAAAGTGACTAAAACAGGAAAAACAGAGTATTTAATTTCTGGAAATTTGGTGCTCAAAGATTGACCTATATCTCACAAATCAAAACAGATTTTGGAAAACTGAGAAAGGTTCTCGAAGAGGAGTCCGTGCTTATGAAATACCTCCTTCAGTTTCTAAAAATATGCTTCCATCGCATCAGAATCTGTCCCCAAAGAAAGTGACTAAAACAAGAAAAACACAGATTTCCAGAATTTAGCCATATCCCTACATTCTAGGATTTGATCCCTAGAATATTTCCATTGATGAAATGAAGTGCCACCTGCATCCATGGATGATATTTGATGAGATCTCTAAGGAAGAGTCAACATCAGCCCCTAAAAATACTCAAGCCAATTCGAATTTTGACCTTTTGACCAAAATTTATGAATTCTGGAAAATTTTGCGCTTTCTGCAGCTTAGAGCACCCTGCACCTGCCTTCTTAGTTGCCGAAAGTGGGAACTTTCGACAGCTTACAGCATATAAAAATTCGACCCTTAGCTGCTGAAAGCTAATTTCTTGGGATTTTTTCCTCATGACTTTAAACCAAATATTCCTTGAAGAGACCACTTATTTCTTGAAAAGACAAGTCTAAAACTCATCTTAAAGACACTTAAACTCAAAAAAAAAATAAAAAAACTTTCATCTAATGACAATCCCATCACCTAATGACTTGAAATTGGCAAATTTATTTTAGGAGATAACAATCTCCTTCATCAAGAAGTAAGACTACCAAGAGGTAAGTAAATGATCTCATTACATTAGATCTCTGATCAGCATGCAACTGTCTAGTTTAGATTTATAAACTGCTCTTACTCTGATTTGCTTATTCAGCCTAGATCTATCTAAGATGCATATTCAGCCTTACCTACTGTTTATCTAACTACTGTTAATGATTAAGAAGTGCCTTCAAGTTCAGATCTGAAAGTCTATGGTTCATATCTAAATGGTTGCATACTCAGAATTTATTTATACCTATCTGTTGTGTATGATCTGAAGTACTAGTTCAGATCTGAGTATCTTTATCACAAAAGAAGTTGCTATTGTTTAGATCTGTTTTGCGAGGATAATTCTGGAAATAATTATTGTCTAGATCTAACTCAGAAATCTCATGATTAGTTAGATCTGTTTACTCAGAAATATTTTTTCCAGCTTAGATCTAGTCTTTTGATCTTCTTCATTTCTGTTCTAAGCTTAATTTAATTTTAGATCATTGTTGTACTATCTAACAGAAAATTTAAAAGACACTGTTTTCTAGTTTTCTTCCCTATTTTAGATCATAGATCAATGACATGATCTATGTCTACTACAATCTCAAGTTGTGGGTGAAGCAGATAAACAAGGTACCCAACATTGATGCCATTGTATTGGATTGGATTGACACCACGAGTCTGTGGAGGGTGGAGACCGAGGAGCTTGTCAAGGAGGAAACACTTGAGTGGTTGGAGCATGATGTTGATGAGTTGGAGGGGGAGGAGGTATCAGAGCCAGAGGATCTTCCACTTACAGGAGAGACAGATTTGGAGCAGGAAGAGGACATTGACCATTTTCCTAAGTCAGTGCCACGACCTCCACAGAGAGTCGGGAGACTGTCAATCAAGAGAAGAGGTGGAAGACATCCCACTACATCTTCCACCTTTGACTCCTTATTCCCAGAAGTTGCACCTACCACCTCAGGATCAGCCTCAACACGTCCACCTACGGCTACTAGAGGAAAAGCGCCAATGATGAACTTTTCCCATAAAAGGGGTAGAGGGAATAGTTGATATCTTAGTGCATCATGATTAGCCTTGTAGGTTTGTAGTATCTAGATGCCTCATGATAATCATCTCATGAGATACAATTATTTTTGTTTTGACGTGATTTTATATTATCTTATTAGAAATTATGACTCAAGAGTCAGGACAGATATCATATTTCAGTATCGATGTTTGATGTACCACTTGACATCTTATATATCTTATATTGCAGTTTTATTTTCATATTTATGTGACAATGTGTTTGTTTGATGTTGATGTTTCTTTAGAAGTTGAAAAAGTTGAAAAAAATTGATTATTTTTGTATTTTTTAAAGTTTCCCGATAATTTTCGATAATTTCCCCGATATTACCGATAATTTCAATTTTGGACCCCCGGCGATAAATTCCCGATAACGATAAGTGTAACATTGGTTTGAAGGGCCTTTGGAGGCTAGACGTTGCACCAGCACACCATTTGCAGAGGATTGGTCATCTTTTGAGGGCTTTATGCCCCTAAATTTTGGACATGTGGCATGAAAAACCCAATTTTACATTTGTTTAGGTTGCTTAATTTGTGAAGAGGGTTTTTTACCCCCTCCTTAGGCTAAATTAATGGAATTTTTGGTTAAGAATTATTATTTTATTGTAAGAGGAAGTTGAGCCTTTCCCCTATAAATAGAGAGGCACTTCACTCATTTTCATCATCACTCCTTAAAGGATTTCCCCTTAGGAGGTCTGAAATTTTCTTGGAATATTTGTCTTGGATTGGTGTTTTGGAGGAAGAACTAAGGTGTTATCCCTTGGATGCTTCTTTCTTGGTAATATGGTGGAATATTCTTGATAAATGAGGGTTTTTCATGCTTTTTATTGGACTAGGTAAGAAATTTCTACATGTGTTGTTTCTTCTTGGTTTTAAGGTTAATATTGTCAAAACCCTTGGAGGAGTATAAGGGAAAACACCCTCCATCAAGATCCACTTTGTTATCTTTGAAAAGGTTATTTTGCAAAGTTTGCTACGAGGAGTAAAAGGGCATACACCCTCGTAGATTTACCTTGCTAGGATTGTTTGCTCTAAGGAGTAAAAGGGCTTACACCCCTAGAGAAGTAACAACCCTAGTTCATACACTAGAGACTCCATTGCCCAATGAAAAGACATTGGTTCTGGATCTCCTATATTGTTGGTGGAAACTTTATTTTCCTCTTACTCTCAAACTACAACAATTGTGACCTACAACTAGCTGGCTTGAAGCGAAAGCGAGATCGGTGAGCTGACAATGGTCTTTCTCTCTCGGGTTCGCAAGATTTGCATTTGAGAATTGGGACTTTGGCTCTACAAGTGCAAGTTTGTGCGATAACATTTTGGCGTCGTTGTCGGGGACAAAGTCCAAATTTCTCGGAAGACAACATCGGAAGAGTTTTCAACTTTGAAGATTTTTCCTGGCGACTGCATTGGAAGAACGAAGACCTTTTTCTTTGCATATTTTAAAAACTTGATGTTTGTAAGGTGGGAGAAGCATCATTCTGAAGGCATTTTGCAGCTCACCTTGGCGACTCCATTGGGATAAGGTACAAATATTTTGTTTAGCTTTTAATTTCACATTATGAAGAATGGCTTCTTGGATGTTGCATGGGATGCATCCTGCTCTCTATGTCAAGGATGTTCTAGGGCACCCAAACAAGGTTCCCCCGAACCATGCCAAGAATTTCCCGAAGTTCAATGGTGATCCTTCTTGTGCCATCTCACATATCTTGTCATATATGAGGTATGCATCCACGTTCGAAGAAAGACATGAAGACCTTTTGGTGAGATCATTTCTAATATCATTAGAGTGGAAGCAACAAAAATGGATCAAATGTTCTTGCAACCCAAAGAGCATCCCGTCCTTCAAGATCTTTGTGGAAGAATTTCTCAAACATTGTGGTCCAAAGTTTCAGAGCTTTGAAGACACCTATCATGAGCTTTTGACAGCCCTAGAAGAGGAAGACTTACTTGATCTCTTTGAAGGTGACAAAGGCATCCACAAAGAAGAAGCCTCTGCTGTCCTAGAGAAAAAAGAGGGCAGCGCTGACACAAATAAAGAAGAAATTACAGTTCAAGAAGAACAATACAGCAACAGCCCTGAGCAGTGCTTGACCAAAGGTTGTGATGCTGATTTTTCTGTCCAAAAGGAGGACCATCTTGCCCCTTTTGAAGATGATGATGGTGTTACTGAAATGAAGAATACCACAGATCTGCAACAAAGGTGCCCTCATGGTTTTCCTCCAGAATCTGATTATGGCAAAAATGGCAACGCTGCTATTCCAGCAAGTTGTAAGGGTGTCTTGAATGTGGTTTTCGAAAAGATTACCATACAAGGCTCTACTGATACCAGAAATGTCACTGTTTTAAAATGGGATGAAAGGCAGGTATGTGAAGACTGCAACATCAGCATTTCACAACATCTTGGAGATGTTGGGGTTCTCCTGGAGGAAGAAAACAGTCTGGGTGTTGTAGGCTCAGAAAAGAGATGCAATAGCGGGCCAAGTGACCTCTTCAAACCTGGTTGCTTCTTGGAACAAAGAAATGCCAAATCGTATGTATTATGTTTTGATGCACCACCAAAATACGATTACAATCACCAAAGGAGGGAGAGAGAAACAATACAAGCTGACAATGATCCCGGTGATAAAAAAGGGGGCAGCACTAATCTAAAAAGGAGCCTCAAAATTTATCAGACTATGACTTCAAGCCATGATGATACATCCTCCGATCTTGAGGAAGATTTTCACCTAGATCTCGTGCATCAAAACCAGTCAAAGTCTGATGTCTGGATAACAACAGGAGATAGTTATGATAAAACCCTAGGTGACCTTTCAACCTATGACTTGTGCACTGACATTTTTTCTGGTCTTGAGAGAAATGGCAGAAATGAAGCACTTGGCTTTGCAGGAGAATTGATTTCTGCCCAGGGATGGAGTCACGTTTCAGGGCATTGTCTTTCTTTCAAAAGGGATAAAAACAATTATAGAATGTGCACTAAAACCCGGATGGATACATGTTTTCAAGGGCCAACCTCCGACTGGAGAGAGATTAGGGAGGTTTTTAATTTTCTTCTGGCTGTGATTTCGAAGCCCATGAATTGAGATTTTAATTGCAGAAAATAATGAGTGGAAGAGAAGAGAGAATCTTACATCGTCTACGAAGGCGAAAGTGGCGGCAGTGACAGTTGCAGCCACTCCAGCGAGAATAATCATAGGCCCTGTGGCCAAACACCAAAATCTCCCGATCATCTTCTTAATCTTCCGATCCTTCTCCTCCTGCTGCAGATGACTTCACTAGAAAATGGAGAAAAAACAACTCCTCCAAGCCATTTTGTAGCAGTACTACTCCGCCCGTCTTGTGCAATCGTTTTTTAATCCATTATATGTTTGCCTTGATGAAAGTATTGAGTGGAACGAAATCGAATAATGAGATAACATTACATAGAGAACAATTACACCTTTAACTAAATGAGGTCCAAGGTTTGACATCGAAGACATGGCAATGTTAGGATTGTGGTGGGGAGGATTTTCTCACATTAAGGATTTGCATTTGAAAGCTTGTCTTTAAGTGGGAGTGTGTTTTTGTTTTTTGAAAAAAGCATTTTAGATGTAAATAGAAATAAGTTTTTGAGGTGTGTTTTAAAGATTTTTGTTGCATGGGTAGGGAGTTAAGGTTTGCATCTTATTTTTAAAATAGGGCTTATCATACCTTTAAGGCATGGCTTAATATTTACAAGTGGGTTGCTTGGATGTTTCATACTTGTTTTCCTTTGCAAGAGAATTAAGATAGTAGGCTTCCTCTATAGTTTCACAATAGTTTATGTTGTCATCTTTATGGTAAAGAAGAATATTGTTGTTGGATATCACTCCCTCTTTGTGTCTATGGTACGCAAGGATTCAAATTACACTTCTCAGAAGGATACATCATTTCTCTATCAAATATTGATGTTGAGGCTTTGGTAAAATATGTCCCTCGTCCATCAAATTGGTCATTCAAATATGTAGTTAGTTAATCTCGAACACATCCTTTGGAAAGAAAGACACTACTCTAAGGTAGTTTCATTGTGGAGAAAGTCGATTGCACCTCTTTGTTATAAATATCTTCAAAGAAGATTAATGTGTACTTAAACGATTCTAAAGAAATTACTTGATATATAGATTCAATGGGTTATGGCCAACATCTCCAACTCTCATAGATTGAATTAATTCAAATTGAACTTTAGCGTGCATAATAAGTTTACGTTTAAGAGAGTATTTTATTATTTGTTTTAAAAACCCACAATATCGTTAAAAGGTCGTAGACGAGGGATTGTGGTTTACGTGCAAAGTTGGTTTGCTCTTTGACCTGTGATTCTCCAAATTTAATAATGCTTTAATTATTATTTCCTCAACCCCAATCTAGGTGATTGTTGAATATCTCCTTTTACCTATGGGAAGAGGAGGTCTTCCAAAAAACAAAATATTTTTTAGTAGGTACGTTAAGTCTTATCCCAGTTAGGGGGGAGGGTATTTTTACCTATGTCAGAATATGTATCGATTTGGACTTGAATAAAGGTTTTTTCAAACAAAATGATTATTGATTGTGAAGACATGAAAGTAACCCATTGAATACAACCTTTATATGCATATTATAGTCGGAGGTAGGGTATTTGAAGGAAACTTATCCAAAAAGGATCATAAATCACACTTAATAACAACTTCCATTTGTTCCAAAAGAAAGTTTAGATGGATTCCAAAACAAAGGAGAAAGAAGAAGAAGTAATATGGGTGATCAATATTTTAGTGAAATCCAAAGCCACTTGACCTAAGACCACCAATCAATAATGAAGGACCTACTAAAGATACACGATGGTACACCTAGAGCACCTTAAGATCATATTAATCAATAAATTTAGCATAGTTTTCCACTTTCTTGTTTTCTTTAGAACTTTCCTGGAACCTTCCTTATTGCCTTGAAGTGCTTCTCAAGGTGAGTTGTGGGTTCATTATTATTTTTCCTTCGTGACAAAAATAACCAACAACACCTTACTCGTGCCTCTTACTAGTAAAAAATTTCCTTGTAATTCCTCTTCATTTCACTAAGGATCAAATCCAGAATCTTTGATTTCACATTATATTTACTTGTCTATTATTTTCCCTTCACCCTTTTTTATTTCCTTTTACCCAATGCATCACATTTTACCCACTCCAACGGAGATGTCAATTCAAAATCCCTAGTTTTTCACTCTTGTGCCTTATCCATTTTCTTTTTCCTTTTTATTTTTCCAATGTCACTACACAACTTAACTACTAACTATAATGGGGATCCAATTCCAAAATATCTAGTTCCAAACTCTCATGCCTTACACATTCTCTCATTCCTTTCTTTTATAGTGTTATCACACACTTTCATTAATAACTCTACTATATAAAAGAAAAAAGTTCATTTTTCTCCTCTCTCTATTTGAGATTGAACATAACCTTTAGCTTCCCTTCCTATACCTTATACATGTCTTCCCCTTTTCCTTTTGCTTTGTTTTACTCTAGTCATTCATCACACTCCCTAACTAGTGATTCCCCTTTCCTTTTGCCTTTGTTTTACTCTACTCACTCGTGACACTTCCTAATTGGTGACTCTATTATGGAACGACATAGAATATTTAGTTTCCTCCTTTTCTTTTCTAATTTTCCTTTGTTTCTACTCTTCTTTCACACTTTCCCTTTCCTAGTTCATCTCGTGTATCATTGTCTCTAACTACCCAATATGTACCTTTGGAAGCTTGATTTGGTAGGCCAAATACCTCATTTTTTGCATACCATTGAAATTCTCTTTGTTTAATTGTGTTAACTCTATTTAATGGATGGCTAAAGTGTTTCCAAACATGGTTTTATACAACTGTTTTTAATGTCATTGAATCATGTAAACTTCTCTAAAGAGCTTATTCTTTCAATTATAGTTCTTGAAGTTCTTTATTGTAATACTAAGGGCTAGTATTTTTTACTACTTAAACATGGTAGAGACACTTTTGAGTTCCTTAAAGCTCATCTTAAACTTCTTTCTTAGCTCTCTCAATTTCATTTTGTTTATACTTAAAATTTAACTTTCTATACCTATCAAAAAATGCATTTGTGATTGGCCTAATACATGTATTAGATGAGACTTTGTCATCTAGTAGGGGAAAGCTTATGATTTTAACTCCAAAAACACTACTTACCCTCAAGCCAACATCTGGTCATCTTCTAAAGTTGAATTTCTTCATCTTTTATATACTTCTAACTACATTGTATTTCTCAAGGTAATTACATCTTGGTCGATAATAAGGTTGGGATAAAATGAATAAGTGGAGACACATGTAGATTGATAGAGTCAAAACCTCTCTAGAAAAGGGTTATGGTTGATGTCGCAATTGGTAATGAAGTTGGCATTGATGATTATGTTAACATCTGTAAATTGAATCTCATCATGGGAACAATATTGATCCACCAAAGCAAATCTTAATGCTACTGAGTATTGGGTTGTTATTATTGAATGATAGACTACTACTAAAGTTTATCTAAATTTTATTATTTTTTCACACTTGTCTGGTGAGAATCGTGGTTGTGTATCTATTCGTTAGGTCAATGGGATATTGTCTTTAAGGACTCAATGTCTAGTTTCCCTCCAAATGACAAAGATGAAATCTTGAATTTTGTGTCATGTTTGTCATTCTTTATCATGTCTTTCATTCATTTCCTTGTCCTATCTAATTTTGATTTCTCTAACTTGTCTTATTCATGTTGAATTTGTGATTTTCTATATCTATGAGGAATTTTTGTCAAAATCAACTCCCTAGAGGCTTTTGGGGTGAATCACTCTATAGGGAACTCAGTAGTTGTTAATGTTTATGCCATTATTATAGTTCTTTGAATTTCATTAGATAAGAGCATAATAAGAACAAGATCACTGAGAAATACACATTCACAACAGACACAACATTTATCCTGGGAAACCCTCTAGGGGAAGAAAACCCAGCAAAAAACTCCTTATCATAAATAGCTTATACAATGTTCAAGAGATAACTCAAACCAATACAGAAAGTCCTCCACAAGAGATGTGCCACTCTTCTTCTCCTCTCTCCAACTTCTAATTGCAGCTTGCCTCATAAGAGAATGAGCAAGTGAAGTTGTGTGTTTGAAGTGAGGCGCTAACCTCTTATTTATATCAGACTGGCATGTGTGAAGGGTCACAACTGGTAGGGCCGACCTCTCACTCTGGGTGGGTAAACCCACCATTAATTAATTTTCGGTCTTCCGTTATAATTGTTGGGGCCGACTTCTTATTCTGTCCTTTGTAATTGTTCGATGACCAATCCGCAAAAGGGGATTCGGTCCTTATACAATTACCGACATGATTAATCCTCAATGGGGATAAATCCAATAACAATAATAATAATAATGACATGATTAATCCACAATGGGGATTTAATCCAATAACAAAATAATAATAAGAATGCTCTTCGCAGTTACATTATTTCAACACTCCCCCTTAACAAGAAGGGTATTCTTCATCAACATCAGGCGAGAGAGGTCTGCATCATCAGTGGCATCTGAAGGACAGTATCGTCAATATCATCTTGAACAATTTTCTAGCACATTTATGAGTCATCGAAAGTTTTCTTCATCAGCAGCATCATCATTCTCAAAAGAATGCTATCATCATCTGCATCAAACATGTATCAGTAAAAATGATACCTCATCACAGTACTACACTAGCTCAATGTCACAGCGGTTGAGCTGGTAGCTCAGTGCCAGTCACATCTTGCTTTACGTCTAACAACTAGGTCAGAAGCAAGTAATATCATCATCTCTCTTTACGTCTAACAACTAGGTCAGAAGCGAGGAATCACAGCGTCATGCTTTACGTCTAACAACTAGGTCAGAAGCATGACTCA
>ML783982.1:1356640-1384346 GCA_009831015.1 Picea engelmannii
CACATGAAACTGATGTAGAATCCTCCTGCAACTGAGTAGATCTGGAACTAGAATGGTGTGGGAGAGTATTTCATCTCTGAGACCAAGCTTGGGACAAGATAGGTGGAATCTTTCACCACCGAATCGTCCTCTAGGGTTTGTTATGTCAAAACNCTCAAAACCCCCAATATTGGGCTCACTAGCTAGAAGCCAGAAATCAAAATAAGATCATACATGAATGAATGAGAAGAGGCCCTTGCCTTCCTTTTATACTTTTTGGCTCACCTTGTCCCTCCAAAGTGACTTTCATTTTATTAATATTTAATTAATTAATTAAATCACTTTAATTCATTAATTAACCTTTTTACCTCTGAAAATCTCCTTATCTCTCCTTGTGGCTTCCTTGGCCACTGAAAGTCACTTCTAGCCATCCCATCCTATAGTCCTGCTCCTCCCGATTCCAATGAGCTATTACACTGAGAGGTTCCTCCAAGTAATGTGCCCAAAATGCCCTCTTCAGTGATTTTAATTAACTTATAGCTCAAAATAGTCAAAATCATGGAAATCATTGGAATGGAACAAAACCAAAGCCAACTTGTGTGGAATGGCTCATAATGATGGAATATGATGATAAATGCCAACTGGACCCCAAAATGCCTCTCAAATACCCCTGTACTCGCTATAACATTTGTCTGGCTACTCTGGTCATCATAAGTCTCTGCCTTGTGATGATGTCCCAAAGTGGAGACATTACAAACTGAGTCTCAGCTCTCAACAACCTCCTCACAACAACTGGAACCTTTTCCTGGGTATACAATACAAATATTTATACAAGAGGGGCTCGACGAGCTTTACCTCCAAGCTACACTAGTGGTGTCTAATCACCATCAAAACGCCTATCTCATGAGGCAGATTACAATGAGTGGAAATCTAGTCCGAATTGGATCTAGATCCTTCCTATCATCAACCACTTAAGGCAACCTCATCTACAGCTTGTGCAAAGGCATGGCTTGGCTCTTCCAGCCTAACAACATTAAATTGCCTTAATTATATTTAAATTCCGAGGGGAAAATGAGAGGACTAGCACCTCTCCCTTCCTTGAATATGCACCAACGAGCTAGACAGTCGGCGCGTGCTGAGGTGGAGTGATGCTCCTGCATCATACTCCACTGCTACGAAAAATTCATGAGCTCCTACTCATGAGCTTCCCAGCTTTTTTGAAATCCTTCTGGATCCCAAACTTCCTCCAGCATAAGCGAAATTTGACAAGGAGCTCAGTGAAATCCGAGCATAAATGGAGAAGCTAGCATTGAATATGTAGCATGAGGAAAAGGTACGATGGAGGTACAAATGGCCTTTGAAAAGCAAAGCTAGTTGGCATGTTTAGAAGTTGTTGGCCAGAAGGTAACAATAGGTGTTAAAAAGGTGGTTGAGGCATGTTGAGAACCTTAGTGATGAGGGAAAGAGATCTGGTAGAGCTCTCGTAGGTTGCTAGTTGCCAAATAATAAGGGATCGAATAATCTCATAAACTGCCAGGAGGGCGGAGGAGACATCCCAATTTTCCAGGTGAGCAAGGGAGAAGAGATGAGCTCAACTAAGAGTTCATGTCAGCAAGGGGTGTTGACAGATGGAAAGAAGGCGGAAGAAAAGCCTCATGAGCCTGAGAATTCATGTGGGATTGCATACCATGTGAATGAAGATGATGATAAGTTAAATACTTCCCCCATCAAGGAGGAGAATCAAAGGAGCATTCTGATCATTGGGGGAATTCATATATTCCTGCCAACTAGCCGATCAAGGGCTAGCATGTGTGTTGCAGATGCAATAGTAGAAGAACAACCAATGCAGGTTGTCACAAAGGAGGAGAAGGAACATATACTGAAGTCTGCCCCAGCAGAAAAGGAGGAGCACACAATTGAGTTTCTCACTCAATGGGAAAAGGAGTTGGAGATGCTAGAAGACTGGTTGAATAGTTTAGGACCAGAGGAAGACTGTCAGGATGCAGTCATGCAAAGAGAATAAGAATTCCAGTATGAGGAGCAGTTGGAGGAAGTTGTATTTGTACCAGTAGAGCTGATAGAAGCTTATCTGTCAGAGGAGATAGATGAGAAACAAATCAGTAAGGAGCCTCCAGTATTGGAGTTTGCAACAGAGTGGAAAGCTAGTGCCACAAGAGATGAAGGTAGCATGGGAGATCAAGTTGATCTGCCCTTTACTTAGCATGGGGAGATGCAATAGGGAAGCTTGCATGGAAGAAGAAGGAGCCAACCAGCAGAGCAGTTGGAGGAGGTAAGGAAGTTGATGTTGAGGTCAACAGAGGAGATTTTCAACAGGCAGAAGTTGAACAATGGAGGACCTGTAAGAGCAACAGGGAAGCAACAAAAACAATGAAAAATTAGAGGAGTAGGAGGACAGCTCCATAGAAGTGTTTGGGATCCAGGGGGATCTCAATAACAAAGCAAAGAGGCTCATGAGCAGGAGCTCATGATTTTCCCAGCAGTGGAGTATGATGCAAGAGCATCGCTCCACCTAAGTAGCGTGCCAGCTGCTCAACACATCCATGCACATTTAAGGAGGGGAGAGGAGCCAACCCTCTCATTTTGCCCTTGCTTTTTAAATTTTAAATGTAATTAAAATGCCATTAAATGATGTAAGGCTGGAGGAGACGAGTTATTGCCTTGTACAGGCTATAGATAAAGTTTCCTTTAATAGGATTGAGCTGGAATAGATCTTGAGCTTTTCCTTAGATCTGAGATGTACATGAACATTCAATGTAATCTGCCTCAATAGTTAGGCGTTTTGATGGTGATTAGACACCATTAGTGTAGCTTGGAGGGAAAGGCTCAAGGAGCCCCTCTTGTACATATCATTGTAACAAATGCCCAGAAGAGGTTGTTGAAAGTGCATTGTAAAAAATTGTAATCCAAGGAGAGGAGTGCATAGAGACGAACTAGATTCAGGTTCAAAAAAACTCAGAAGGACAAGCGTCAGGTGCCAGGAGGGCGCAAAAATCCTTTGGAGGAAGCAGAAGGGCCAAGTCCCTTAGGATATTTGAGAAAGTTGAAGGCTCGGGGAAAAATAGCATGAGTTTGCAGAGGAAGGCCTATGTCAGGAGTGCAGAAGGCAGAGACAGTCTGAGTTCTAGACTATGGGAGAAGCGCAAGTGTGTGCTCACACTTCATCGAAGTGCTAAACAAAACTCAGAAGGGATAGCGCAAGGTGTGCATTGACAGAATTGTTCCAAGTCCCAAAGCTCAGGAAGAAAACAGGAGAGGTGAAGTCAACCTCGTCGAAGCGAGAAGTAGTGAAGTCTATAGGTGCCGTCGATCTGAGGAGGACATGTGTCATCAAATTGCAGGATCCAGAAATGTGCATTTGGAAAAGGGTAAGAAGCTAAATCCTCGTTTTCGATCTGTGTGGACTCGTGGTGTCATCTCCATTGCTTCAATGATAGATTACTTTGGGGAGAAAGGCTTTAGTTGCATTCAAAAGCATCGAATGTCGAAGTCGCGAGGTAGATCGCAATCGTTGGTTGTCGGAGGAGCGTGGACCGTAGATCTGGTTCTAAAGTTTTCGTTGATTCAGAGATCGAAGAAAAAGGAGTCAGTTGCTTGCAAAAGTTCCGAAGCATGAATCGTGAATGGAGTGGGCTCGTGGTCATAGCCTGTGGTCATACTGGAGACGAGTCTAGTAGAGGAGCTAGTGCTCGAAATTTGGTATTGCCAAAGGCACCAGAAAAGGTTGTGCGAGTAATTTGATCCTACGGGTGACATAAAAAGGGGCATGTGTGAATTTGATTTGGGGGCTATCAGGGTCCTGAAGAGATGATCCAGCTAAGAGATTTGAAGATCCTTGACCGGGAGGTTGCAGATCCCCGAGGAGAGAAGGGGGCATTGCATCAATTCCATTAAAGATGGACGAAGAGGTTGCCCTGAAAATGAAAATGTCAAGAATTTTAGAATATTGCCTTTGATAATTTCTTAGGTTATATGGCTTGTAAGGAATGCTAGTCTCTTTGATAGTAGTTATATATCTCATATGCAATGTGCAGTGCAATGGCTAAATATTCTTTCTAGCTTCAAACAATTCAAAGATGCAAAGCCTTAAAACCCTTACTAGATGAGATCATGGAAATTCTAGCAGGTTTCAATTATTCCTCTTTTCATCATATATATCAAGAAAGGAACCAAATTACTGATGATCTGTTGGAGGCTAGCATTCTACTAGCTCATGAAGAATGGATCATAACAGAGGAGAACAATGGACAGTTTTCTGAATAAGTTAATTTGTTTTCGGTGGTGTACTACTTTCTTTAGGAAAGTTTGTTGGTTTTTGGCAAACATGTTTATAAGGAGTATGATGATAATTATTTATGCTCTATGTTGTTTATATTAGGATCATGATATAAGTGTTATGTTTTGTGAAGAAATACCTGTATTTAATTTTGTATTTGGAAAAAGGAAATGGAAGCTTGTTAGAGTGGACTGCCATGGATATTTTAATGGATCCATATTTTGGCGTGAAAACAGGTTTTTTGAATGTCGAACAACATTTGTGAAATGTAACTTTATATTTATGAATACAATTACAATTTTTTTCTTAGTGGAAATAAATATGTGTGTGTGTGTGAACACACACACATAGGGTTCCACGTATCCAAGGTTTTACAAATCTAAAGTTGAGAGTGTAGAGATGAAGGAGAAGTAGGAAAAATACTTTGATGATCCCTTGGAAGGTTGCCACATATTTTCTATGTGGATTTGGAGTGCCACGTACCTAGAGAATGATGTTGTCCAATGTCAAGGTGGGGGCAAGGGAGGATGTGGCACATTCTATCAAACTTTGGAAATCAACCTAGGTAGTAGAATCGAGGCAGATAACATACTCCCAATCAATAGATCCATTTTTTGACATTAAAGTCCCAATCAATAGATCTATGTGATTTAGAAGGTGGTGGATTGGAGGTTAATGCAATCTTGGATATAATCTATCAAGGGTTTCCAACCGTCTTCCATCCACAAGTTCAAGGCTTTGTGCACCATATCCATAAATTGACCAGTAAAGGCTTTGCGCACCATATTAATAACTTGATGCATTTGAATATCCTCTCCTAAAACCAAAATTATCTTTTGTTTCTCCTGCTTGACACATTTGATACCTTTCTCCCCATTACTGGATTTTCCCATTGCTTTTCTCTTCACTCCTCCTTCCACATTCCATGCACTAGTAATTTATTTCGGAGCTCCTTACAAGCTACCCCCTCTTCCCACTTCACTATACCAGAACAAATCTCCAACTTGTAATCAATACTTGTAACTCCATGAATATGGAGGTAACTCCAACTTGTAATCAATACTTCCAATCCTTTGTAACACATTATAAGGGCCATAATATTTGGGTGTTAATTTATTGTCGTTCTTTTGTTGCTTGAGGGACATGTGTTTATATGGTTGTAGCCTCAAAAATACCCAATCCCCCACTTTAAATCCCCTTTCACTGTGATGTTGATCTACTTGTTGTTTCATCCTATTTTGTTCCATAACCAAGTTGTCCTCCAATAGTTTGAGAACCTCTTATTGGTGCCCTATGTGGTCCTCCACTGCCTGAACTTATGCAGTCCCTTTTCAGGGAAATGTGATGGATGGAGGATGATATCCATAAAGTGCCAGAATGGGGACATTTTTTATGAAGTATGGAAGGATGTGTTGTACCACCATTCTAGCAAGGGAAACCAGTTGACCCATTGTATTTGTTTATCAGATGCAAAGCAATGAATATATCCTTCTAGACATTTATTCACAATCTCAATTTGCCCATCAAATTGAGGATGGTAAGATGAGCAATTGTACCCAAACAAGAAAACAATTCAATCCAAATATTTACAGTGAAAATTGGATCTGTGTCACTTACAATAATATTCGAGACTCCATGTAGCTTTTGAACTATTTCCATGAATGATGCAACTACTATACTTGCTTTAAAAGGATGAGAAAGAGAGCATAAATGGGCATACTTTGTCAGTCAATCCATTAATACTATGATGACATCCTTTCCTTTAGATTTGGGTAAACCTATAATAAAATCCATTTAAACTTCTTCCCAACGTTGACTTGGTATAGTTAATGGTTGTAGGGGACTCTAATGTCCCCATTTTTGGGCATTATTATGTTAGAGAGTGTTATTGCTACCAGACTAACCAGATGGGAGTGACAGCGAGTTCAGGAGTTATTAAGGGGTTTTATTGGGCCCGACTTGGATCGTTCATCATATTTCATCATCAGGATCCATTCCACACAACTTGGCTTTGGTTTTGTTGCATTCAGACGATTTTCATAATTTTGAGTTATTATGGGTCATATTTTAATTAATTTCACTAAGAAGGCTATTTTGGGCATAATACTTGGAGAAAACTATAGTGTAATAGATCATCGAAATTGGGAGGAAGATCACTATAGGATTAGAAGATGAGAAGTGACTTTCAGTGGTCGGAGAATCCATAGGGACAAATAAATCACTTTTTAGAGGAAAAAAGGCTAATTAATTAATAAAGTGATTTAATTAAGGAATAATAAAAATAAAGTAAAAGTCACTTGAAGAGAAAAGGTGAACAAGGGGGATAAAAGGGGGATAAGGGCCTCTATTCTCTCATTATGTTGATTATCATTTTGATGTCTGGCTTCATGGTAGAGAGCCCATGATACTTGGGGGTTTTGAGGGTTTTGACTGAACAAACCCTAGAGATCATCTCGGTGGTGAAAGATTCAACTTTTCTTGATCCAAGCTTATCCAAGGAGGTGAAAGATTCATCCCTCATCATTCTAGCTTAGGTTCTATTCCATTAAGTGGTAGTTTGTGGTGGCAGGGCGCATTGTTGGAGGTTTTCCACAGGTCGGGTGCATCACTTGAGAGAGAGATTCAATTTGGCTTGGGAAAGATAGATCTGGAATAGATCTCATTCCCAGATTGATTTTCATCACCCTAGGGCCTATTTGCATCAATATTGGAGGGTATACTTCAGCCCATTCACTCTATCATTCAAGAGGGTGAGTTTTCTCTCGAGGAGGGCGCACTGTCCATTTGAGATCTTGTGTTTTAGAGGGGAAGATCTTTCCCAACAGCTTGGAGATTCGACATAGAGGTTTCTTAGTCCCTGATATACACTTTGACAGTGAGATTTAGTGATTTGGTGGCCATCTTCAAGGAGGTCAAATTTGTAGTGGTTCATACAACCAAGATGGGCGCATTTTGCTAGAGAGGGCAACACATACAGCTTGGGTTCTTGGATATATTATGTATTCAGCATTGGGGACTCTTGAGAGTTCATCTCTCCACCATTCTATTGTACTTTGGAGGCACTATCAGCCACATGCATCATTCTTCTCCATGTATTCCAGATTTGCTCCATTTTGTACGAGGTCAACTATATAATTAAATAAAATCAGATCTGAGGTATTTGCGGCTATTTCTTGTGTTACTTATATTGCATCTTGTTGTGTATTTGTCTTTGGATATATCTATATCATTTACTTGCTACAAACAAAATCAAAACCATAATAGTAAACCCTAACACAACTAAAGAAGACAAATATGCAAAGTGTTTGACAAAATACCACAACCAGAAAACACTAAAACCTAAAATGTTTCAAGCAGATCTATTTGGTAAAATTACAGTGGTATCAAAGCGAATTTCCTTTGCCATCCTGTGATATACATTGATAATCTAGAGGAGAGATGGATTTTATGGATTTTGTAGAAGAGATCATATATTTTAATGAGGAATATCACGCCCTTGGTGAGACATTCAGGGCTCAAGTAATATGCCAATAGTTTGCATCCATCAAAAATCCTAGGTGGAGCAAAGATGAGGTTACACATTGGGTCAAAAGGATGGAAGAAATCAATTATTGGAGCAGCTTAGCAAAGGAAAGCAGAGTCACAACAACCAAGGAGGCAGATACATCACTACCAACTAGTAGACGGAAGGAAGCACAAATTGAGCCTACACCCATTAGGAGCAAGGAACTTTTCTACAATTGCAAAGAGCCTTGGGATCCAGAACATAGATGCAGGGGCAAGGGGAAGGTGCACTACGAAAGTGAGGATGAGGAGATGCATGTGGATGCAATCATAGAAGCCTATTTAGAGCAGTCCGATAAGGCTAGTGACTCCTACGCATCTGATGGATAGTTGGATGGACATGATGATAGCGTGAGTGCTTTAGCGTCCCTATCAGACAGTGTTGAGGACTCAACACTTCAGCATAGCGGTTACACTTGGAAGGATTCATATGTGTTAGCACCTAGTATGAGGTCATGTGTGGCGGATATTGTTCCTCCCATGGAGTTTAGCGTGATACAATCCTTACCTTCTTAGACATTTATGATAGACATGACACATGAGGATATCAATAGCATTCTGAAGGTGGTAGAGGAGCCTTGTGTAGCAGTTGAACACAAGGAACATATGGATCTACAGGTCCAGGAGGAGAGGCATGGTTTGGAGCCAATTGACTATATACATAGCTATCAGTATGAGGAGAGCGAGTCATCTATTTTGGGGAGTCTATTGTTAGATCAGGTTGTGGAGACCGATGACTTGTTGGCATACTCATTTCTAGGACCTGTCTACAGGGATGAGGATGCACTCCTTATTGGTCGGGATGACCATATCTCATGTCTAGATACATTTGTATGGGATCCAGGTGCAAATGACATTAGCAAAGTGAGCGCACAGGAGGATACAACTACTCATATAGGATATAATATGATTTAGATGGAGGTGGCAGTTGGTGATGGTGTGAAGTGGCATACAAGAGGACTCAATAGCACAAAGGACAATGGGAAATTTAGTGCCTTATATTTTGAGGAGTGCGTTGTGGGGGATTCCATTGTTGACATTAGTAGTGAGAGGCATGAGGTAGCACCTCAACAGGATTGTGATCAAGAATCATGACACTTGACATGGCTATTGAGAGTTAGTGAGGACATGATCATGGCAACGACTAGATGCATTGATGATACACACACATTGGTGGCATGTTATTATTGGAGGGCCTCGATGGCACATGATAGTTCAGATGGGGGGCTTGCCATTGATGATGTCCATATGCTTAGGGAGAGAGTGACTGTGATGAAATTCGACTACCAACAATTGTTGATGGATAAAGATTACCTATTGGAGGTTGGAAAGATGTATCACAAGGCATTGAGGGAGAAGGAGATTGAAGTGGACCGACTCACTCATGAGTTGGCGAGCACACATGAACTCTTGGAAGGCACACATAAAACCCTTCAGGAATCAAGGTCCATATTAGAGGAGCTTGTTGAGGAGACTAGTTGGGGATCCACTACATCTATCTCAATAAAGATCCAGATGTTTACTTCAGCTACTTCACCAGAGGATGTTGGTGGGTTGGTAGAGGAGCACCAAATGATGGAGGTGCATGAGGGACACCCAGGATCTCTAATGAATATGGAGAGATGTGACCAGGGGATGTTGGAGGATATCTATGTGTCACAAGGACCACCATTCATGAGGGGTTCTACGATAGTTGGTCTTACACATACACCTGGGGATTCTAGAGCTAGGGGCAGTTATGAGGACACTTCCATCAGGGTTTCAGGAGTGGATGACATCCATATAGAGGTTGACCCAACAATACACCTTGGATACATGATGGTGTATGAGGATACAGAGGCTTGCATGAGTATACAGAGGCATATGATGATAGGAGTTAGTTCACAGGGGCCTGCAGAGGTGTACAATGGGATTCAGGGGAACACATTGGATTGCAAGGAAGACACATACTTAGTGGAGCATGGAGATTCTTCTCCCTTGCAGCAGTACATAGTTCTGTGAGATCACCTTCACAGTAGCAACAACTATATGAGTGATGGTAGAGGGAGAGTGATTGACCAATGGGTTGTGGAATTATCGACTGTTGTACATGATGGTTGGAGTTTAACGAGGAGCACGTGTGATTATTCACCATGGTGCCAGTGGATGAGCTTTTGGTCAAGTCCTTGGGAATTACCAAAGTCTATGATACTTTCTAGTATTACATACAGTTGCAGTTATTTCTGTTAACCTTACTTGATACCTTCACCATAAACAACAACATAGGGGGAGATAAACAGTGGAAGGGGACATGGAGAGTTGGTAGGCAGAGACCACCTGACGAGAGTGACTTGATTATATACATCAAGATAGGCGTGGTTCATAGGAGATAGTCATATGAGGCTTGGGGTGTGATGGAGAGCATCCTTAGTCGTGAGACAGAGTATGTTCCAGAGATGGATATAGGTTAAGAGTCTTAGCAGGATGAGGACTGGGAGCAAAGATGGACATATTCTTTTAATGAGATCTATGAGGTCAGATGGCAGGAGGTATGGTCGCAGCAGGAAACGTCAGGGATCTAGATGATCGCACATGATGTATCTATGGTTGGACAACTTGGTTATTTTATGACTCGTCAGTAGGACGGATATAGATTATCCTTGGGGGATCTCAATGATGATGTCATGAGACACATGGGAGCATGTTTGGTATGTCAACATCACCATTCAGGGCATGAATCTGTAGCTACCCTTGTTTCGGTGCTGAGTTGGGAGAGTATGCTAGCTTCTCTCGACCCTAGGGCACTAAAGATATATAGTACGACTGACATCATAGGGATATTGTTGGAGTATGAGACTCTGCATGCAATAGTGTGGATTGGAAGGGAGGCCAAGTTTAGTGATTATGGATAGGACAACATGACTATCAACGTTCTTAGACCAAAGATTTACAGTTTTGTGGGCACCGAGATACTTGGTATGACACATTCAAAGTTATGTGATGCAAGATTTGGTGCTCTTCTAGAGTGCATGAGGGTTTCAAAGACTTGCATGATTGATTCTTTCCATTGTTGGGGGAATTTGAGAGCAAGTTGAGATGAGTATGCTTTGTGGCGGGATGGATCTCCTTGGTTGAGGATCACATATATCAACATATCATCTTCTTGGTTAGCGAGGGGTCTGGATTCTGCCATAGATGATAGTTGGGAGATAGGTTTATGTGAGAGACTCCTTGATGGATGGATGTTGCATCTACTTGTTCCATTAGTTGGTGGTCTTCAATAGATTCATGATTTTGGTATCTTACAGGGTTATACTTCACAGGGCACTACAGTTCACATCTTGATATGGGATCCATTGATTGGAGTGCTTGGTATTCCAGAGTTTGATAGGGTCGAGATCTGAGTAGAGTGGTTGCTTGGGGACTTGATCGAGGATTGGATGCACACGATCATTCTACTCATCAAGAGAATTTGGGTATCATGTATGGTGAGCACTTAGAGGGGCCATGTCTTGAGGATAACTTACTATAGGTCACACAAGTGGATATGGGATCCTGGTATCATATACATATTTATTTAGTCATTGCTTGAGGACAAGCAATATTCTAGCAGGGAGGGTTGTAATGTCCCCATTTTTGGACATTATTATGTTACAGAGTGTTATGCCTACCAGAGTAGCCAGATGGGGGTGAAAACGAGTTCAAGAGTTATTAAGGGGTTTTATTGGGCTCGACTTGCATCGTTCATCATATTTCATCATCTGGATCCATTCCACACAACTTGGATTTGGTTTCGTTGCATTCCGATGATTTCCGTAATTTTGAGTTATTATGGGTCACATTTTAATTAATTTCACTAAGAAGGCCATTTTGGGCATAATACTTGGAGAAACCTCTTAGTGTAATAGCTCATCGGAATCAATAGGAATATCACTACAGGATTAGATGATGAGAAGTGACTTTCAGCGGTTGAAGAAGCGATAGGGAAGAATAAATCACTTTTTAGAGGAAAAAAGGCTAATTAATTAATAAAGTGATTTAATTAAGGAATAATAAAAATAAAGTAAAAGTCACTTGAAGAGAAAAGGTGAACATGTGGGATAAAAGAGAGATAGGGGCCTCTATTATATCATTATGTTGATTATCATTTTGATGTCTGGCTTCTTGCTAGAGAGCCCATGATACTTGGGGGTTTTGAGGGTTTTGACCGAACAAACCCTAGAGATCATCTCAATAGTGAAATATTCCACCTTTCTTGATCCAAGCTTGGCAAAGGAGGTGAAATATTCCTCCCCTACCATTCTAGATTAGGTTCTATTCCATTCACTGGCAGTTTGTGGAGGTAGGGCACATTGTTGGAGGTTTTTCGCAGGTTGGTCACATCACTTGAGAGAGAGAGAGAGATTTGATTTGGCTTAGGAAAGCTAGATCCATAATAGATCTCATTCCCAGGTTGATCGTCATCACCCTAACACCTATTTGCATCAGTATTGGAGGGTATAATTCAACCCATTCACTCTATCATTCAGAAGGGCGAGTTTTCTCTTGAGGAGGGTGCACTGTCCATTTGAGATCTTGTGTTCTGGAGGGGAAGAACTTTCCCAACATCTTGGAGATTTGGCATAGAGGTTTCTTAGTCCTCGATCTACACTTTGACAGTGAGTTTCAATGATTTGGTGGCCATCTTCAAGGAGGCCAAATTTGCAGTGGTTCATACAACCAAGAAGGGCACATTTTTCTAGAGAGGGCAACAGATACAACTTGGGTTCCTAGATATTTTCTGTATTCAACATTGGGGACTCTTGAGAGTTCATATCTCCACCATTCTATTGTAATTTGGAGGAAATATTAGCCACATGCATCATTCTTCTCCATGTATTCTAGATTTGCTCCATTTTGTATGAGGTCAACTATATAATTAAATAAAATCATATCTGAGGTATTTTTGGCTATTTCTTGTGTTACTTCTATTGCATCTTGTTGTGTATTTGTCTTTGGATATATCTATGTCATTTACTTTCTACAAACACAATCAAAACCACAACAATAAACCCTAGTGAAATCAAGAAGACAAATATGCAAAGTGTTTGACAAAATACCACATCTAGAAAACACTAAAACCTAAAATGTTCCAAGCAAATCTGTTTAGGAACATTACAAAGACCTGGTGTCTTGATTGTCTCTCCCTAATTCTATTGGTAGACCACACATTTAGACACAAACTTTTGAAGATCAATTTTAAGAACTTCCCATAAAAAATTCTTCTTGATCATGTGGCAAGTCTTCAAGAACCCTAAATGTCCTCATATAGCAGAAGTGTGCAATTCCATAAGGACCTTATTTTGAGTTGGGAACTCTTACATAAATATAGGCGATTGTGATATCATAACAAATCATTCTTCCATACAAATTTATCTAATGCATCGGGTTCCTCTTGTAGTTTTTGAATGATCTTGCATTCCTCTTGATCTTGCTTCCATTCTATCCTTGCTTCTTCCACCTAATCAGATTGTGAAATAGAAATAACACATAATGAACCCTTTGTTTCTTCTTCTTTCCTTGAAAGTGCATTTGCCACAATATTATGATTTCCTTTCTTGTAGATAATTTCAAAGTTATAACCTAGCATCTTTGTAACACATTTTTGTTGCTCCTTTGAAGATAATTGTTGCTCCAAGAAGTACTTCAAACTATCATGATTTGTTTTTACTTTGAAGTGCCTTCATATTAGGTAAGGGTGCCATTTCTTAATTGGATATAGTATGACCAACATTTATTTTTCATAAATGGGTTTGAGTAAGTTTTTTCCTTTAAGTTGGTTGATTTCAAAGGCAAGGGGCCTTCCTTCTTGCATTAAAACTGCACTAATGCCATGGCCTGAGGCATCACACTCCACAATAAATGTTTTTGTGAAATCAGGTGTGGCTAGGACAAGAGTTGACACATAGTCTCCTTAAGTTTTTCAAAAGCATTGGTTGATTCTTGAGTCCAAAAAAATGCTTCCTTATTTAATAATGTTGTTAGAGGTGCCATTATTTGACCATAGTTGTTGAAAAACTTGCGATAATAGCCTGTCAATCCTAAGAATCCTCTAAGTTTCTTCAAGGTTTTGGGAATTGGCCATTCCCTCATAGCTTTAATTTTGTTAGGGTCCACTTTTACACCTTCATGAGATACAATATGAACCAAATATTCCACTTCTTGAACCCCAAAGGCACACTTGGAAGGCTTTGCACAAAGTTGGTTCTCTTCCAAAAGTTGTAATACTTTGTCAACATGTTGTACATGCTCTTCCCAAGATGTAGATTAGTATGTCATCAAAAAATACTAAAACAAATTTTCTAAGGAAGGGTTTGAAAATAGAATTCACCAAGCTTTTAAATGTTGAAGGTACATTAGTAAGTCCAAATGGAATAACCAAAAACTCATAATGAACTTCATGTGTTCTAAGCTCTATTTTGGGGATGTTTTCCTACCTCATTATGATTTTATGATATCTCGAATGAATATCCAACTTAGCAAAGAAAATTGATCCATGAAATTCATCTAATAATTCATCAATGACGAGAATATGAAACTTATCATTGATGGTCATTTTGTTGCGTTGTCTATAATCCAGATACATACAACATGAACCATCCTTGTTCGTAACCATCACTACCGGTGAAGAGAAAGAACTCTAGCTAGGTTGAATGATGCCAACCTCTAACATTTCTTGGATCATACGCTCAATCTCACTCTTATGTGCATATGGATACCTGCAAGGCCTAATGTTAGGTGGTACACTTCCAGGTTGCAAATGAATATCATGATTATGATATCGAGTAGGTGGAAGACCCTTAGGCATCTCTCAAAATACCTTGGAATGGTTGTTGATCACTATTTGACGATCCATTGGAGCAGAGGATATAAATGTTTGAACATGTAGTGAGCACAATTGTGCAATTACACCATGGTGTCCCTTTTTGAGTAATTGTATCATGCTATTAGAGCTTATCACCTTAGAGGGTTTCCCTTGGATACCTCCAAGATCAATTTCCTTGCCTTTTGAGGAAAATCTCATAAAAATATCATGAAAATTAAATGTCAATGTTCCTAATGATTGTAACCATTGAACCCCTAATACAACATTAACACCACCCATTTGGATGGAAAACATGGGACTATCCAATAAATACTCCCCCATATTGAGCTTAATACTATGAAACTTCCTAGAAAATTTTATGGTACCTCCAACTGCAATCATTACTTGAAACTCTAGTGCCGGAAATATAAAGCAATTGAGATCTTTTGCTAATTTGTAATTGATGAAGTTATGGGTACTACTAGAATCAATCAACAATATTACCTTTTTCTTTTTTAATGTATCCTTATATATTGAGGGTTTGTGGAGTATTGATGATCGCCAATGCATGACAAGATATCATTGGAGTAGTCTCTACTAGATATAGATCTTGTGACAGTTCCAATTCTTGATCTTCTTCCTCTACACATTTTATGTAGAATAGTTCTTCTCGTCGCATTTATGCCCCTTACTATACTTGTTGTCACAATTGAAACATAGTCCCTTTGCTCTTTTTTCATCCATTTGTTGAGGTGTCAACCTTGTTGGTTGAGTGAGGTTAGGAGAGGGAACATTATGCTCTCTATAGTTATTAGTGGCCACCCTTCTAGTAGCCATATTTTTGTTTTCAACTTTCCATGCCATGCTGAAAGCTTGCTCTAGGGATTTAAGTTCAAAGAGACACACCTCATGTTGAATGTTCTCTTTTAAAGTGCCCATAGAGAGATCTAACAAATTATCCTCTAAAATGTTCTTTACCCTGATATTGAGCTTTTGGAATTGTTGAATGTGCTCTGTAATTGGACCTTTTTGATAAAGATTTATCAATTGACTAAAGAATGTATTCCTCTTAATATCCTCATAATGTGTTATTAATTCATTAGTAAAAATTGGTCAAAAGATAATAAAATCCTTTTTTCTTTCACAAAGCCATTGATACCAAATAAATTGATCATTTTCTAACTACAAGGTTGCAATAGTTACCTTTTGTAAGCTTGCCATTGTTGGGTGGTTGTTATATTCTTTGCATGTGTGTGTGTGGAGGTGTGCCAGATTTGACAACTACATTTAACGATCTCATCACTTGTCGTTCTTTGTGGACGTGTGTGTCAGGCGCTACTCAAGGGGGTTCCTAGGGGGGCCAGGATTGGCTCCTGTTGGTTACACAGAGTGATTTTTTTTTGGGGCGGTTTTTGCTATTTGAGCATTTTTCTCTATTTTTAGCAGTTTTCCAAATTAATCATGAATTAGGGTATTAGGGTTTTGATAGATGCATAATACCTAAAATATTGTATATATTGTATTGTGAATGGTGAAATTAATACAATGAATATTTGAGAGGTGCAACACCAAGGAAGGTTGGTTTTCTCCCGGTTAAGGGTTCCCAACGTAAATCTTTGTGTATTAGCTGTATGAGCCATTGATTAATTTATGTTTTTCTTAAGAATCTATATCCATTGCTTTACATCACAGGTTTAACACTTACATGGCACTTGGTGTATATCAAAGAATTGCTCCATATGGAATACCCATGCTATAGGATCTCTACCATCAAACTTTCTCATATCGATCTTAGGAATGAAATAGTTCCTTGGTGTTGACTTGAAGCCCTAATGATGTGGATATTGGAGTAATGAATGATCATGATTGTGAGATTCAATATTTGCACTCTCAAAATGTGACAAAATACTCCCCATATGTGATCAAGTATCAACAATCTTGTTCTCCTTATTTTCATGATTTCATTAGATCTCCATATCCAAATTAGAGATCCTTTGTAAGAGGATGGTGTCCATGTTATAGGATATTTACCATATAACTTCCTCATATTGATCTTCAGAATGAAGTAGTTCCTTGGTGTTGACTTGAAGCACCGATGATGTGGATCTTGGAGTAACGAATGATCATTATTGTGAGATTCAATATTTGTGCTCTCAAAATGTGACAAAATACTCCCCATATGTAATTGAGTCTCAACAATATGGTTCTCCTTATTTTAATGATTTCCTTGGATCTCCATATCCAAATTAGAGATCCTATGTAAGAGGGTGATTTCTATGGACGTCATGGGTTTTTGCATTTTTTGTATTTCTTCCTTATTTTCATTCATGGATTTTTATATTTCTTCCTAATTTTCATCCATCTTCTTTTTTATTTGATCTTTCATTTCCTTTTCAAGGCATTCATGAGAACTTAAAAAATCCACTAGTTTCAACATACTAGTACTCATTTCATCTACTTGGTTCTTTAATTGGGATAGTCGGTTCTCGAAATCTTCATTTTCTTCCGATGTCCCTTGTGTTCTTTTTGGAGATTTACTAGAAATATTAATTCTTGAAATACCTCTTGTCATTGGAGAAAATAATAATACTTCTCTTTTTCCTCTTACAGAGCACGTCTCTAATTTTTTTTTTAAATGAGCTTGCTAACCATGGAAAAAACTCTTAAAATCGCTAGAAAATAACTTGTGCAAAAACTCTAACTTCCACAAGAAACATGTCATAAAATATAATGAGTCAAAATCTGAAATTTTTTCCACATGTACTTCAGACACTTCTAAAACTTCACTGAAATAAGTTACAACGAAAATGCTAAGATGACTCTTTTAAAACTGATTTCAAGATTAGTCACAAAATTTGTCTTCCATGGACTATTTCTTTGAAATTGTAATGAACCATACCTTGATATTTTAACCACATGTACCTTGATATTTCACCTCAATCTCCTCAAAATTTCACTATCTGAAACATCCTAGAAAAAAATTTATAGCGAAAATGTCAAGGTGTCTTAGTTGGAGGAGCGAAACCCTAGGATCGTAAGCTCTTATACCAAATGTTATGAACCAACACTTTGAGAATGGTAAAAATTAAATGAATAGAAATCCACTTTGAGGGGGAAACCTATATTTACAATATATTCAATGTACAAGATTTGATAAGATGATCCTAAGACTATGTCCCCTTTGTGTGTGTGTGTGTGTGTGTGTGTGTGTATAGGAGACAAAGGGTACAATGAAGGGTTTTAGACTACATACAAATATAACACTAGAAATGTAATAATTCGATATCTAGGGCTTAATAAGGGGTTTATATTTAACATGAGGCTTTGTCTAGGGCTCAACACACACACACACACACACACACACACATTTTAGGTTACAAAGCCGAGGGAAAACCCTCAAGTATTTCCCCTCATTTTGAGGATTGTAACTAGGGTAAACCCTATAATCTTCAAGGCACAAGGCGATCAATAATAAGGATCAAAATCATTACAAGAATATACTCATTATGATCTCAACATGTAACTTACGAGAATTCAACATGGGTGGGGAGGATAACAGTCACTCCTCCTAGCCACCTGAGCTAAAATCCATTGACATATGTATGTATGTGTGTGTGTGCTCACACATGTGCGCTTGCGCTTGCGCGCACGCGCACACACACACACACACTTTTTTTCTAGGTTACAAATCCCAGGGGAAACTCTCGAGTACTTCCCCTCATTTCGATGATGGTACCCAGAGTAAACCTTAAAATATTCAGGGCACAAGCTCGATCAACAACAGGGCTTGAAGTGATCTATAAACTGCCGTGGATATTCCACTAGAACAGTTCATCACATCAAATCTAATAAAATACTGAAATCTTTACTATTAAGGTTAATTTTCCTTTAGATCTCCAGAATATTTAGTTTCTGATTTTCTGCTTATGCATGAAATAAACAAAATGCAGAAACTAGAGAACAATAAAATACAATCACACCATCCATAAATAACATAAGATATGACCTAGGAAACCAAATACGGGAGAAAACCAAGCTAGAAGTTGAGGTTTCTCTGCTCTCTTTTCTCTGGTATAGAAATGATGTAAGTACAAAGAAATATGCACTCTCTGTGGAGTTTCCTTTGACCTGTGGCCTGTATGCTTACTACAAAAACTCTCCCCCTCTATTATTCTTATAGAATACCACTCTCAAATGTTTTGCTCAGCTATGGAATAAGATACAATGCGAAAGAATGGACCCATTCTCCTCCCAATGGCCTGGTATTTAACATATCCTGATAGTCATCTAAGGGTAGGTTTTTGACCTCCTCAACCCTAAATTGTGGTAGGGTTTTGAACCTTCTAGAATATTCTTGAAATTCCTCACCTGGCTAGCCCCATATGCATGAGTAATGGGGGTTGAAATGGCATCCTCTCGTAGCATGGTGGTCATCATGATAGGTCAACTTGCAGGAGGAATACATTTTGCATACAAACTTCGATTGATGCATGGTTTGCACCGTTGGAAAGGTCTCGTAGTGTAGAACACCATTAAGGGGATGGACACAATTTTTAAACACTAGAAACCCAAAAAATGTCGCTTACTCATGAAGGTTTCAAACCCTAGTTTTTCATACCGGGACCTGCCACTAAAATGGCCCCGCAAGCTGATTCCTCCAATTTTTTCCACTCTAAAAGCATCGAGATAGATGACAAATAATATAATGATCCAATCTGAATCATGAAGCCATTACAAAAATGTACTTGCTATGAGCTCAACATGTCACTTGTAGGAATTGAACTCGGGTGGGTAGGATAACAATCATTCCTCCCAACCACTCGAGCTAAACCCAATTGGCACACACACACATACACTTGAGTGGGCCTAATGGTTAAGGACATGTATTTCCTCCTTAGAGGTCACACGTTAAAATCTAGAGTGGGGTAGGGTATGCACACCTCTGTAGACTTTAGCAGTCAAATCACTGCATGAAGGGGATTCCTTGTCCCACAAACAAGGGGTCTCATACACCAATTTGGTGTCTGGATTGGCCGTGACCTTAAAAATAGATTATTATTATTATTATTATTGGTACACACACACATATGCATGTGTGTGTGTGTGTGTACGAACTCCTAAAACATTGCACAAAAAATCGTCATAATACCATCAAACTTCGAGAGTCGGATAAGAACATACCCAAGTTTTAGTCCGCATAAACCAAAAGGCTAATTGCACTAAAGAGACAAATACAAAACCTGTACAATGATGTTTCCTACATAAGAATATATAAGCTAGAAGAGAGAAAGAGAATATGTGAGAGAGTGTGTTACAGCTGAAGAAAATCCGACCCTTAACCCTGAAGGGACCTCCTCCTTTTAAGATCACTCTACCTTAATGTGCATTACCCTACAAGAGTTTTTTCCTAATCCATGGGCATTAATGAGTAAGAGTGAAGATCACTCCTCATGCATGTGGAGAAGTGTTTAAATGCTTGAGTTCAAGTGGATTTACCCTACGTGAAGTGTGGAGTGAAATATCCACGTGCTTAGTCTACATTTGAGTGGTGTCCATGTGCTCTGAGTTCACTCATACCGACTCACTCACATACATCTAATTAACTTATGCACCTCGTAATATTCACCATGAGCCAATTCACTCCATAACCCATGCATGCGCCTTCTTAAGTGGAGATACTCTGAGTTTGAATTATGATGAAGAGAGAGTGCCACTTCACTCCATAACCCATGCATGCGCCTTATTAAGTGGAGATACTTTGAGTTTGACTTATGAGTGTGTGTGTGTGTGTGTGTGTGTGTGTGTGTGTGAGAGAGAGAGAGAGAGAGAGAGAGAGAGAGCTCAAACAAGACCTCGTAATATCCACCATTCATGCATGCGCCTTAATCATGCCATTTGTCACTCTCGTAGGTTGCTATGTGTCATCGTCTAAGACTACCACATGTCACCCTGCTATAAAGAAATGTTGCTAAAAACAAAAATTCCCAAAATAACATTTGCCCCCAAAAATAGGAAAAGATGAAAATGTCTGGAACTGTTAGGAGAACACTGCCAATATAACACGCCTAAAAATGGGCACTGCTAAAAAAAGAAAATCCTCGCATCTCCATGAAACTATATTCATCAAACTCTGAGGGGAGTCTGAATATGTGATCATAATCAACATTCAACATGTGCTAAAAATAGAATTTTCTCGCATGCCATTTGAAAGGGGCTCATCAAACTTAGAATCATGCAAGGATCCCAAATATATCATCATCAACCTGTGCTAAAAATAGAAATGTCTCGCATGTCATTTGAAAGGGGCTCATCAAACTCAGAATCACACAAGGATCCCAAATATATCATCATCTTTGATATGCATGCCTCAGAAACCTATCTCCTAAAATGTAGGAGTACTGCAAAAAATAATCACTCTCTCAAATCTGATGAAAACCTGTGAAATATCTGTCACCGAATCTAGAAAACATCAATCAACCAATCCTATCCCTTAAATAATATTTTTTTTTTTTTTTTTTGTAAAATAAAATATTTTTATTTACCCCCACCCTTCGCATTAAAATTTATTATGAATTGATCATGGGGTACATGCCATGTTTTAGTATCCCTAGCCCCATAAGAAGGAAGGGCCATAAACGCCTTCACATGGGTCCACTTATAATACCAATTCAATGCAAACCAATAGTTTTGTGGCTCTACTTAAATACCATGCCCAACTTTTGTTCTCCTAAAATGAGAAAGATTCCCTACTACCTACTGCATGGTTGGAAAGTTCCTCTGTGTTCCAAATTAGAAAAGGTTAAAGTCTACGAGAAAATAAATGTTTGACATAGCTAATGATATTATTGCAGAAGTTAAAATCTAAGATTGTGTAATATGACTTAATTTCAGAATAGTGAGAGCACTTGCCAACTTGTACGATTAACTTCAAACACAATACACCAGAGAAACCTATAACTACTAATCCCATGATAACAGTAAAAAAGATATAAATTATGATGTCAGGATTCAACTATTATTGATAGGGTCACAAAATTTGATATATCAATATTGTTAATAAAATCACAAAATTCAGTATATCAATTATTGTTGATAAGGTCACATTTAAAAGATAAAGTTATATTTTATTTTGAAAAGTGGTCATCTATTTAACTCATCAAATTTGAAAAGCAAAGTTATATTCCATTTCAAATAACAAAATTTGGTATATCAATTATTGTTGATAGGGTCACATTTAAAAGATAGAATTATATTTTATTTTGAAGAGTGATCATCTATTTAACCCTAATCAAATTTGAAAGAAAAAATTATATTCCGTTTGAAATTATTACAGTCATGTTAATCCCTATGTTAACAACCTAAAGTTTATTATGCTTAGTCATGTTAATCCCTATATTAACAACCTAAAGTTTATTATGCTTTTCATTTGAAAATGGAAAAATAAAATCCATACAATCTTCACTTTTCACTCTTAACAACTTACACTTTTCACTCTCAATAACTTACACTTTTCACTCTCAACAACTTAAAGTATATTATGATTTTTCCTAAATATTGAATAGCTCAATTTTATAAAGAGTTATGCATATCTATAATAGTGGATAGCTTTATCGTGAAAATAAGGTTAAAATGTTGTATCTTTTTTAAAGAATAATTCACTAAGTGTGATTTAAAAAAAAAAAAAAACATATATTTTAATACAATTTTAAAATATAAAAATAAATAAATGTATATTATAATGGTTTGGAAAAAGTTTAACCTTTTTATGATGTAAAAATCCATATAGAATGATCTTGTTTTGAGTAAATAATTGTTATATAAATATTGAATGAGATAATCTGAAATTGAAACTCGAGACTTGGGATCAATGAAATCAATGATTAAGATAGAACACTTTTCACTCTAAAATTTTAATTTCTTTATTTTCTTTATATCTTTATTTTCTTTATACCATTAATTTCAGAAACAATTAAGTGAAAACATCTAGTAATCGAATTTTAATAGCTTTATGTCATCAAATTTAGAAATAACTATGCAAACACATTTAGTAATATGAGCTTTTAGTTAGAACTTTTAGTTTTTGAAAACCTTGAAAAGTTGAGGTGGACCAAATGTTATTTTTTTTCTTGTTATATAAATGAGATTCATAATTTATTAGAAATGAGTTTTAGTTAGAACTTTTAGTTTTTGAAAACCTTGAAAAGTTGAGGTGGACCAAATGTTACTTTTTTTCTTGTTATATAAATGAGATTCATAATTTATTAGAAATGAGTTTCCATGAGAAATATGTAGAATATGTAGAATTCAGTTTTCACTTTACCAAACATAAGCTCTTTGAAATCTTATTTAAAGAATGAGTTACAACTCTACTTGTAAAATAGGCCAAAGACAATATTGCCAAAATAAATATTTAAAAAAAGATTCACTTGAAATAACATGTCCTTCTTGCATATGTTTCAACTATTTTTGTTGATATTCAAGATCAACCATTTGAAAGCCTGATATTTTTTTGCAACACTTATTTATCATTTGTTGCAATTGATTAAGAAATTTAAAAGCTATAATTATTCCCTAAAATTCTAATAATATTAAAAAAACCAAAGGAAGAAGTTAATATTTAAAGAGCAAATCAAAGAATGATGAAAACAGTTTTTCTTATTAAGGAATAAATAAAAGCTTAAATAATATATCTTATTAGCTTTTTGTATGTTGAGATTATGGAACCTACAAAAACCACTAGAAAAAATCATGGTTTTACTTCTCCTACATGCTCAAATCCAAAAAAATGAGGCAAGCATTCATCAAGGGTTTAAATATATTTTATGCAACGTTTTTTTTTTGCTTTCTTACTTTTGCAAAACCATTAATTTCATACTAGTCATTCTTTCTTCCACTTAAATAAATCCCTATTTTAGTGAGGAAGAGTTAATAATACCTTAAATTTCTAAGATATATGAAATACACAAGAGTCAACAATCCATATTTCAACAAAATCAATGATCATGTCATAAGTAATATCATTACTAATAATTGGGGTTAATCATGACAAGGGTTCCAAGATACATCTATGGAAAGCTAGCATAAAATGGTTGCAAATGGAGTTAACATTACCACTACCACATATTGTTTCCTCTCTAGTTCCACATCTTTATTCTTCAAAATTAAATATTGATAGGTTATATAAGAGTGATTGCAATGATATGGAATGTCCTCACATCATCATCGACAATGAATTTTTTATTTTAATTTCTTTTACAGGGGAAATTATTTAATGTCCTTCTATGAAGGCCTAAAGGGCTCTTGAAATGCCATCAAGACTTCAAATTTGATCCCTAGACTACTAAAGGTATAAAAATAATATTGTATAGTCTAGAGAGCCAACACTTTGTCCCTCTGTTGGAAATCCAGTTTGATTCCCACAACCACCCCTCTTACATTCCTCCTAGAGGAAACCCACCCACCCAATGACCCTATCCTATCCAACCTCCCATATCGTCACCTTCACTTATCCGCCTACAACCACCCTTGTCATTCCCTCTCCACCAAACTACATTCAATAGCCAATTCAACCCTCCTCCCCTCCAATTTCCTCCATTTTGAAATGGCAATGTCATTTGCAATGTTGGTCCTCTTCCCCCCGTTGATGTGCAAGGTTTTTTCCTAGTGAAAGATACCACCTCTATTGATAAGAAGAGGATGTGCTCTATGCTTCATCCACATTTTTGTTGAATTCAAGAGAGTTCCCCAACGAGAGCTATGACCTCCAATGATAAGAAGAGCCTATGCCATCTATTTTTTCTCTATTCATGTTGGGCTGAGGAGAGCCTATCGACAAGAGGAGAGTCCACCAATGACAAGAAGATCCAAGCTCAATGCCCTCTATTTGGTGAATCCATGAAGATTCGTAATACATTTTTGTGAAATGTTGCGATGAAAATTTGACATTTTACATATTTTTTAAATTGAAGCCCTCAAAACACATATAAGCCTTTTGAGTTTTGACATGCAATAAAAAAACGATTGCTGGGAATTGTGTTGTCTTTCTAACGATATTTTCATTTAACTAAATGCTTTTCCTTGCAAATTTCTAAAAAATCTAACAAGTGACTTCTATTCCTGCCAACTAATTCAAAGTTCAATGCATAATTTTTGAAAATAGTATATATGAACACAATCTACAGAGAATGCAGTAGATCTAAGTTTTAAAATAAAATAAAAAATTGGAAAATTATATTTTTTTATTTAGTTTTAATCTAACCAATTAATATTTGAATCATATTTTTTACACCTTTTTGTTCTCATCAACTTTTTCCCTATTGTTTACATAACTTGAAAAACAAAAAATACCCTTTGGAAGAGAAGACATTCATAGGGATCCTGCATATCTTTTATAATTTTTTGGTTGTGTATTTTTTGTGTTACTGATTTTTCTCTGGGGGGCCTTTTGAATTGCGAAATAAATAATTTAAGTATAAGTTCTAAAAGAAAATAAATTAAAAATAAAATATGAAACCAAAACTGTGAAAATGATATGTTGTTGGATAGAGGATTCACTGACGAATCTATTAGCATCAACTCCACCACCTAATATGAAAGATATGAAGGTGTTTCACCCCATGGAAGTTGCAGCTGCAGAAAATCCTACAACGAGGGGGCTGGATTTCTAGATTTAAAACCCTCGATTGAGCAATCTAACTTGATCAAGGGTTTCTATAAAGCTAGATTGAAGGCTTATCAAGGATTGTCAAAATGCTTCAATCAAGGGTTAATTAAACCCTCGATTGAGGTATTTATGGGTTAATAAAAATAACTCAGTCGAGCTAAAGGCCTTCACAATTAAAAGTAAAAAGGATAAAAAAACTAAATATAAACCTACATGATCCAATAATTATCAAAAAATAAATATAAACCTATAAATATAAGTTTCCCATTAAAAAAGATAAAAATAAAAAAGATTTGAGGAATCTATCATCAATTCTATCTTAAAAATCCATTAATAAATCCTTTATAAACCACCAAGAAAAGTATATGAAAGTAAAGTTAATTCACCAATTACCAAGAAAGTAAATATATGCCTACAAATCATTGATAATAATATATGCCCAAGTGAAAATGCCCATAATGTGAAAATTGCCTACATAAATGAGTTCATTTAAAAAGGTAAAAATAAAGAGGATTTACAAGTGTATCACCAATTCTATATTAAAAACCCACTAAGAGAGTCATTAGCTTGGTTGTCTAATGTATTTATCATGAAAAATTGTTTCATAAATTTATTAGAAAAAGGACCTCAATCGAGCTCTATAGCTCGATCGAGGGTTTACTTAACCCAATCTAACACCTCGATCGAGCTCTATAGATTGATCAAGGGTTTACTTAACCCAATCTAACACCTCAATCGAGGCTTTGCCATGTCCATGAAGAACCCTCGATCGAGGGCTTATTTAGGCACTCAATCGAGGTCTTAATATCTTGACCCAACAATCAAAATTACTTCAATTGAGGGAATGAAAAACACTTTTTCATGATCTCCCTTACTAAAAGGCGTTACCCAACTTCATGGATCCACCCTATTTTGTCCCTATTCATGATGACTATCTATGTGCTAGGTAATTCTAGCTCCATTATAGAATAGTGGTGGTGAATTGGCCAAAAAAAACTATAATTGCTTCACAAATGTCCTTACAAATCAATGAACCTAAAATTGGAAATAGTAAAAGGAACTGGAAATTGTGACTTGAATACTCTGTGGGTTGTGAGAATATTAAAAGAAATTGAAAATTTATTGGATATGTGACAAACAAATTAACAAACTTTTTATCCCTTACTCATAGATTTGAATTTGTTAATTTTCTTTATCAACATTGTTAGTCGGGCCTCCATTATGTCATTGAAATTGAAAGGGTTTGTCCAATCTTTAGTTTCTTTTATACAAATTGCTATTAACAATGGATCTTTTGGCTAACCACTTTTTTTCAACAATCTATTCTTAAGTTTATTGCATAAGATCTTGACAATTTATGTTGCTTGCAAAAATAATTAAACCACTTTTTTTTTGCAACAATATGTTCTTAAATTGATTGCCTGAAATCTTGACAATTTTTGTTGCTTACAAAAACAGTTGAAGCCTAACAAGTTTTGTTGTTTGCCAACAAGCATACAACTTTACAAAAAAAATTTGCATGCAAACTCAAGTGTGCAATTTAACTCAATAATGTATCTCGTCAAAGGATATTCTTCCAAATTGATACAACAACTTTTATTGTATATGCCACATGCACAAACAACTTTTTAGAGGAATTTTGTTTTAAAAAAAACCTTCAATTTCTTGCAAACCTTGTTTCAACCGTGTCCCTCGAGTTATAACACTATGACAAGCTTTATAGGTGCAATGTCCCTCGAGTTACAACACTATGACAAGTTTTACAGGTGTGGTGTCCTTTCCTTCTAGTGATTAAAGCTTAAGCTTTATAATAAGAATGCTAGTCTTCGGTAAGAAGGATGCAAGATATTTTAATTTTCCTTTCTTTCCTTGATGAGATAGACAAGTTGTTATCTTTATTCTCTCTTAATTGTTTTTTTTTTTTTAACAAAAATGGTTATGGGGTGTTTATATTCATCTTGGCTTGAATGCCGAAAATCTGATTACATTGATGATTTCTTTGTTCTGTTGCATCTCGCTGCTAAGAATGAGGGTGCAGCTGAAGCTTTCCGATTTCCTCCTTGATAAGGAGCGCAAATACTTGATTTCAGTGATTTTCCCCCACTTGGAGATACAGACAAATTTGTTTAAGAGTAAACAGTAAAACATTGCAGCAAACAACTTAAGGAATGGGTTCCCATGATTCTTCTTCGTCTTTCATCTTGACCCCGACAGAGAGGAGGGCAGCTTTGGTGGCTTCTATGTCCGCCTCTTTATTATGAATTCTCAACACATGATAGTACCTCAAATTCTGAAAATAGTTTCCCAAGCCTTTGATTCTAATTATCAGCCTTGATAGTTTAAGATCCGAAGCTGGGGAGTTGGAAACCATTGCGTTTATAAT
>ML783982.1:1405577-1418366 GCA_009831015.1 Picea engelmannii
TATATTAATGTTTTTATAAACATTTTTTTATTATAAACAAGTGTGAAGGTGACAGGGACGGGGAAGAGCAAGTAAGCAATGGCCAAGTATGAAAAGTAGTGGGACGGGTTTCAAAATAGGGTTACAGGGGATTCTCAAAAGGGAAAAGTGCATGATGGGGCAGTCCAGCGGTCGATTTGTATATTTTCGGAATTCTAGGTGATGCTTGTAGGCCATGGAACAATTGAAAGGAAATCTTGAGCCTGCCTGTCCAAGAACCCGCAATCGAAAAAGTGGCTAAGTATGGAATAGGGAAACGATCGATCGGACTCGTTTTCGCTAATATATTGAAATTTGTAATAGATATCCCATTACCTGGCAAGTTCTTTTCTACATGTATATCGCGGAATTCCAGGTGTTGTTTTTAGGTCGCAGAACAATGCAAGGGCAATCTTGAACTCGCCAGTCCGGGAACTCGCAAGCGAAAAAGTCGGTAAGTATGGAATAGGGAAATGGTCGGTGGAATTTGTTTTCGCTAATATATTACATATTTGGAAAGAAGTGCGAAGGTGGCGGTAGGAATTGGATATTTCGTGAACCCACCAACCCGATGATCCACGAAAGAGATTTAAAGAAATGGCGAAGTATGGAAAGTGGACGGATGAGCTTCAAAATGGGGTGACAATAGTTCCACAGGAGATGTGAGGACCCGACGATCAAATTGTAGGTCTTGGAAAATTTGAGTGCAAACTGTGCAACACGGAAGAGGGTATGATGTGAGAGTCTGGTTGTAAATTTGTATATCGTGGAAGTGAGGGTTTTGTTTCCAGGTCACATAACAATGGAAGTGCAACCTAGAGTCCGCCTACCCGGGAATCCGTGACCGAAGAAGTGGCTAGGCATGGAATGGGGAAGCGGTCGGTCACAGTCACGATATAAAAACACAAGTGCAAATGTGAACCCGTGAGTCCGCCAACCCGCACGGCTAGACATTTTCGGAGAAACGACTAAGTAACGAGAAAGAGAAAGTACAGAGGAAGAGAAACAAGAATTTAGTTAAGTATAGAAGAGGGAAAAGAAGGACCAATATATTCAAATCTGTAATAGATATCACATTTCCTGGCAAGATCTTTTCTGCATATTTCTAGAGAAGTTGTATACTTATTGCATATACTTGGAAAGAAGTGCGAAGGTGGCGGGCACAGGAAACAACGACTAGGAATTGGAAATTGCCTGAACTCACCAACCAGACGATCTGTGAAAGAGATTCCAAGAAATGGCCGTGTGGAAAGCAATCGAATGAGTTTCAAAATAGGGTGACAAGGGTTTCCAAGGAGACGTGAGGCCCCGATGGTCAAATTGTATGTATCAGAACTTTTGAGTGCAAATTGTGTAACACAGAAGAGGGGCTAATGTAGGAGTCTGGAAGTCAATTTGTATATCACAGAAGACGGGGGGTTGTTTGCAGGTCAAGAAACACTGGAAGTGCAGTCCGCCTATCTGGGAACTCGCAAGCGAAAAAGTCGGTTAAGTATGGAATTGGAGGCGCGAAAGACATTCCAAGAAATGGCGAAATATGGAAAGCGGACGCACGTGCCTTCAAAATGGGGTGACAATAGTTCGCCAGGAGACGTGAGGACCTGAAGGTCAAATTATAGGTCTCAGAACTTTTGAGTGCTAACTGTTTATCACGGAAGAGGGTATGATGTGGGAGTCTGACAGTAAATTTGTATATCGCGGAGGTCTGGGTGCTATTTGCAAGTCACAAAACAATGGAAGTGCAATCAAGAGCACGCCTGCCCGAGAATTCGTGATCTGAAAAGTGGCTAGGTATGGAATGGGAAGCGGTCGGTCGGAGTCGTGATATAAAAGCAAGAGTGCAAATGTGAACCCATGAATATGCCAACCCGCGCATTGAGACATTCTCGGAAAAACGACTAAGTAACTAGAAAGAGAAAGTAGAGGGGAAAAAGAAATGAGAATTTGGTTAAGTATAGAAGAGGGAAAAGAAGGGACAATATATTCAAATATGTAATAGATATTCCATTTCTTGGCAAGATATTTTTTGTATGTTTCTGGAGAAGTTGTATACTTATTGCATATACTTGGAAAGAAGTTTGAAGGTGGCGGGCATAGGAAACAACAACTAGAAATGATGTAACACAGAAGAGGGGATGATGTGGGAGTCTAGAAGTAAATTGGCATGTCGCAGAAGCCAGAGTGTTGTTTGCAGGTCACAAAATAATTGAAAAATTGCCTAGGTATAGAAAGGGGAAGCGCTCGGTCGGAATCGTGATATAAAAGCATGAATGAAAATGTGACCCCGTGAATCCACCAACCCGTGCAACAAGACATTTTTGGAAAAAACGACTAAGTAACCAGAAAGAGAAACTATAGGGGAAAAAGAAAGGGGAATTTGGTTAAGAATAGAAGAGGGAAAAGAAGGGGATAAAAGAGTGTGAAAACATAAAAGCAGAGGGCAATTTTTGTAAGCGGGAATTGGTCTCAAACAAGTCCTATTGTTGCAAAACCATCATTTTCTAGTCCAATATTTTATCCACCTACTCGTTTTCTATTGTGCTTGTACCATTAAAAAGGGAGTGAGCAAATGCTTTGTTGAAGATTATATTTTATTACAATTTGTGGGAGAAATTGTGTTCTTGATACATTCTTCCATGACTTTGACATATTAAATTAAGAGTTAAACTTCTTGCATGATGGGTTGTTAGCATTAAAGCTTAATAATTGCATGTCTAGAAACAACAATGACAATATTGAATTTTAATATTGTAGTTGATTTCATAGTCCCATTTGACTACAACCACCATATATCAGTTTGTTTTTTTTAATTCGCGAACAACAAAGTTGGTAATTTCATTAATAAAGTAAAAAGTGCTGAAATAGAGGCTAGGGGATGGACAACTAATAAAATGTCCCCTTTCGGAGTAAATGAATCAAGGAAGTGAAAGGGAAATAAGAAATCGTTTGCTTAGCAAGGCCGAGATGAAAACAAAATTTCTAGGGCGGGGCTCCGACTGCCGCATTGTGATTTGGTCTTGCTATGTTCTATCTGCATTATGAATAGAATTGAATGTTGGTTTGAAACTGTCTGAAATTCATTTTTGTTTCCATAAAAGCCTAATGGGATTGACACAATGCATTATCATATAATTGTTAAATGCTCCATATTAGATCAAATTACTTGAGCCAATACAATATTCAAGAACTACGAGACTATCGAACCATGCCAATGAGAAGAGGTGTTAAATTCAGCAAAGAAGCAACAACCAAGACTCCAATGCAAATTTTTTAATAGTAAATCCATTTAAAAATATATATATATACTAGGTAGTGTATATCTATCCATAGAAATTGGACCGAGTTCTTTGCACCAAAATATTGAACATATTTGTCATAAACATAGGCACAGGATCTGCAACATGCAGGAGCCATTGAGATGCTCTTCAACATGCATACAAAATTGATTACCATGCTTTTTTCTAGGAAATCCTTATAGTCTTATCCTCGGAAGGTCAATGTTCGTTGCTGCAATTTCAATATCTTGTGGAAGACTTGAGGCGACAAAGAAACAATAGAGTGGTTTTGTAGTGGAATAAATCCTTGGCTTGAAGCAGGTGAACAACACTCCTTCTCTTGATGCTAACATCGCTCCAACGCTGCACCCCAACAAGAAAGCAACCCAAAAATTTTCAAACGTAGGAGGACATAAGAACCCATCTTCACGGTAAAATCGATAGTTCTCATAAGCTTCCCGTGAGGAAGAAGACGAAAGTTAAGACACACCAAGAGACCACCTCCTCACAGTCGAAGACTTCAGGGACATAGGTTGCACGAGCAATTCCAGAGGCCCAAATTAGTCCATTATGGGTGGAAGGAGATGAGTAGTAGGAATATGCCTTGCACCAGTGGGAGTTCTGGTCCTCATCCCCTAAGATGTTAATTGTATATCTAGAGAACAGGAGAGTGGTACAACAATCGAATAATTTTTTGGCTTGAAATATATCTCTGGGAGCATCAAGAGACCATTTCCTTACAGTGAAAGACTTCTGCCCATAATGAACCAATTTGGACGTCTGGAATTCCTACTCTCGAGCTGCAAAGTGGCTAATGCACTCAGCATCAGTTGCTTTTCTGAAACCCCTTCTTTTGGTCTTGTCAAGGCTGCCATCGTCGAGCCGGGAAGTGCCCCCATTATGGTTGATTTTAATTTGGGTGTAGGAGTTGGAACAACGTTTGCATTGCCATCATCCATTGTCGTATCATCGTCCATCAAATCATTTTCTCCTGGCTCGAAATTGACTGCATCAACCTCTGTGTCGGTCATCAATGCAGGCAGGCAGGTTGTCTGAGCAGGCGGGGTTGCGTTGGAATTCTTTGGCTTGAAATACATCTCTCGATGCACCAAGAGACCATCTCCTTTTTTGCTCCTAGGTGGAGGGAGATGAGTAGTAAGAATATGCCCTAGAGTACTAGAACCTCTGGTCATCATGCCTGAAGGTGTTTAATCTATCTGGACAGAACTGTTGTCGAACTGCTGCCATAAGTTAACGAGAATTTCTGTTTGCTCCAGATGATGTTTGAAATGAAAATTCAGAAGGGATATTATAACCCTCCGCAAATCTTGGTTTAATGCGTATCAATGGAAGATCTTCTCGAGCCTTTCACTGATCAAGGACAATCTCCACGGTTCATGTGTAATGAGTTGTTACCATTAAAGCTTACTAATTGCATATTTAGAAAAAAGTGCGAAGGTGACGGTGACGACGAAGAGATATTAAGGATTAGAGATTGCGTAAAGGTACCAACCGGACGACGCACGAAAGAGATTGCATGATTCTTGAAATGAATACTTGGAAAGGATAACACAACTCTCCACAAATCTTGGTTTAATTTGTATTAATGATAAATCTTCTCCAACCTTTCGGACATTAATGACAATCTTAACGGTTCCTACACGGTGAGCTATTAACATTAAATCTTAATAATTTCATATCTAGAAAGAAGTGCGAAGGTGGCAGGGATGGTGAAGAGCGATTAAGCATTTCACATTTCGTCCACCTGCCAACCCGCGAAAGAGATTCCAAGAAATGGCCAAGTATGGAAAGAGGTCAAGCGGGCTTCAAAATAGGGTCACAAGTTATACTCAGGAGACATGAGGGGCCGATGGTCAAATTGTATGTCTCTGAACTTTTGACTGCAAAATGTGTAATACGGAACAGGGCACAATGACGGATTTCGGTGGTCAATTTGTATATTGTAGAATTTCGGGTGTTGTTTGTAGGTAGTGGAACAATGGAAGCCCAATGTTGAGCAAGCCTGGCTAGGAACCGACGATGGTAATAGTGGTCAAGTATGCAATGGGTAAGCGGTTGGTCGGACTTGTGATATAAAAACATGAGACATACTTGGAACAGGGAATATTGACGGGCTTGAAAACAAGGCCACAAGTTCTACTCAGGAGACGTGAGGGCCCGATGGTCAAATTGTATGTATCCCATTTTTTGATTGCAAAATGTGTAACACGGAACAGGAGACAATGACGAACTTCGACGGTCAATTTTGTATATTGCGGAACTTCGGGTGTTGTATATAAAAGCATTAGACATTCATAAAAAAATGACACATTCGGAAAAGCAACTAAGTAACCAGAAAGGGAAAGCAAATGAGAAAAAGAAAGGGGAATTTGGTTGCCAATTTGTAGATCGAGGAAGTCCGGGTGTTGTTTGTAGGTGACGGAACAATGGAAACGCAATGTTGAACCCGCCTATCCGGGAACCCATGATCCAAAAAGTTTGTTGAATATGAAACGAATAAGTGATCGGTAGGACTCGTGATATAAAAGTATCAGTGGAAATATGAAGACGTGAATCCACCAACACCCGCACCTAGACATTTTCCAAAAAACAACTAAGTAACCAGAAAGGGAAAGGAGAGGGAAAAAAAGGGGGGGGATGGCAATTTTCAGAAGCGAGAATTGGTGTAAGAAATCCCCATGGATGGTCTTAACAGTAACTATGAAGTGAATTAAACAAGTGAACAGGCTCTTCAATCAAGGAATAGATAAAGTGAGCCATGCTTATAGTTTCCAGGATGTGTTTTATAAGAGAAGCATCGAAAAGCCACAAGAAAATCAATTTTGGGATGTTTAAGTAAAATTATTGTACTGTCAACTTCACCGCAAGTATAGCAACGACGAATTTGAAGTTCAAGACAAATTTGAATTTTAATGTGTCCTGTTGTTTATATGATAGTTCCATTGGACTTCACATCGTATAAATCCTTTTATTTCAAAATATTCCTGGAGATAAATTTTGCTAATTCCATTGACTAAGGAAAAGTGTTAAAACAAGCCACATACTACATTTGCGTCAGAGAGATTATATTAAAAGGCAAAGCATGTCTTGTATATTCTTTAAGATCATAGAAAAACTTCCAAGATCCTTAATGTATCATTAATTTTCCAGAATGAAGCACACAACCAAGAGCCAAGTAAACACCAAATGTATTGAAAGTCAAGGCACAAGGCAATGCATGAACACAGAAGTCGCCAAGTGAGATCCCACAAGTGTCCATAGAGCAGTACACATCAACCTATGCATTAAACAATTTGATATATATATAAAAAAAACACGTGGCATTGGTTTTCTCTTACATCTGGTATATGTTCCCATGAGAAAATAACCGAGGCCATGAGATATGAACAAAAGTGTGCCAAACACAGGACAACACAAAAACAAACCCGAAAATAGGGAACAAGAAACTTTCCGATTACTATTGTACCATGAAGCAAGATCACTATGGACATTTTCTTCTGATAGTTCCATGTTCTATCACTACCAGTTTTAACAATGCCAAATTTCCAATATTATTGGAAATACCTGATGGTTCTGCCTAGAGGAGAAAGCCATTTCGACGGTTCAAAGGATGGGCCTGAGTTATTCATAGTTGGATACTTTGTATGGGGTTTGTCCTCATGCTTCCCATTTATGGACTGAACAATCTTATGTGCTTGTACATCAACAATAAATGCACCTACCTGTATGAATTTCAATGCCTAAACTCCCCAATCTCTATAGTGAGTTCTGAAGATCTCAAGCTCATGCTTCAATCCATGCCAAGCCATTTTTTTTCAATTAGGGCATCAAGAAAATGCAGATACCATACCATAAATGTATAGTTGGAGATCATCTTCTTTTTTATTTGGGTACCCAAAAAATGCAGAAATCATGCCATGGCTATATAGTTGGAAAACATTTTTCCAATGTGGGCACCCAAAAAGGTGCAGACTCCTCCAACAAATCCACAGCCAACCACCATTTTTTTTTCATTAGGACACCCCCAAAAATATGTAAAATTCTTACCAGGAGATGCAATAAAACATGAAAACAACAACAACAATTTGATTTGTAGTTAGATTCTCCTTGTTTGTTCAAGTGCACAAAAAGAGACAAAATCTCTAGAAAGAAAATTTTACAACCATAGATGTAACTCTGAAGAACTCGAGTCCGACAAACATTCATCTGGGTATTGAAGAAAAATTACAGAGACACATGGGATTTTTTCATTTCCTGCCAAAGCTTGATATGAATATTTTTTTATTTTTTTTCAGCCGATATGAAATATTGCATGTCCTCATTTAAGGTAAATTTGTTATGTATCCGAAATTCGTGCAACATGTAGACATTGTTTTCCTTTTTTTGTAGGTATACTTCATATGGAAATTATGTTAACCCAGGAAGCACATCTTGTAACAAATGATGTCTAATTGTACAATGTTTGATTGTGTTGCCCACGGTTCAGATGGTAGCATCGAGGCAATGTCTATATATGTAAGGACATCTTTTACTGCATCACAGACAGTCAATTGTATCATCATTTATGAAAGCAGAAGCAAAAGCAGGAGAGTTTCATTTGGCACATATAGGCTCGAAGGGGGTTGAGTACGCATTCGCCGCAACCAAAACACCCTCAACTTGGGCACGTGAGAATAGTAGTTAATATATTGAACAATATAACATACAACTGCACAACAACAAAAAAGAAAAACTGCAGAAAATTGGTGAAGGCAATTTGTATGAGCAAAGCGAGAATGAAATTGTAGATGTATACGCACAACAGTTGTAGAGCTAGTTAGTTTCTTAAGATCCTGTACTACGTCTATTCGCAATTATGTTACAAATGTTGCTTGGGTTGTGTGAAAGATCCTTTCTTTAACATCTCTTTTCTTTGTTATATTTTTGAAGAGCATAAGTGGAAATTGCCCTTTATGCAATTGTTGTTCCATTGACGAAAACAAATTTGAATAGGTGTCAAACAATTGCAACTGCAACATGGAACAATGCAATAGTTGTGTAACATAATGGAGATACATGGACATGTGAAAGTAAAGGACAAAACTAGATATGTAGAACGGTACCATTGCCTTGTCGTTGTCTGACTCTCCATCTTTTATATGGAGAATGTGTTGCGAGCTAAGTTTTCTCGCGAGTGGGACAGCTGCACCAATGGTTCCAATTGGGTAAGTGTCATTGCTCTATGCAAGTTGGTTGATGGTTGTGTCTAGGATGAAACGATATTCTGAACAAATAGCAAGAATTTTTTCCACAATACTTATTTCGTTGAGCGACATAATCCGATTACAATCACCATGGTCATATACTGTTTTGGGCAATATATTAAAATTAGTAATGGATATCCCATTACCTGGCAATATCTTTTCTGCATGTTTTTGGACAAGTTGTGTGGGAATAGTCAGTGTGACTGTCATTAGGGCCTCGTTGTTTTTCATGTCAGCACACATAATGGATCTAGTTTTGTTTTCCTTGTCCAAGTAGGTGCTATAGACGACCATTATGTCCCCGACGAACACTTGTCCAGTTCGACGACTGTTCAAAACCTCTATTGATAATATTTTGGGTGTTATAAGTTTAGACCTGGTGACATTTTTTGAACCGGAAAAGTAATGTGAATGGTAGTCTGCATTATTTTTTTGTTTTCTTTTTTCCTGATATAAATGTACAAGTAGAAGCACAACTTGGATGAAGTATGGAACCTGAGTTTTGCAACTAGACCTCTTAGTCTGTAGAACTTGCGTTATGTTCGACGTCTCACTTGTGCTCGTTAATACTTCTTGTGAACTGCAAAGTATGTGTTGTAGATGACATCAACATATTCACCGTGGCATAAATGAATAAATACTTGAGGGTATTTGTTTAGTAAACATATGAGGAACACAATGTATGCATCTTTACCTTTGGCCTTGTCAGTCTGTTGATGTTTGCGATGATTGACTGCTCATGGCCATGTCACTAGTCCAACTTTTTTCTGATGCAAGCATGTGTAGATGAACATCAGAATGACTAAATAAGTATATGCATTGTATATTGTCCATAATTGTTCTGAATGTCACATACAAGGTCGAAGGAGATGGAATACAAAATAGGGTGTCAAGGGATACTCAGGAAACATGAGGACCCAACAGTCAAATTGTATGCCTCAAATTTTTTGACTGCAAAAAAGTGTAACAGGAAATAGGGAATGATGGGGGGGTATGATGGCCAATCTGTATATTGCGAAACCTCTAAAGATAGAGGCACAATCTTGAACCCGCAAGCTCGGGAACCCACGATCGAAAAAGTGGCTAATTATGGAATGAGGAAATAGTCGGTCGAAGTCATGATATACAAGCATGAGTATAAATGTGAACCCGTGAGTCCGCCAACCCGCGCACCTATAAATTTTTGGAAAGATGGCTAAGCAAAGAAACCAGAAAGTGAAAGTAGACGAGAAAAACGAAGGGGAATTCAGTTAAGTATAGAAGAGGGGAAAAAGGGGGATAATAGAAAGGGGGGAAATTAGAAATGGAGGGAAATGTTTGGAAGCGGGAAGTCTCAACAAAGGCCCATTGTTGCCAAATAATCATTTTCTAATCCAATATTATATGCACCCACCCGTTCTGTATGTTTTATTTACTAGCACAATTGGTATACTTTTTCAAAGATTGTACCACAACCCCCTCTGTTGTGGCATATAAGAATTCACATCTTCATGTCCAACCAATCTGTTTCTTTTAATGTGGCAATGTCGAACACACCGTGGACATGAAGTTAAGTTAGTATGCAGAAAGAGATGTAAAAGAAAGAAATACATTTCCATTTATTTCAATGTAGCAGCAACGAGAATACAATTCACACGAGAATAATTTACTATGTAGAAAGATATGTAGTATCTACATACAATAAAATTGGTGCAAAGCAGTAGAACAAGCAGAAGAAATACACATACAATAAATGAAATACTAAACACTGGAATATGAAATAAGAGTAGAGGCATGCACCTTTGCAACTCCTCCTCCACATTCGCGGAAAAGAGTCCATCGTCTTCTTCAACCACTATGTTTGTTTAAATGTAGCAATGCACAAAAAATACAATGGACATGAAGGAAGTTGGTATGCGGGAAGACATGAAAAATAAATAAACATAGTTCAATTTATTTCAATGTAGTGGCACATAAAATGCAAAGCACATGAAGATAAGTTATTATGTAGGAAGGTACGCAATATCTACATACAATAAATTAGGTGAACAAATATACAAAGAATAAATGAAATACAAAACAATGGAATATGAAATAACAGTACAAGCATGTACCTTTGTATCTCCTCCTCTACAGCCGCGGTAAATACTCCTTCGTTTTCTCCAGCTATTCCGTTTGTTTGAATGTGGGAACACACAAAATACAATGAACATGAATGGAAGCTAGTATGCAGGGAAGAACAAGTAATATGTACATACACTAAATTAGAATCAATGAATAGAATAAAAGATAGTTAGAAATATGAACCTTTGTTTTTCTCCATCCATGGTTGTAATTATATAAAGTTTTTCCTACCCACGGTATATTACAAGCCAGAAAATATTAAGAAATTGCATTGCCATAGCTGAATGATTTTGGTTTTCTGGAGCAAAGTATCCAGATATGCTGAGACATGGAAATATAATTTTGCAGTATCTTTGGTGTACATCTCATATTCAAAGTACAAGACAAATTGTATCGTGGTCACACTAGTCTGTGTACAGAATAAAGAGGTTGTATTATGATATGGGCACATTTCACCATACATGGTTAATAAGTGTGTTTTGCACATGTTTTATCTTAACAGAAAGACATCGGACATTGTAATTGCACATGTAGTTGTCCAATTATTTGTTATGCCACTATTCTGTATCATGTGAACACTGAAGTATCCTAGAATGATAATGGTTTCGTCCAAATGTAAATGGTGTGATGCATTTGAGAACACATTCATTATGCTAGAATGTTGCACGCCAAACAACATAGAAACTGAATACTGCAATTTAAAATCAATGGAACACCACTCTTGCTAGCACCATCTCAGTATCCCTTTCCTCTACAAGAACATTTTAAAAAGACATGTAGGTATATTCTAGAGCTAGGAAAAATAATTGGAGCAAAATTTCATAGCAGGATAGGTGGGCACGGGACAGGCACCAGATCTCGACTTCGCCAGACACGACAAACAACAGAACCACAGGTCCACTTGCGGGTGCAAGACCTGAACACCACAAAGTGAAAAAAAAAAATAGCTCCAACTGTCGACGCTGGACCCCAACCCTGCAAAGTCGAAGTAAACAAAAGAAAGCAGCAAGCAACAAACCAACGAGCAAGCACGAACAAGCCCAACTGCAGGCCCAAGACCTCAAACTCGCAAACTCGAGCCAAACGACAACAAGCAACAACCGACGAACCAACGAACCAACAAACAAGCAACAACCACTAAACCAGTAAACAACATATGTATCTCCAACGATTACCAAAGTGCAACCCAAGCACAGAAGGAACCAGAAACATATGACGAGCATGCCAACAGAAATAACCAAACATTCTTACTTGCAAACTACAAACAACGAACAACAAAGAACGAATAGAAAATGAAATTATGGCATCAAAACTTACTCTGAAATGATGAACAACAAAAGCACAGGTCGAATTGTGGGTGCAGCACCTGGACCCTGCAAAGTAAAAAAAGACAACTCCGACTACGAATGCAGGACCCCAACCTTGCAAAGTTGAAGTAAACAAAAGCAAGCAACAAGCACCAACAGGTCCAACCGCAGGCACAGGTCCTCAACCTTGCAAAGTTGAACCAAACAACAACAAGCAACAACCGACAAACCAACGAACAAGAATCACCCACCGAACCGGTAAACAATGTATGTATCTTGAAACATACAATGGCTATGCAACTGGCGGTGGACAACAATATTGTCCAAATTCACTGCTGTTAGCGCTCTGTAATTTGCCCAAGGCTAAAAAGGCAATCACAGAGGCAACATCAGAACCGCTTCGAGTCTTGGATCTAGCCCTCCAAGACTCAGAGAGGGATCTCTCTGTCTGATATAGCTTTGTTTGCAGAAATATTTTAGGCTAGGTAATGAGAACAGTGGGCTTTGTTGTAAAAGGGTTTGTAAATTGGTTGAGGCAGCTTACACATCCATTGGGCTATGGGGTCTGCAATTAATCAAATCTGAGAAACAACCAGAAATGCCAAAGAAATCCTTCACAAGGCAAGATAACACACTCACTAGATCTTTAATAGTTTAAATGATGATCAGAGGAAAAGATAAGGGAAACAACTCCAATTAACAAGCACTTAAGAATCTCTTAGTTGAAGATATTTAGAGGATGAACATTGAAATCTTCAGAATCGGAATCAGGGTATCAGAGATAAATCCTGAGACATAACGCTATTCATAAAGATTAGATTC
>ML783982.1:1451157-1503585 GCA_009831015.1 Picea engelmannii
ATTGTCTCAAAATATTCATGAAAATAGCTTTGATTATAATAAACTTAAGATAATTTAAAATTTTTAATTTTTTTATAAATTATTTTTTAAAATATAAATTATTTAAATATATATATATATATATATATATATATTTTAAAACTCTTACATATTTTATAAAAATCAAAATTTTCATAACATTTAAAAACCCATCATAACCAATATCACCATCATCAAAAAAAACTTTATAATAAACCTCGGATAATTTATTAACTTTCCAAAAAGGGACCAAGCTTTGGTTGAATAAACCTAAGATAATACTTTCCTATAAGGGACCAAGCTTTGGTTGGAATAAACCTAAGATAATTTTTAAAAGTGTGAACATATAAAAGAGTACTATGATTAAGTAAATTATATAAAACTTTCTAAAAGGGAGATTAACCATTGGCTAGAATAAAATCTGAGATAATTCACAAACTTGTGAAGATTTATAAGAGAAATTTGATCAAGCAACACTAACAAAAACACGTATGAAGACAATCCATATGATGTATAGATAATAATGTTTTTATTGATAAATATATACGAAACACTTCTATCCTATAGAACCATCTCTATATTTAATCCATTGAAGTACCCGCACAAACCACATGTTTTTCAATGGGACCGTGTTCTATATGCTTATGAGTGGTGAATTATAGAACAAATTTGTAGCTTACAAAGGTGGACCTAACATGTCAGGTACATTGGAAAGAAGATATGAAACATCCTAGATTCCATAGGAAACAATCATAAAAAAGGATTCGAAATGCCTTAAAATAATTTGTCATTGACTCCCTTTACCACCCATATCTAACTCCATATAATAGATCCATGTCTACCCAGACCTACCTAACATATTAACAATAAATTAGTAAAGGATTTATAGTTTCCAACTCCATCTTAGATAAAGAGCATCTTCTTAGCCCATATCTATTCCTTTTCTAAAGGACTTCCCATGTGAGTACCTTATCCTTAATGTCTAGCCACATAAAAATACAAGTTTTTGGGGATATGATTTTGCAACGCAGTTTCCATCATCATTGGGAATAGTTTATTTTCGATACAAGTGAATAAGGCTTTATAACCAAGTTTTAAGGTGTAAATTGCCAAGGTAAGATTTTTTTGACTTAACAAACTCTTTTTCCGAGTCTTTTATCTACACATTATTAACTTTTAGCCCAGTAATATAGGCTTCCCATTACATTATTTCTTCACCTTATATACCTAGATGATTATCCCTCTTTTTTTCCAGAGAAAATTGCACATTATATTTATGATAATATAATCCTTTTACAATGATTGTCTCATCACAAGACTTGTGATACCAGACATAACTAAACTTCTATAACATTCACTGTCTTAACACGAGACCAGGGTTGCCCGGCAAAAAACAACTAGACATCTATCCCACATGGGTACTGAACCAAAAATTACAAACGAGACTATAAAATCTCAGCTATAACCCATAGCAAAAATCCATGCTCCAAATACAAGCCACCGCAAAGTCACCAGACTATTACAAAAAGCCAATATCAAAAAACTAATGGTTCAAAGATTACAACTTTAGGATATTAATAGGACCCTCCTGTCCATCAGACCATTTGTTGTATGTGATATAACCCACAAGTGAGTTTAATGCTATATTTGACAAACCATCAACCACAGTATTACATTCTCGATAGATACTAGCAAAAGAAATTGACTTGAAAAAAGACAATAAATCAATAATTCTATTTTTCCAGCTCTCCAGATTGGCCACTTGTAAAATACATTTACCTTTAAACCAAATAAAACAAATATCTAGAGAAAAAATCTCCTAAAAAGACAAAATTAAATTATCAAATAACTTGAATCAATCCCACATCATACCCACATCCTATCTAAGGATCTAAACCAACTCTAACTTAACCAACTCTAACTTTTTCCCATTACCAATTATGTTTTTATTACTTTCTTACTTAGTAAGGTTTTATTAATCTCTTACTTAGTAAGGGAATATTAATAATAAAAAAAATAGGATATTTATTCTCCTACTTAGTTTAAAGGGAATATTAATTCAAAACTTTGGTATATTTATATATTGTTTTTCATACAAAGGAAAAATTTATGAGTTCATGAGTTCGACACTTGCATTACAAGTTAATTGTTCATATGTAAGGGGTTTAAATTATAAATAAATATATATAAATTTTATTGTATAAAGTGATAATTTGGATGAGGTTACTGACCCTATTAAATTCAAAGTTTGATATTCAATCTCTCTTGGATTCAAAGAATTCATCACAATTATGTTGACACAAACTTAAAATATGATTTGATTACTCAACAATGGTTATAGATGTGTTAGAAAATACATCTTCTCCCCATGTAGAATAAAAAATGTGTATGACTAACATTTTTTCTCTTTCTTCTTTTAGACATTCTTCTACTTAGTTGATTGGTGCAAGTTGATTGGTGCAAGTCTGGTCTTTGGATAAGCTTTGTTTTGGAACCCTAGGAAGGTTTGCAATTGTGCATCCCCTTTTTTGTTTTCATTTGTCTTGAATTTGTTAAAGCATATTAGGTTTAATTTAGGGCTTGTGATTGTACATTCCCCCTAGACTTACCCTTATTGGTTAAAACCTAGAGCTTGTGATTGTACTACTCTAGGGTTTGACCTAGTTTTCCACCTTGATCTCTTGTTAGAAGTCTTAGAAGACATAGGACAAAATGTAGGGCTTGTGATTGTACATCCCCTTAGATTTGTTTTCCTAAAAGGTCAAACTTAGGTTTTGTGATTGTACTACCTTAGGGATGATTCTCTCTCTCTCTCTCTCTCTCTCTCTCTCTCTCTCTCTCTCTCTCTGTTGAAGCAGGCAATTTTGGGAGCTAAGTGCAGAATGGACTGAAGGAAGCAGCACACGTCATAAAAGAAGGAAGTTAAGTGTGACAAAGGGAAAAGGAAGCAGCGCGCCGAGAAAGAAGGAAGTCAAAGAAAGTAGGCAAGTGGAGTTCACTTAGAATTAGGGTTTTTGAGTCATAATGTAATGGTTTTAACCCATTTTGTAGTATAAAAATTATGTATGAGGTAGATAGGAGGGGATAGCATAGCATATCTTGGCTTGAGCTACCTGAGAACTTGTGCGCGACAAGTCTATTTTGGAGAGTCATTTTTTAGTCTGAGTTTTTGTATTCTTGAGAGTTGCAGAGCTCAAATGGAGTCAATGTTGAGATATAACTGAGGGTCAGGTCGCAAGCTGTGGAACTTGGTGCGACACTAGTCCACCTTACCACTATTCTTAAACCATATGATGTAAAGCGCAACGCTATTTTGATGGAGAATAAAAAATAAGTAGAAGATCTTTGTGAATGTATCCCAGGGGGATAAACCACGGTAAAATGGTGTCTTTATGTGTGATGTGTCCTTTTTACATGCTTTATAATGAATGAATGGTTAGATGAATGCATATGTTAGGGTCTATTTATAGTGTGCGCTAGTATAATGAATGGTGTTGAATGGATAAAATGGTAGATTTGATGAATATTATGGTAGAATGCATGTTAAAGTAGAGCAATAATAAAAAGAACATCCCCAATCCCTTCCATGACTGCAAACATTTGTGTCCTACAGTCACCCATAAGCCATCTCGGGTGAGACCGCATTGTGCATGTTGTATCCTTTTGGTTTACCAGAAGGAACGATGGTGAAAAGGGTTTTGTTGGAGAAATAAGGTAAAACTCGGGTCAACCCATACATCCAACAAATGGTTGTGCTGCCGGCTGGAACTCAAAAAGACAGCCTGGAAGGGGTTTGGTGAAGAAGATGCAGTGGTAGAAAGGGATGTTCAGGCCATGGAATTCTATGAAGCAAGAGATTGAAAGATGGTTAGAGACAAAGCAACTAGAGTTCGCACAGAAAGATAATGAAGATTCCAGGTACACACCGCGCCAGTATCTATAGAGGTATGTGTTTACTGATTTGCATGAAGCATATTTTTGTTATTTTCTAGAGTTATTACATGAGTGGTTATTAAGATTGAAGGATACTCATCCAACTAATCAGATTAGGCCAGTAGAGTGGATTGCTAAAAATATTGCGCAATTTGAAAGGGTTAATAACAAATTCACATGCGCAGTAGATTTTTGGTTAGAGAGTATTAATGCAGGGTTTATCATTGAGTTTGTAGTAGATACGATGAAGTCATATATTGCTGCAGAGCAATATTTCTTGAGGGGACCTAGAGGGAGGTACATCATGTCACTTTACACATCGATCAAGATATTACTACATGATAAAGGTGTGATGACCATGGAATCAAACTGCTAGATCACTCTGCGTGCATGGGGGACTTGGGGGAAGCACTAAGGAAGATATGAGATATGGAGAAGTCTCTAGAGAGTAGACAAAAGAAGGAAGCAATGGACCCCATCATGGTGGATGATGAACAGACCAGAGAGATCATAAGGAAAGCAGGTGTGACACACAACGGATGACCCTACCAATACAAGATGAATAACAAAAAGAGGGCAGTCGTCGAGCAAAATATCTTGGACAACAATGAGGAAGAGGTAGAGGATCTTCGCGCCACAGGGCAGATTGAGGATATCTTGCATTCCACATACGAGAGGAAAACCAGAGGTCATGGGTTCGGAGAAGAAGAGGGCTCTCCATTCTAGATCTGAATTAGTGTGGAACCCACAACCCCATGTGCGACTAAGACTTTTGAAGAAGAAAAACCAGTTAACTAACAAGTGATTAGTGGTAGAATAATTTTTACAAGATGTGGATCCAATAGCAAAAGTGCAAGTTCAACAAGTAGCAGTCAAGTATCTACACCGCGCGGAGGTGGTAGTTCAACAAACTTCACAATGGCAGGACAAGATCCAACTATTAGGTAACCAGAGTTTTGAGGGCATGGGTCAGATGATCCATAAAATAATTTGTTTATCAGTGAAAAGATATGGGCAACAAAGCAGTTTACAGATGAAGATAAAAAGGTTGCACAATTGGCAATCACATTCAGAGACCGCGCATTAGACTAGTACATGGGTCTCGCAACAAATAATCCAACGGGAACGCCTACAATTGTAGCAGAGGTGAAGAGGCGGTTAATAAATAAACTTCAAAAACCAAGCTCAGAAGACCAATTTATGAATGAAATGATAGATATCAAGCAGAAACCAGGAGAATCAATCTTTGAAGTGGGCCAGAAGTTCAAGAGGCTAAAAGGTAAGTTAAAGTACTCTATTGTTGATACACAGCATAAACATTTGTTTGTTAATTCTTTGTTGCCACACTTGAAGTATTCTTTGAGACAACAGAAATTCCAAAGTTAGGTTGAGGCTCTACAGGGAGCCTTAGAGCTAGAGGAAAACCAGTACAAGCATATAGATCTAGGCGTGGAAGAGTTGAAGCAAGATATGAAGAACTTCACATTCCAGTTGAATCAAAACAAAGGAAAGGAGAAGAGAGAATATCCCTGGTGTACAATGTGCAGGACAGAAGGCCATCACAAGAATGAGTGCCCATTATTTGCGCAATATGTTAGAGTGTGTATGCCAAACCCTTTAGCTTCAGGAGGACCTTGGTGTGAGATTTGTAAAACACATGGGCATGATCCCTATCATTTCCCCCTGATGCAGAAATATCAGACAATACCGAAGAGTACATTTCGTAATTTTTGCAAGTCAGTTGGACATGAAGACAAATACTGTAGAACCTTAGAGGTGATGAAAGAAGGGATTGCAGATACATATAGGGTACATGTTGAACATGTAATAGGACAATTTGCGCAGCAGCCATGGTATAATAATGCACAACAACCACAGTACAATAATGCTCAACAGTTTGCAGCACAACCATAGTATAATGCGCAACAATTTCAAGGGCAACAACAATATAATCCCACACAACAGTGCGTAGTACCATCACAGTACAATAACGCACAACTGCAGTAAAATCAGGGACCTTAGTATAATACATTGCGTAGAGATAATCAAGGAAATAAAGGAGGATTCAGAGGAGGAGGTCGTGGAGGAAGAGGCTTTGGAGGAGGTTGAGGACCAGTAGTTTGTTATAACTGTCAGAAACCAGGGAACTATGTAAGAGACTGCCCACAACAACCCGCAACATGTATGTATTGTCGCGCAGAATACCATGAAATAGAAGATTGTCCGACACTTTTGATAAAGATACATGACAAGAGGAATCATTCCAATCAGAATGTACAATGGATTGTTGTGGAAAACATAGAAGAGGATGACAAGAAGATTAACATAGTTATTAGAGGGGGAGTTAAAACAGGAGAAGATGCAACAAACAAGGATCAAGATCAATACCAGTGGGTTAGGAAGAATACAATGCCTAAACAAAAGTTTGATGCGCACAAAGAGAAAGAGACATTCAAGGAAGCTAGATAGGAAATTTTGAAGGGAAACATTGTGTCTACGTCAGGGAAAAAGTCAGTAGATGAGGTGCCAGTGTATGACATGCCTCCATTATTTGATCAGACTAGCAAAGAGCATCCTTTAGAGAAAGTAAGTAACTTAAGAAACTTTTTGGGATCTCGTGTAAAGTTGATAAATGATAAAAACTCTTTACAAATCTGTTAGAAAAGTGTCATCTTGGGGAAGAAGGGGTAAAGATAGTGAATCGGGTTGGGAAGGAGAGAAGAAAAAGTCGAGAATTCAAGTTGAATGAAAACATAGGAGATTTCAACATGGGGGATATCATACTAGACTTAGGGTCTGAAGTCAATGTTCTGTCAAAGAAAACTTGGGAAACTATGGGAGAACCTCAACTGGGGTATTCACCTATTCAGTTGAAGTTAGAAAATAAACACAGAGTAGTACGAATTGGAATATTGAAAGGGATTCCAGTAGATCTAGATGGTGTGCGCACTATGGAAGACTTTGAAGTCATTGACATAGTGGACAACACTTCACCATATCTAGCATTGTTGGATTTGGATTGGGATTTTGATAACCAAACTATTATTAACTTGAAGACAAGAAAGATGATCTTTGTATCAGGGGGTACAGATTTATTGTGCCATTGGATCCCTTAAAAGGAGGAATATATGTGGAACCCGCGATAGACAATATTCTTACAAAAGATGTGAATCAGCTATATAGAACTACCGCATGCGAAGAAGATTATATCAACCCAACTGCAAATGGAATGCTCAGTTGGAGGAGTATTAGTTCTTATGCTTCATACTTTGACACAAGACTGGAGAACTGGCAGCAATGACTACATGAATTATCCACCAAAAGATGTGCTAGAATGACGCCCGCGCCGACATGGGTTGGTACAAAGGTAAGAGAGCCTCTTACTTTTTATGGTTTGAATGACTTATAAGAATTGCTAATGAAGTTTGAGGTAGAGGTTATGGAAAATCAGATATTACTAGCATTAGATATTGCTTTAAAAGTTACACCTGCAAGATGGTGGGGTACACACAAGGAAAATATCAACAATTGGTTTCAGTGCAAAAGGTTACTGCACATCAAATTCAGCGCAGAGCAGGAGCATTGATATGAGGAGAAAATGAGGGATTTGGACAACCTCAAGAACATGTAGATAAGTGCATGGTTCAATGGATATTAGTACCACTAGAAGAATGGACACACCATTTTATTCACACATTAGAAGGCATTCCGAAGAACTGGTACACGGAATAGGAACAACGCAGAGAAATTGCTAACTGGGAAGAGATACAACATAATTTCATAGTTACATTTGCATTTGAGCATGATAGTCCAGAGATAGATATAATGCAGAAAGTGGTAAGAGACAAGATATTTGAAGAACCAAAATTTGAAATAATCCTAGCATATTAGACGCATACTAGACAGTCAGTTAAACAATTGCTACATTGTTATCACGTCGCAGAAGAAGAAGAACCAACATAAGATAATATGCGCAACATACAGATCCCAGAAGTTGAAGGTGAAAGGGAAGTAGAAGGTCCTAAGCTAGATTCAAAATATTATGCTGCACCATTAAAGATCAAGAAGGTAAACATTGAAATTGCAAAAAACCCAAAGATGGCAAGCATTGGAGATTATTGGGATAATCAGACAATAGAAAGGACCACAGAGTTATTGCGCGAATACAGTGACTTATTCCCAATGAAATTTTCAGATATGAAGGGATTAGCAGGAGAATTAGGAGAGATGAAGATCCCTTTGAAGCCAAAAGCCAAACCTATCAGACAGAGACCTTATAGATTGAATCCAATATACAAAGAGAAAGTGAAGGCATAAATTAACAATATGTTAGAAGTTGGTGTCATAGAACCTGTGGAAGAATCAGAATGGATCAATCCTATGGTAGTGCAGGATAAGAAGCAAGGAGGGATCATGATTTGTGTAGATTTGAGACAATTGAATGATTCTTCCCTACATGATCCTTTTCCTACCCCATTTATAAATGAAGTTTTGGAGAATGTAGGGGGTCAAGAAGGTTATTCATTTATAGATGGATTTTCAGGATATCATCAAATAAGGATTGCACCAGAAGATAGACATAAGAAAACATTCACAACATAATGGGGATCATTTCAGTATACAGTTATTCCATTTGGGTTGGAGAATGCACCAACAATATTTTCAAGAGTAGTAGTAGCAACCTTTAAGGACTTTATTCATAAGTTTTTAGAAGTTTACTTAGATGAATGGACAATGCTTAGTTTATTGAAGGATCATGTTGAAGTATTAAGGGGTATGTTGGACAGATGCAGACAATGTCATATCTCATTGAATATCGAGAAATGTATTTTTAGTGCACCTTTTGGGATTTTTTAAGGACATGTGGTGTGTAAATATGGTTTGTTGGTTGATCTTGCTAAAATTGATGTCATAGTTAACTTACCACCACCAAAGTCAATGCGCCAGTCGAAGAGTACACTTGGTCATACATGATGTTATAGGAAGTTCATGTAATATTCTAGATATAAAATAGTATGCAGAACATAAATAATTAGCTAGAAATGGCAGATAAACAACGATATAACCAAAACAACACCACAATAATACCAAAATAATACCAAAATAACACTAGAAAGAGCACTTTGATTACTGAGAGCAATGTTCACTTGCCTCTTTGAGGGGGAAATATCCAGTAGAGCAGAGCTCTATTACAATAATATCCAACACAAAACTTCTCATACCCTCGACTCCTACGTATACTAAATATATTTATCAAAAGAACAATCTAGAGGAAGATCCTTCTAAAAGCGGAAGCTTCTATTAGGTCTTCATACATTTGACATATTCATCCTTATTGCTAGGCCTTATTAATATTGACCTTTATTACAGGGAAATATATTATTCTACCTACATGAGGGGTTAGGTCCCTAAAGTGTCATCCCCCTTAAAAACAACCTTGTTCTCAAGGCTTGAGATGAGGAAATTGTTGCAAAATGGTAGCTAGTTCCTAAGTGGCATCTACTGGAGTTGTATCTTTCCACTGGAATAACACTTCCTTGATGGTTTGCTGACGCAGACGACACTCACGCTGGTCCAAAACTGCTTGTGGTTGTAGCCAAATGGATCTTTCTTCGTCCAACTCGGGAAGGTTGGTTTAAGTTTGGCACTTAGTTCCAATCACCTTCTTTAAGCAGGAAACATGAAAAATAGGATGGAGCTTAGAATGACTGGGAAAATCTAACTAATAGGCCACCTCTCCCACATGCTTCAGAATGGTATAAGGACCATAAAATTTGGGTGTCAGTTTCTGACAATGGTCAGCCTTGAGGGAATTTTGCTTGTAAGGTTGCAGTCGAAGAAACACCTGATCTCCTTCTGCAAATTGACGTTCAGAGTGACCTTGATCTACTTGTTGCTTCATGTGATTCTGGGCCATGACCAAATTCTCTTCGAGGGTACGAAGAATAGCCTCTCAAACTGTAAGCGTTTGGTCAACCGCTTGGACCTTCGAGACACCTGACAAGTATGAGAGAATTGAAGGTGGCTTTTGTCCATATACCGCTTCAAAAGGAATCATGCAGGTAGTTGTATGGTAAGAAGTGTTGTACCACCATTCAGCTAGTGGTAACCATTGAGCCCACTGATTTTGCCTTTCCGATGCAAAACACCTCAAATATGTTTCCAAACACTTGTTGACAACTTCAGTTTGACCATCATCCTGGGGATGATAAGTTGTGTTGAGATGGAATTGGGTGCCTTGTAGCTTGAACAATTCTTGCCAAGAATTGTTGGTGAAAGTTAGGTCGCAATTAGAAACAATAGAATGAGGCATGCCATGAAGCTTGAAGACTTGATCCATGAAAAGTTGAGCCACAATGGAGGCTGTAAATGGGTGTTGAAGAGCACAGAAATGAGCATACTTGGAAATACGATCAACTACCACCATGATGATTGATTTATTTCCCGATTTAGGTAAGCCTGCAATAAAATCCATAGAGATATCCCGCCAAATAGCAGGTGGAATCGGAAGCAGTTGTAGTGTGCCAGGAGATTTGACTGTTTCACCCTTGTTGCGTTGACAAACATCACATTCAACCACAAAATTGCGAACATCATGTTTCATACCATCCCAGAAAAAAGAACGTTTGACTCAATCATAGGTTTTGGTAAACCCGGAGTGCCCAATGGTGGGTGTAGCATGAAGCTCAAAAAGTACCATGGATTCAAGTTTTGATTGTTTACTTAAATACAAACGGCCTTTGTATTGAAGCTCATCATTGAGCCAAGAGTACCCTGGGGAGATTGGAGAATTGGCCTGCAATTGTTGTATCATATGCAAACTTTTGGGATCGTGTAGCCATTCCTCGCGAACAACTTGGAGCCAATCTGGTACAATGAAGGAGAGAGAAAAAAGGGACCCTTCATCTTCATATTTTCTCGAAAGTGCATCAACAACCACATTGTCTTTGACTTTCTTGTAAATGATCTCATAATCATATCCAAAGAGCTTAGTCACCCATTTGTGTTTCTTTGGGGAGGAAAGACGTTGTTCCATAAAATACTTGAGGCTTTGATGATCTATCTTAATTTGGAAGCGTTGCCCCAATAGATAAGGGTGCCAAAGATCCACGACATGCAAAATAGCCAATATTTCCTTTTCATAGATTGATTTTCCCAAATGTCGCCTTGACAATTGTTTGATGGTAAAGGCCAAAGGCCGACCCTCTTGCATAAGGACTATGCCAATTCCTTTCCTGGAAGCATCACATTATAGGACAAAGGTCTTTTTGAAATCAGGAAGGGCCAGGACTGGAGTGGTGCACATGGCCATCTTCAAGGTTTGAAAAGCTTGAGCAGCCGCTGGATTCCAAGTGAAAGAGTTCTTTTTAAGGAGAGCAGTGAGAGGTGCCACAATATTTCCATAATTCTTAATAAACTTGCGATAATAACCTGTTAAACCCAGAAATCCACACAAGCTTTTGAGAGTCTTTGGGCGAGGCCAATCTTGCATAGCTTCAATCTTTTTAGGATCCACCCTGACACTGGCCTTGCCAACAAGATGACCCAAGTACTCGACTTCTAAGGTGCCAAAAGCACATTTAGATTGTTTGAGGAAAAGTTGGTGCTGAGAGAGTAGATGGAGAACTTAATCCACATGAGCAAGATGGCATGTCCAGGTTTTACTATAGATGAGGATATCATCAAACAAAACTAAGACAAAATGACAGAGAAAAGGACGGAAGACGTGATTCATGAGGCTTTGGAAAGTGGAGGGAGAATTACACAAGACAAAGGGCATGACCAAAAACTCATAGTGGCCCTCATGAGTTCTAAATGTAGTCTTAGGAATGTCTTCCTCATTCATACATTTCTGGTGGTAGCCAAAATGAAGATCAAGTTTAGTAAAGAATTGGGCGCCACTCAATTCATCCAAGAGGTCATCAATGACAAGAATGGGAAATTTGTCTTTAATGGTGAGTTTTTTGAGGGCACAAAAGTTAGGACACATGAACGAAGAACCTTCTTTCTTAAGGACCATGACCACGGGAGAAGAGTAGGGGCTCGTACTAGGGAGGATAACACCTGCATTGAGCAATTCTTGAACATTTTTCTCAATTTCATTTTCTTGGGAAAAGGGATGATGATAGGGATAGATATTGGGAGGAAGGCTTCCTAGGACAAGGGGAATGGAATGATCATGAAAACCTAGGAAGGAGGGAGTCCCTAGGGAGTGGAAAAAACCATTTGATGTTTAGAGAGGATGAATTGGAGGTCCTGCGACACAGAGGGTGTCTCAGTGGCTTGTATGGCATGGAGTTGGGCAATAATACTAGAATGACCTTTTTTGAGTAGATTTTCCATGCAATGGGAACTGATGATCTCCAAGGAATCGACGATGATGCCTTGGAACTTATATTGTTGATCGTCTTAGTCAAAGTGCATGGTTAATTCCTTAAAATCCATGAGCATGGGACCCAAAGTCCTTAGCCATTATGCACCCAACACAATATCACAACCGCCCATGTCGATAGCAAACATATGAGATTTCATGTGGTACTCATCAATATGGAGACACACATTTTCACAACGCCCTCCACATTTCATGGACCCGCCATGGCAATCATGATTTGAAAATTATTGACGACACATATATAGCAATTAGTTTCTTGGGCAATGTGACGATAAATAAAATTATGGGTGCTTCCACTATCAACAAGAATGATGACCTTTCTATGCTTAATGTAACCAATTAGCTTGAGGGTTTGGGGAGCAGAGAAGCCAGTGGGAGCATTTAGGGAAATGATCAGTTCTACTTCGGGAGGGTATGAGGGAGGGGTCATGTCAGTGGGTTTAGGTGACACAGACACAAGGGGAGCCTCAACATCATCTTCTAAAACATCCTCCGAGATGGCCATAAAAAGCTTTTGTTCCTTACACTTGTGCCCAAGAAAATATTTTTCATCACAATTATAACAAAGGCCTTTGAGTTGGCGTTCAACCATTTCGGCCCTGGTCAATTTCTGGATCTTCAGTGGAGTAGGAGGAGTGGGAGTGACTGGTTTAGTGCGAGGAATAAAGGAGGGTTTTCGGTTTTGAGAAGAGACAACCCGTTGTGCTTCCTTAGCTCTTTTAGTAGTGTCCACCCAACTCTGAGGCCGAGCCATGAGGACATGGGCAAGAATATCATCCTTGATGCCACCGATAAAACATTCTCGAAAAAAAGCACCAGACATGCCCTCTGTATGAAAAGCCAATCGCTCAAAAGCGGATATAAAGTCTTCCACTGTGCTAGATTGTTTCAACTTTGTCAAACAGCCTAAATGGTTGATATCAGTGTCAAAGCGTTCATAAAGCTCTGCAACAAAGTGTGTCCAAGCCACATACCCTTGGCGAGCATTTTTTCTCCATTGCCAATGTTCTTGATCTAGATGGAGACCACCATACCGGAGTTTGGCCAACTCATCCATAATTCCATACAAAGAGAAATAATGTTCCATTTGAGTTACCCAACCAGTGGGATCCGAGCCATTAAATTTGGTCACATCCACACGTGGAAGGCGTAGGTCACGCTGAAAATGATGGGGCTGAAAAATCTGGGAATGAGAGGAAGTTTCACCTTTGGTTTGCAAAGGTGGGTCAGATGAGGGAAGATCTGTAGGGATATGCAACTTGGAGCATATCATCGTAGTGAAGGATTCAAGCTGGGTAGCAAGGTCTTGTTTGAGGTCCTCTATTTTGGCATTGATGGAGGAATGCATGTTTTTATTGACAGTGGCAATATTGGCACTGAGTTGTCTCACTTCTTGTTGGGTTTTTGTGAAATTAGAGTGCAAGGCATTGAAGCGAGCTTCCAAGTCTTAGCTATGGGTTTGGGCCATGATGAAGAGGGAACACGAAAAGAGGCAGGTGGGACCACACATAAAATGGGTTATGGGTGAAGTGTATCACAACGATCAGGGCGACAAGTTGAATCCAATGGGGTAAATCCCAAATAAGGGTTTTGGCAGGGGGTCGGGTCCACGAGAAAAAACATTTGCTGAAAAATGATAGTATGAATGTGATAAGGGCGAAGAGAGAAATCCAACAGGATAGGTCTCAAATAACGGTGCCAAAAGGATCCAGACTTTTTTTTTATTCCTTCGAAGTTATACTCCGATCTGAAGAATATTGCAGTGATGAAATGCCCAAATGCTTAATAGGACGAAATGTGTAATAATTTCACAACCCGAATGCAGGAGACAGATTTGCGCCGCAATAGACCTTGTCTGTTCTATTTTTGTTTCCATCCCAAGGGTTCTACAGACAAGGGTTTTCCTTGTGCTATAGCTCTCTGATATACGTGCGAGGTCCAACAATATTACTCAACCCAATATCTCAGGGCACAAACTAAGGAGGCTAGACCATGCCCTTAGCCGTACTACCCGACTACCCAGGTACTAGAGAGTATCTTCCCAAGTGGTGTTCTTGGTGGCACTATAACAATCAGGCAGTTGATTGGTTTATCTATGGAGGGCTTCAGGAGATCTAGGCTGATTCGTATATAGGTGTTGTATGATGCGCTACCACTCGAAGGGGTACCAACATGGGTTACAAGGGTGGCCAACAAATGTGCGCTTAAGTACCACTTGTATTTCCTACATGTATGAATCCCCAACCATGAGTTTATGCGTGTAACAACAGATCTTTGTAGCTTAAAGATGCCAGAATACGTCTCTACCTTGAAAAAATTTAGCCCACAATTTTCTGCCGAGGAAGGTGCTCTGATACCACTTGTAATATTCCAGATATAAAATAATATGCAGAACATAAATAATTAGCTAGAAATGGCATATAAACAATGATATAACTAGAAAAACACCACAATAATACCAAAATAATACCATAATAACACCAGAAAGAGAACTTTGATTACTGAAAGCAATGTTCACTTGCCTCTTCGAGGGGGCAACCTCCAACAGAGCAAATCTTTATTATAATAATATCCAACAAAAAACTTTTCATACCCTTGACCCCTATTTATACTAAATATGTCTATCAAAAGAACAATCTAGAGGAAGATCCTTCTAGAAGCGAAAGCTACTATTAGGTCTTCTTACATTTGACTTGTTCTTCCTTATTGCCAGGCCTTATTAATATTGACCTTTATTACATGGAAATATATTATTCTACCTACGTGAGGGGTTAGGTCCCTAACAGTTCATAAGGGGATATTCACAAATTACTGTGCCAATGGAGAAGTTGTTGATGGAGGACACTAAGTATCAATGGAATGATGAATGCCAACAAAGTTTGGATATTTTGAAGGAGAAGATGGTTACTGCATCAATTTTAGTGTTTCCAGACTAGGCAAAATAATTTCATGTGGATGTGGATGCATCTGTAATAACATTAGGAGTAGTATTAACCCAACTAGGAGAATGTGATACAGATCACCCTATTGCATTTGCAAGCAGAAAATTATCAGATTCAAAACAAAACTATAACACTACAGAAAGGGAAGGATTAGCTATGGTATATGCTTTGCAGAAATATATACATTACTTGTTAGGACAACATTTCAAGATGTTTACATATCATTTTGCTTTGAGATATTTAGTCAATAAGCCAATGTTGGGGGGAGGGATATGCAGATGGCTACTTTTGTTTCAAGACTTTGATTTTGAAGTTGTGGTGACGTTGAGAAGATTAAATGCATGACCATATCACTTATCCAAGATAACTAATGGAGAAGAACCCAGTAACTTGGAAGACAAATTTCCAGATGCACAATTGTTTTCAATACAAATAGTTGATGAGTATTTTGCTGACATTATTGAGTTTTTGAGTACATGATTTGCACCAAGAAAATTTACTACTGTAGAGAAGAAAAAATTGGTGGTCAAAGTTGTAGATTATCAGTTGATTGTGGATCATTTATACAAACTTTGAGCATATAACATCTTAAGGAGGTGTGTGACGGAGCATGAAAGGCCTATCATTTTAGTAGAAGCACATGAAGGGATTGTTGGAGGACATTACATAGGAAAAGATATTGCGCATAAGGTATTTCATGTAGGATTATGGTGGCCAACAGTTCATAAGGATTCAAAGGAATACTGCCAGAAGTGTGGTGTCTGTCAGAGAGTTGGGAAGCCATCCAGGAGGGATGATATTCCATTGAGACCTCGAGTTACTTTCCATGTATTTGATAAGTGGGAAATAGAATTTGTAGGCCCAATTAATCCACCAGTCAGAAGATTAGGAGCCATATATATTATTACAACGACAAAATACTTGACCAGATGGGTTGAGGCAGCACTAGTAAAGGATTGCAGCGCAACAACTGCAACACACTTTCTGTTTGAACATGTAGTGACAAGGTTTGTATGCCCAAGAATATTGATGAGTGATTAGGGGACTCACTTTATTAACAATACAATTGAGTCAATGCTTGAAGAGTTTTAAGATACATCATCAGAAGAGCACTCCTTATCACCCTCAAGCTAATGGAACAGTGGAATCCTTTAACAAGATTTTGGAGAATGCCTTGAAAAATATTTGTAATGTGAACAAAGATGATTGGGATTTGAAGGTATCGACAATACTATGGGCTTATAGGACTACATGTAAGAAGCTAACAGAGCAGACATCCTTCAAAATGGTGTATGGATAGGAAGTAGTAGTTCCCTTAGATTATTTGATACCAAGTCTGCACATTGTAGCAATTACAGATATGAAAGAAAGGGGCGCAGTGCAAGGAAGATTGGCTCAACTGATGGAATTAGAAGAAGACATATTCACAACAGGTTTCCACTAGGAAGTACAGAAAGCGAAGGATAAATCATGGCATGATAGACATATTAAGAAGAAGAATTTTAAGGAAGGAGATCTGGTTGTCCTTTATGACATTAAGTATTTGCAGCACCCAGAGAAGTTCAGAATGCATTGGCTAGGGCCATATCAGATAACGTATGTCACAAATGGAGGTGATGTACAACTGCAATATCTAACATGCAAGGAAGTTCAAGGACTGGTGAATGGTAGTCGTCTGAAATTGTATAGGGATAGACAACCTACTAACTCTCAGTAGTTGCAGCGCAACAAGTAGACTTATAATATTGTAAATAGTAGGAGTTAAAAGAAGAAAAAGGAAGAGAAAAGTAGAAAAATGAAGAAAAATCCAAAAATAAGTAGTTAGAGGAATAAGTGATAGTCAGATAGTTGAGAATGACAGGGCGTAGTCGACAGAAAATTGGTGCGACATAATTCATAAGACCATGTGCAGGAAAAGTAAACACTACGCGACGGGATGGAGAATGTTCGAAAAAGTGGAAAACCGGTGAACAGAAAAGAAAGGACATGTCAAAGCATTAATGACAAAGGCTATAAAAGGGGGAAAATCAGGAAAATACAAAACACTTGTGATTTTTGAGCGAACAAGCGACTGAGCAAACAGAGTGCGAGTAACTAAGAGTTTGTGAAGGACCCAACCGAGATCTACAGTTGATTTTTCCTAAAGATAAGAAGATGGTGCCACCAAAGTTTGGACAACCAAGCTTGTTCGTGTGAAGGACCCATAGCAGTAACAGACCACTGGAAGAAATGACCGAAGTGGTCGATGTGGATGATATTCCCACTACAGAGACAAAATCCATTAGTCCAACGTAGATTGAGGAAGAAAACCCACAAGAAGAAGCGACAACGGTCAGCCAAGCAGTGCAAGGTCGAAACCCTAGGACAGAAGCAAACCCTAGCACATAAACCCCAGGAATGACACATGCAGAGGATGAACATGATGACAATGACAATGAAAAAACAGAGTATGATACACCAGTAGAAGAGGAAAACCCAGAGGTCGAGGATGATCGTGCCATAGATGAGGAAGTGCAGAAGGAAGAAACCCTAGATGAAACGACAACAGGGTCATCGAAGAAGAAGGCATCAACGTGCACACAAATACAGATTCAATTTCCAGTGCCTCACATTCTGGACGCCATCATCATTGTGGAAGATATGCTGGGATATGTTCCCAAATTGCGGTATGCAGATCACGATGTAACTAAAGCCTCCAAATTCCCAGAACTTGCGCAAGAGGTTTATATGGCCAACAGGGGGTCAACCTCGAAAGGCATTCCAATTATGAAGCCCAAACAATGGATAACCGGGCTTTATAACTCCGACATCATGAATTTACTAGAAATTCCTCATTTTAGCAGGGGGAGAGACGTTATTGCATGCGTCAAACAACTTTTAGTGCGCGTACATGGAGGATTTCTATGGATGGGCAGACCTCTCCTGATAGATGTCACACTAATTTCGAAATTGACAGGATTTTCGACGGATGGGGTAAAGCCATAAAAATACCTCGATGAAAAAACAAAGGAAAAAGCAATTGTAGAAGAGGTAAAGGAAAAAATTTGGCACAAACAGAGGCAACAGGGGGATGATTATCAAGAACATTAATGAACCAACTGCTAGGTTTGCGACAAATTTGATGGCGTGTAAGCTACTGAGAAAATGTCGCAAACAGGAGGCACCTGCAGGGGTGGTCACAACAGCTGCACAGTCTACAAAAGGTACAATTCTGAGTTGGGCGTCATATCTGCTCAACCTTTTCTTAGAAGATTGCAAGGATGCACAAGATGCTATAACGAAGTTCCACTACTCCTAACTGTTAATTTTGATAGCCCTAGATGCATGGGAGAAACCAAAGTATTCCATATTTTTTGGAAGATCAGGAAGATGTGGCACAACAAGGTATGTATCTCTGCGACACAACACAGATGCCAAGAAAAGGAAATCCAACACAAGTATTTTTGGAATGTATATACAAGAGATGTAGGAAAATATTTCAAATACATGGCAAATCCCACTTGAAGTGGTGAAGGAACATGAGGGGATAGCTAACTTTAAGGTATCCAGACATAACACATGGATACAAGCAAGAAGAGACCCAAAAAAAACATGGATCAAGATGAATTATTGCATTACAATAGAAGAAGTCCAGTGGGTCCTTGCAGAATGGTCGGATCAATGGAAGGTGCCAGTAGCAAGGAAGAAAGGAACGAAGGGAAAGGAACAAGAAAATTTTTCTATAGCACATAAATCTACTATCCCAACTGCAAATACTAGAAAAACAATCGAGCGCAACAAACCTACAGGTACTGAGACAACAACAAAGAAACCAAGGAGGAAAGAAACAATGCCAAGAACTCCACTACTTGGAATTGACAACGTAGAAAGAACCAATGGGGAAGCACAAAAGAAAAATGGAACCTCCACTCAGGAGACAAGGACTGGAAGTACAACTCACCAAACCTACGCAGACAGAGAAAAGGAAATCAACCATGCATATGGGAGAAAAGAGGAAGAAGATGAGGGCATAGAAGAATCCCATTGAGCTTACAATCACAAAAGATGACATAGAGTTAGTATCCGATAAGGTACAAGACCGAGGAGAGGAAGCACTCTATGTCGCGAAATCTCAAAGAGAAGAACTCATGGCGAAGATATTGGAAGTTAAATCAGTGTTGGAAAGTTTACAACTCACTGTCACACATCAACAAAGCACAATGCAACAGGCTCCAATTCAAGAAGAGAAAGAGACAGTCCAGACATAAATAGTGGGGAGTGCAACATTCCAAATCATTCATAGTATGTTACAAGTAGATGAGGGCACCGCGCAACAACCCATGAAGGATTTCGAACAATTGGACTTGGTGTTATCCAAGATTCCAACAAAGGCCTTATATAAATTGCAGATAAGCATGGCACATGAGGTACAATCCAAAGCAAGGACAGATGCCTCAAATTTAGAAATAGCTAGGGAAGCTAAGGAAGTGTTGGAGATCGTTCTCATAGAGGTGCGACTGGAATGCGAAGAAGACAAATGTCGTGTAGATAGATTGGAGGAAAGACTTGAAGAAGTCTTCCAGACAATTCCAGAGAGCACATTAGCAGGGGAAATCGATGCAAAAGAGAATCTATAGAAGATCACGCAGGTGATGGATGGGTACAAGCAAGAAATAAGAGAATTAGTAGAGAAAATAACACCCACTACCCCACCAAAAGTCAAAATAGAAAGAGAACAACAAGAAACTGAACAAGCAAAACTTCTTGCACTAGAAGTTAAGGATATAACAAAACTTTATGAAAAGACTGTGCAGTTATGGACAATTCTAACAGAAGATGAGAGGATCCAACAACTGGAGCAGAGAGAATAAAAGTTGAATGTTGCAGTTTAGGACCTAAAGCAGAGGCATAAGAAAATGGCCATATCCCCGAGATTGAGGGTCGCGCAGGAGATGGAAAATCTGCAGGCAAAGGTAAAGGCCGCACAAGAGGAGAAACAAGCATGATAGGCTCAGTTGGAGCCCCTACAAGAACAAGCAAAACAAATGATAACAATGTTGGAGATAGAGAAAGCTAGAATGGAACATACGAATGTAGAAATCATACCAGTGCTGAAGGAGCACGTTACAACGTAGGTCATGGAGACACTCACAGAGAAGAACGTGCAGATGAAGGAAAAAGGAGATGAACTAGCAGAAAAGTTCCAGGAATTGTTGAAATTAGTGCAGGAGGCACACATTGCCTGAGTGGCACGGGACAAGCCACAGGTTAGTGTTGGGGGCCTACTGGAGTAAACAATTTTGGGAGTTAAGCGCAAAATGGACCAAAGGAAGCAATGCGTGCCAAAAAAGAAGGAAGATAAGCGTGACAAAGGGAAAAGGAAGCAACACGTCGAGAAAGAAGGAAGTCAAAGCAAGGATGAAGACCAACCGCGCAGAAGGCAGTTAGAAAGTGGGCAAGTGGAGTTCACTTAGAGTTAGGGTTTTTGAGTCATAATGTAAGGGTTTTAACCCATTTTATAGTATAAAAATGATGTATGAGGTAGATAGGAGGGGGTAACATAACATATCTTGGCATGAGCTACCTAAGAACTTGTGTGCGACAAGTCTATTTTGGAGAGTCATTTTTGAGTTTGAGTTTTTGTATTGTTGAGAGCTGCGAAGCTCATATGGAATCAATGTTGATATATAATTGAGGATCAGGTCGCAAGTTGTGGAGCTTGGTGCGACACTACTCTGCCTCACCACTATTCTTAAACCATATGATGTAATGCACGCAATGTTATTTTGATGGAGAATAAGAAATAAGCAAAAGATCTTTGTGGACGTAGCCCAGGGGGGGTGAACCACGGTAAAATGGTGTCTTTATGTGTGATGTGTCCTTTTTACATGATTTATAATTAATGAATGGTTAGATGAATGCATCTGTTAGGGTTTATTTACAACACAGACTAGTATAATGAATGTTGTTGAATGGATAAAATGGTAGATCTGATGAATATTATGGTAGAATGCATGTTAAAGTAGAGCAGTAATAAAAAGAACATCCCTAATCCCTTCCATGACAACATACATCTGCATCCTACAATTATCCATAATCCATCTCGGGTGAGATTGCGTTGTGCACTTTGTGCGCGGTGTAGCCTTCTAGTTTACTAGAAGGGCCGACGGTGAAAAGGGTTTTGGTTGAGAACTAAGGTAGAACCTGAGTCAACCCATACATCCAACACACACACACTCTCTCTCTCACACACACATGCACACACACAACGTCTTGAGTTAGTTTTAGGACTAATTGCATTACATCCTCATTTTCCATCATTCCTAGCCCAACACCTTGCATTTTAGCTTGGAATCATCTCTATTATCATTCATTGCTACATTATTGCATTTTCAACAATTAGGGTTTATCATATTCCATTCATTTAAAGTAGTTTCATGCTATTTTATTTTGGCAATCATTAGCTTATGGTTTGTTAGTCTTTTATTTAGTAATTGACATATCTTCTTTTATGTAGTTGTAACCAATTTAAGTTCGACTAGTAGTCCACTGTAATATAATCCCAAGATTCACAGGATTGCAACCAATCATCTGCATGGATCAATAACCATTTTTGGGCGCCATGATTGAAGGTTTTGAATGCACTAAATCCTATAAATATGGTGTGTTATAATTGTAATAAGTTGATTTTGCTAGTAGTAGCTTGGTCATGTGGATGTAAGAAAAATTGATTGCAAGGTTGTTCTTGTGTAAATCAAGAGAGTAGGATGACAATTGTGTCTTAGGTGTAGACCAAGGTTAGTCATGTAACTCTTTATTCTATGAATGAATAAGACAACAAGAGAGCAAGAGATGCTAAAATAATGTTGGTTTTCCCATTTAAGGATTTCCAGGGTAAAATCTCTGTGTACCGTGTGATTGTCATTGATTAATTTTTCTTTAATTATGTCTTCTCTTTCCTGGTTGGTTTAGTGTGAGTGTTATTTCTCTACAATGCACTATATGGAGGATGTTACACACTTTATGATGAGCATTGGGTCTCTTGATCATTGGGTTTCTTTTCTTTTAATCTCATTTGAAGTTGTATTGACTCCATATGCCCAAGGATTTAAGACAACACTAGTCTTTCTCTTATTGCAAGTGATTTAAACCCTAGTTATAACTCTCTCACACCATATTGAGTTAGTTTTAGGACTAATTGCATTGCATCCTCATTTGCCATCATTCCTAGCCCAACACCTTGCATTTTAGCCTGGAATCATCTCTATTATCATTCATTTCCACATTATTACATTTTCAGCAATTAGGATTTATCATATTCCATTCATTTAAAGTAGTTTCATGCTATTTTATTTTGGCAATCATTAGCTTATGGTTTGTTAGTCTATTATTTAGTATTTGACATATCTTCCATTGCATTCTTACTACTTTTAGGATTGTTTACTTGCTATTGTTATAAACTTGTTGTATGTTGAAGTGTATCACCTTTTATTCAAGTCTTATTTTTGACCTTTCCTTTTCTTTTGATAGCTAGTGTTTATGGGCATTTACTTTACTCTTTTAGCTTAATAGTTATCATTGATTGTCCTAGAAACACCTCTCACACACAAACATTTAATTTACCTTACTTAAGCCACCTTTCCCTTGCCTTGAATACATTGACCTAGTTGGTGGTAGAATCAAGTAACCAAGACAAGGGGCCATAGACTTACTTTAGCTTGCTATAGGATCCTTTGAGGTTGCTGGGGAAGTCTCCCTTGTGTTGGATCTCTATCCTTCACTAAAACGAGGGAAGTAATTGCTTAGGTGACAATGGAAATTACTTCCATATGTTACACTTATCTTGCATCTTGTGAAGGCTTTGAAAAAGTGTCATATATTGGGTGATAACAAGACAAAAGCAGAGAAATGATGTATTCACTCTTATAGTCATTGAGTTCCAGCACAAGAGTATATGCTCTGGTGAAGTCCTTCATAATCTGTAATTTTATTTGAGAATAATAAAGAGTCAAGCAATCCATTTCAAGATAGGGTTTTCCTAGGTTGGGTTTCTCCAATATAAATCTATGTGTTTGATTGTGTATGGGATTGTGTATTTCTTGCATTGAATTCTTTGTTTTGAATACATAATAATGGTTGTTTACACAATAGTAATAAAACACAGATAATGATCACTTAGTAATTAATATAGGGTCTATGCCGTTGAATTGAGTTGGACATATGTTGATTGATTATGAATCACAACCATTACCCTTCCTTAGACATGGTGTTTGGATAGAAAATTCTACATTCACAAACTTAATCAAAAGAACATAATTAGATCCCTTGGCGACAACATATATCAACACATAATTGGAAGAGAACCCTTGATCTAAATGTTGATCTTGAAACTAAAAACATCATATGTAAACTAAAGCAACATATAGACCAATACAACCCAAAATAATCACACCATGAAACATAATAGTTGTCTCAAAAGAAAGAAGCCAATTGCCTTCTCAAGGATGATTCACCATCTAGTGGCTTTTCCTCTAGTAGTTCTACTTGAGCTCATGGCCATAGTGTGACAAGGACATGTTTAGAACCACCCTCCAACTTCACTAGATGCACGAAGCAAAAAACTCACACATAGTCCAAGAAAGTGTTTAATAGTCACAAGAGAAATCACATTGATCACATAGAAACCTTGCTAGCCACCACTAGGGCAAAGGAAAGGTTGATCTAATCCAAAGAACCTTATTGGGTCTAACCAAATCAAAGAAAAGAAATTATGAATCAAACTATGTGTCGAAGGACTTCCTATCAATAGCATTGAGCACCACTTGCTGACCACTACTAAATCAATGATTGAGATGAGCACAAGTACTATTGTAGCATAATCACTACATACATTTTGTGCCATTTATTCTCTAGGAGAATGGCATAACCAACAACCTGCAATTTCTCAAAGTGGATGTATTCCATATCTCTCTAGAAAGGCTCGTAGCTTAAGAATCACAATAAATCATGAGGCACACAATGAGAACACAAGGAATGTGCATGAAGGGACATGAGAAGTACTTCCTTTCCTCAATGTCTACTTATAATTACATGTTAGGGATCTAAAAGGGAATATTGCATGAGAGCTTGCCACTTGTTAACTTACCCTTCCCTCTTCCTAACATGTTAGCTTTTGTTTAACTATCATTCACATGGGTTTCCCCCCCTTTATTACATTACACCACCGTCTCTATATAATTTAACAAATTCTTTCCTTTTCCAATAATGAAGTCCTTATCAAGATACATCACAACCTAGTACTAATATTTATGCATTATCATTCTCTTGACTTGCATCACAACCTAGTACTAATATTTATGCACTATCATTCTCTTGAGTTGCAATTTATCGTTCTATGCACTTCAACTCAGCTTTCACATATTTTGCATCATATGATTCTAGACTAGATTCTTCCATAATTTTCATTTATCATATTAATTTTTTTTGCACTGTATGTTTTGGCCCAACTCAATTGTTATTGTTCTTTGTGCTTTCTTATCCAAGTCATTTATCCAATTATGTTTGAAAGTGTTAAATGGTTTGAAGTAGTTTAGTCTTGTAGATTGCACCTTATAATGTTAAAACAATGTTGTTTGTAATTTCTAATATTCATCTTGATAACCTATTTTTCCAACAACAATGTTTTTATCTACAATTATAGATCCCAAAATTTTGCTTATGATATGAAACATTTTAACAAATTGAATCAATAAATAGTTTATGATTTAAGAGGCCACCCAATAATTTGTTTTGATGGTAAGTTGTGGCCATTCTCCCCTCCTTTTAAAATGTTTCTCATAATAATGAAGTATCACACATATTAAATTTTCAAGTGACATATTGGTTTCCATTAAAATTATCTCAATTACATCCTTTGATGCACATCGTGGTATCCAAGATTGCTCCATACTTCTAGTTAATTCTTACATGAGCAAATCCCATTACATTTGCTCTAGAAATTGTGCTTAATACAATGACTTGAAATTTTCCTTCCCTTTCTTAGTTGAGAAAATTATGCTTCTTCCCTTGCTATTTCTTTCTTTGTGTTTTTGGTGAAGTTGAGATTTTTTTATCCCTTGGCACTAATAAGTGTAAATATAATAATTCACAAGAACATAGTTTGAAAATAAGCACCCAAGCAAGAGAGTCCATTGACAATTAGTTGAGATAATCACCACCTACTTTCAAGCGTGAGTTCTAAATGATAGGTGATCTAATTAACCATTGCAAGAGTGTCACTGTCACCAGTGAGGATGGAACTTGAGACCCATGTTTTGTGAAATCTTTATTTTGACATTAGGCCACAAGGTCATGTTGCCCCCTACGTAAATTTAAAATGTACCACCATTAACAGAGGGATAATAACATATGAATGTAGTTTTTGATGTTCTAATTGATGCCTCTTTCATTGAGAATGTAGTGGATTATTGTTCCTAACTCTAGTTTCATGTGTCCCAAGAAAGGGGAAACAATTTAAACATAACATTAAGAGTGCTTATTAATGTGGAACAAAATCCAATCATAGGGAGACACCACTTTAGTAATGTTGAGTGGGCCTAATGGTTAAGAACATGAGTCTTCTAGGAGGTTAGAGGTTTGAATATGGAGGGGGTAAGATAGGGTATGTACACCTCAATAGGCTTAAGTAGTTAAATCATTGTGCATAAAGGTTCCCTTGTCCTACAAATAAGAGGGTCTCATACATTATTTTGGTGTTTGGCTAGGCCGTGACCTCAAAATTAATTTATCATCATCATCATCATTATTAAATGTAGCATTAAGAGTGCTTATTAATGTGGAATGAAATCTCGTCATAGAGATACAATACTTTAGTAATAACTTATAAGACATTAGATGGATAACAACCACAAGCTAAAAATTGTCTACAAAGCATAACACCAATACCATTAACCATGTTAATACCATAGTAAGAAAATATGCTATCAAATAAACATGAAGTACAAACCCCAAAACAAACTTCAAGATTGACAAAACTTTTGGTATGGATAATCAACCCATACTCTCATAATTGTTATGCAAAACTTTTATCAATGATGTTAAAAACCCTTGCACAATATCGTTAGTAGATGGATTCTTGAAATTTTTTAACTGAGACCAACTAAAGAAACAAAAAGTTTGCTTCACATCAAATTAATTGTTACAAATATCTTGCCAAATATTAAAGGCCATTGCATGTGCTTCTGCTCCAAGTTTCCATGTTTTAAACAAAATGAATTTGGATATTTATGACAAGAAGTGTTCAGTTATGTGATGCAAAGCTTATATTTTTACACATACAAATGCCGAAGAAGAGGATTTAGTGAGTATTAAGCTAGCGCTACCCATGGTCATGGCCTTGTCTATAACGCGCTGGTGTAAGTCTCTATTGCAACAGAACACCGGACTCCAAAGTTATCGAGCCCAATTCCCCACTCGTCCTGTGAACACCGGTAAGGCTACTGAAATTCCGTCCTGCATATATTCAAATCGCATAGTGAAGAATAAATGTCTGTAATATTTAACAAGGGAAAACAGTATTTTTTCACAGTGATTGGGATTTCCTGTAATGTAGATTTAAATTGGATGGTAGTCATCGTTATTTTCAGAATACTTTGCAACATAGGCCTATAATGGCTGATATGTGGACGATCTACTTATGCCGAGTGAGTGTAGAGGTAGGGTTCAAGGTGAAGTCTGGAATGGTTTGAAAGGCTTTTAACAGTCATGGGTATAACTCATGATTATTAGAAATCCTTGCCTTTGAATTAATATAAATCTGCATTTTCAGAAGTTTAGCTAAATAATGCATGAATGAGATCCGTAGAATCTCGTATAACTCAATAAATTTTGGAAAAATTATAATATCTTTTCCACCATATTGAAATTCAGCGACCGTGAATTTTAAGCTTATCTCCCACAGAGGCACGGTTGTTACTATAATACAAATGTGGAATAAATGCTACTTGCAAATATAGGGCCTCTAAAGAGGATACTAAAATGGAAGAATCTGTAATAGAAGGCAGCCAAAGATAAGAGGAAATGAAAACTTTCTTCATGTTAGCAGGAGATTGTCGTTAAGAATTACCAGTGACTGGTGAAAAAGTAAGTAGGCGGTCACGTAAAGGCTGGTCTGGAAATTTGGAAGACTTATAGTAATACTTGAAGCAAAAAGATTATTCTATAGGCAACTTGCCTTGTTGTACAGGCAAGGTTAATAGCCGAGAAGGTAACTTTTAGTACAAGATTGAGTCATTTAAAGGGAGGGCACAACCCTTGGGTTAACTTAGAAGTTAAATTGGCCATGAGACCATACTTTCTACCATGAGAGCTGTCAGAAATCAAGCATTGGATATATGGGTGTGCAATAGAATCTCAAAGAATAGAGTATGGATCTTACACATTTTTTGTCTTTTCATAAGCCATTAGATGAATTGTACAAATTCTCATCATTATACAATACATATTTGTACATTTACATGATGTTTACAAAACCATTCTTGGAATCCAACCAAACAATGGAACTGATTCTGCAACTTTTCACGTTACATGACTTTCCACATTTCACACCTGTTCAGCTGCTTGGACATCTGTGTTCACAAACTTCTTCAACTACAAGTGTAAGCTTTACAGACCACAACTTCAAGCTTCCGCTTCCGCATCTACAGATGCACAGAGAATTTGCAGAGTTGCAAATTTGTCCTTGTAGAGCAGCTGCATTACACAAAATTCCATTGTGGCACCCACATACTTCGATCAGTACTATCTACAAACATTACATTGTGGACCCTGCAAGCCTATTGTTTGTGAAACCCGCAAACCTCCTGTTATGGAACTACCAATCCGGAGACTACCACTGTGAAACCTGCAAGACTCCCATTGTGTAACCGGCAAACATGCTCCCACAAAGTTGTCTTGTGGAATTGTGAACTTCTGCAAGCTGGCTGCAAACTTCTCTTCCCACAACACTGGAAATACTTAGACTACAACATTGTAAATATTCAGATTTCTATTTACAACAAGAGCAAAGTATTAAGAGCACTAGTTACTTAGATGAGAAACTCATGTACTTATCATTCCAATCAATAGACCAGTAGGATCTATTCCACATATGTATATGATACCATTGTTGAAAGAATCAGCATAAAAAAAAATCATCGAGGACATTGGGACATTGGAAAAGTCAATATAAATTGGCAAACTATGGCAAGCATTAAAAAATACAAAATAAATTCATTTTTTTCATCTAAAAAAAATATAAACCAAGAGCAACATCAAATAAGCACATTGGCATGTCAATATGAAATTAAATATCAATAGAGTATTGGGAGAGAGGGGACGCCCTAGTGGGGTAAGACTCCTTTCAATGAGGCAAATCAACTTCAAGCAAGAAAAATTTCAAAAGGTAAAAAATTACGTTTCCCAAGCCAATGATTTTATATCTCCAATGCAAAAAAAATATGACTAGTGCCTTTATTATTGGGTTAATGGAGTCAAAATTAAACAAATGAACAAGAGCTAGAGAAACTACCTCCTTGGGGGTGTAAGCCCTTTTACTTCCCAAGGCAAGTTTCTCTAGCTAGGGTTTAGGCCAAGAGGGTGTATGCCCTTATACTTCTCTTAGCAAACACTTGTATAATCAATGAGATGAAGCAATAAAATGATGAAGACTATGGTGGGGGTGTATGCCCTTATACTTTCCACCTAGCTCCTAGCATAACAATACTTGACTTGAAAAAATGATAGCATAATTGTAAAAGACCATACTAAGATCAAGAGAAATGCCAAGATAATCCACCACAAGAGCTAAAAAACGTCATCCAAAGCTAGCGCTAGACCTCCTCCATCAACCATTTATAAACATAGCCATAAACAAGTGCACAAGAGATAAAAGAGCCAAGTGTGGCGCAAATTTCAGACCAAGTCCTCTCACAAGAGAGTGAGAGTTATGTTTAAAATGAGATCTTATGATCTCTATTTATACAAAATGTAGCTAACATAGTTTGTCCACAAATTAAGGAGTAAACCACAAGATTAGGGGTCAACAACGCTAATCTTTCCCCCTTAACAAAGTAATATTAAAGAATTCACTTAAAATTTCACTTTTTGCACAAATAAAACCCTAATTTAGGAGGACGTCACCCCTTTAGGGGACGTTTTGCCACTTTGAGGAAGTTGTTGGTGTTGGAGAAGCATGGGTAGGCCTCCAAAGGCCACATGTCAAGCATCTAAGCACTCTCATCATGGTGAAGCCCTTTCTCCTCCTCAAACGTCCATGTGTCACAAGAGTGGCATCTCACCACCATGCCCTAGCCCCAAAAGCATGACATCAAGCTAAAAAATAGGACGTTTTGCCCCTCCTCGGCAAATCATTTAGCAAGTGAGGGATGGGCTATGTCGTCCAAGACATGCCCCTAGCATCCAACTTGTGGGCTTGTAGCCCCATGGAAGCCCAAGCTAGGCTTGTTCTCCCAAAACTTTCCACCAACTAGGTCCTGCAAAGACAAATGATCACGCCCTTCAAGGATCTCAAGTCATAACATCATTATAAGTGAATCCAATCAATAAATAAACCATCTAAGCATGTGCATCAAAGATCACTATATCAAACAATTAATTGCTCAAAGACACTATGCAACTTGTCAAGCTTGAATATGGGAGGGTTGACGAGGTGTCCTATTGGGTAGATCTTTCCCTAGGTCAAGGAGAGTTTCCAAGAGATCCCTCTCTAAGCCATGTAAAGTGGATGAAGTGGTTGAGGTCAACACTCAATGGGCATAGGGCTCATGACATACAAGGGGTCGTAGTATCTCATTCATGGGTGCCTTTGTAGAGGGTGTGTGGTACCTTCGTTCGCAATGCACTTTTTCCAAGCCCATCAATTGCCTTTTATCTTTCTTTCTTCGTATTTTCTTTCAATATAGCATAAGGAGAGATTGAAGGTCACTGCCCTGGCGTGGTGACCAGATGATGGCAATATCACCCATAAACACCCAGTGGAAATGAGAAGGCTGGCTTGTGATGAGACCGCCTTTCTCTCAGCCATGCAACTGAGAGCCTTTGCCCTGGTTTGGTGATCAGATGATGCCAATGTCATACCCCTAGATATTCATGGATGTGATAGGTCGGTTCGTGATGAGACCTCCTATCCTTCAACTAACCTTTTAAGCATTCTTTATTATATTATGGGTCCCTTTTATTCAAAGATTAAGCGCTTCATTGCTTTCTTAGGCGAAGCATTTGGAAGGTTTATATAAGGCTTTTATCTTTTACCCAACATCAACCCCTCTGGGCCTTTAGCCCCTTCTTTCCATAGAATGAGGGACAACCCCTTCTTGGGTCAATACACCCTAAAATCCCAAGAGATAAGGAAATGGAGGGGAACAATGATGGAAAGTGGTAAGTATGGTCATGAATGGTACGATGGCTCATTAAGGGAGTTCCCAGTAGCAAACCCATCCCCAAGGAAAACCACTTACTAGGGCACAATGTCAACCACCAAGGTGAAGCAGGGCAAAAGGCATAATGTCCAAGCACATATCATGAAATCTGGAGCAACCTAAGATACAACATAATCAAATGGCTTAAATATTGAAATGATGCTCACCATAATACTGACTTGTACCTCATGGAGCAAGGCCCACTGTCTCCCGGAAGCCAACTGATGTGGTGGATGCCATGTGCAAAACTGTGATCATCTGTGGTGGTGAGTGGGTTTTCCATCTGTGCAAAGGGTACTATTGGCCATGTAGTCTCTCGACACTCCATATCTGCAACCTGAGGGCCTCGAGACATCATCTCCTTAGTTATCCACAAAATGGGGATAACAGGCACAATGCCAAATACTTCAAAATGAAAGGAAATAGCAAACTACCCACACAACTTTGTTTTAAGGACAAAGGTGGGCAAAACTTAAACAAATTAAGGAGCCTCACAACTATGGCACAAGATGGAGGACATGCCTACCAGTTTTGTGGCCAAGGTGGGCAAGAAAGCTTGCAAAAATAAAATAACTAGATCCTAGCCACTCAACCTTCTCTTTATGGCAGAAGTGGGGCAATCAACTTAAGCAAAAATTACAAATTAAACAACTAATCTAGCCAACACGGTATTGCAAGGGTGGCAAAGCCACTCACATGCAAGATGTAGGCAAGGAAAAAACTTGAAAATACTTTACAATTTAGAAATAATGATATGAGTAAAGAATGCAAGCCCAAGAGACTCTCTTGGGCTGCTTACAATGATTTGGGAAGTAGGAAGAGGGAGAGGGTTTTGCACCACAACCTTTGGAGTTCACTCGTCCAAGCCTTGGTAATTTGCAAACTTGTAAATCCTTGCTACACAATGAGGTAAGAAGGTGAGTTCTTCAAAATGGTCTACAAAATGCTTTGCAAAATCAAAGAAAAACAACTCACATAAAATTATAACAATACTACTACAAATTTATCCCCAACAAAATATTTTGCTCGAGGTTCTTCAAGTAAAACAATGTGAGCAAAAATGAACAGAAATTGCAGAAATATTACCTCAATGAGAACACCCAATAAGAACACCAAGAGTACACCACAAGATCACCACAAGAACACCAAGAGATCCTCCAAAGCTTCACTTCTATTATTCAAAAGAATGGATGCAATATTGCAGCAAGATTACATGAGAGAAATGGGGAGGGAGCAAGAGCGAGTGAGGAGAAATTTGGGCAGCATAGAGTTACACTAAAACTTGATACCAAAATGAGGAGAGGAGGCCTTCTTTTAAGGGAGAGAAGGAGAGGAGACCCCCCTTGCATGCTCTCCTAGTGTCACTCCCAAAAGAGGGAGGCTCACTCAAGGGGGGAGGGGGGGCGGGGGGCAGGTAGGGGGGACACCATGAGAGAGGGGAACTCCCATTATGAGAGGGAACTCAAAAAATGGGGGAAGAAACCCCCTCTCCTAAGTTTAAACCTCTCTCTAATGTCCCAAGGGGTCACCCAAGGTGTGGAATGGGCCCCCCAAGTGGTCCCCATCACCAAATGGCCAATCCAATGGAGATGGTGAGCCCCACAAGAGACAAATTCGCCCCCCCTCTCTAAAGTTAAGTTGTATGAGAGGTAGGAAAGGGGGGATTTGATTTATTTGACCCCCTACTACATATAAATGATTTAGGAAACAACTTTTCCCCCTTTCCTCATGACTTTAGACTCTTTTACAAAATCCAACAATTTTAACTTGGCCAATTATTTGCTGATTTTTCACTGACTTAGACTCCTCAAGGACATTGACCTAACAAAACTTGTGAAAATGAGCTAAAACTTGGTCCAAGGGTGTAGGGGTTCATAATCCATTTTATTTGAGTACCCATACCCCTATACAAATTCCTTAAGGGCCAAATTTTTACATTTTACATAAAAAAAATAAAAAATTTCCGGTTTATGGGAAATTTTGATTCTTAAAAACACCTATCAAGACTTAACGGAATTCCGCAAGACTCTAGGAGATGCCTATCATGGTCATTTACAACACTTCTAGACCTTAGTCACCTACTGGGCTCGATCATTAGAATGCCTTTCACCATTTTGGAGGATTATTGAGTGAAAAACTCAAGTAATTAAAATAACCGAAAGAGCAAAATTAATTACCTGAGGAAAAAAAACACTCGATGAAAGAGTTCCCTAATGATAAAGTCCTAGGCAACTAAATTACAAAACTTGACCCATGCTAACATGTTACATTACAAAATTTTCCCATGTAGGGGAGCGGACATTCCGTGGAGAGAAAAACAAATTCTGGGGGCAAAATTGCCCTACTGAACCATAGGTCTTCAAACTTGTCGTACCACAAGGTACATATCTTCATGGTACATGACGTTTATACCTAGTTGAAATAGGTGGTCAACATCTGGCTCCACATGGGGACGTATGCTTGATCTTTGGGAAGGAGAGCATGCGAGAACCTCAGAATCTGTAAAACAAAGTTCTCACCAATACCCAACATAAGTACATGTGTGAAAAAATAAACAATAATCAATAAATGAAATGACTATACAATGAATTATATACATAACTGACAAAATTGAAAAATAAAGGAGAAATGTTAGAGATACGTTACAAAGGGTGCCCCGTTGGACACCAAATGGCTCATCATTTGAAAAATAGCTTGAGTTGTTTCCCATTTCTTGGAATATTCATGGTCCCACCATCCAAGTGGCTAAGGTAGAAAGAGTTAGGACCTGCTGTTTCTCGGATCATATATGGACCCAACCATAAGTTGTCAAACTTTCCATGTTTGTCTGCTTTTTCTTTGCCTTTGTCCCACAACACCACTGTATCCCCGATTCTGAAATCCCTCTGTCTTGTTGATTTATCAAATGCCCTTTTAATATTTTCCCGATTTTTATAACTCTGATCATAAGCCTTTCTTTTGTTTTCATCCAACTCAATTATCTGATTAATCCTGTTCTGAATTGCTTCTTTTTCTGAAGTGAAATCCTGAAGCAAACCATATGCTGGAAGCTTGAGGTGTATTGGCAATTTAACATCCAAACCATACACTAACTCAAATGGACTTTTCCTTGTTGAAGCCTTCTTTGTTATTCTATCTGCCCATAATGCATATTTAATTTTACTATCCCATGACTTCTTGTTTTTCCCAACAATTTTCTTAACTATGGTCATTAGATTTTTGTTACTTGACTTTGCTTGACATGAGGATAATAATCTTATGCATGGGATAAGATAATGCCATATTTGAAACAGAAAGAGGACATTTCTGCTAAGCAAAAGGCTTTTGCATTATCTGTTACTATCTTTGAAGGCACACCAAATCTAGTTATTATCCTATCTTCAAGGAAATCCATAACCACCTTTTTAGTTGCTGATTTAGTAGGGATGGCTTCAGCCCATTTAGTGAAGTAATCTGTAGCTGTGAAGACCCATGAATAACCATTACTTGATTTATCTTTAAACTTTCCTATGAAGTCCAAACCCCACTGCTGAAAAGGGGCTTCAAGCACCACTTGGTATAAAGGGAGGGCAACTAAATTTTGCTTTCCAGTGAAAAGATGACAAGGCTCACATTTTCTTACAAGTTTATGGACATCTGAAAAGATTGTGGGCCAATAATATCCAGCCCTAAGGATTTTATGAGTTGTTGTTCTCGCTGAATAGTGATCACCACAAAATCCAGCATGAAATTCATCCACTAGTTTCTTGGCTTCAATTTCATCAACACATCTAAGGATTATTCTATCAGGATTTCTCCACCCTAGTCCATCTTTAGTGATGACATACTTGGATGCTTTTAATCTTAAGGCTCTTTTCTTATGACCCACAATATGGCTTGGGCATGTCAAGTTCTTAAGGTAGAAAATTATATCAACATACCCTTCAACTTGTTCAAGCCTTAGGATAGTTGGGGAACATTCTGAATCATTATTTTGACAAACCATGTCCAAAGCCCTTTCATTACTTTCAGTCAACATTTTAGCTAAACCTTGCCCCTTGATTAATTTTGCAGGCTTGATTTCTCAGTCATATTCTTGAATTTTAGCAATCCATCTTCCTCTTCAACTAATCCTTCTGACTGAGATAATACATCTTTAACTGCTGAATTAGGAACATAACCAATTACTTTGGAATACCCATTGAAGACTCTGAAATGTTTAAGGGACTTTAGCAAAGCATATGCCTGTTTTTCAACCATGGGATATTTCAATTTTGCAGTTTGCAAGGCTCTACTCATGTAAGCAATGGGATGTTCTTGGCCTTGGTCATTTTTCTGAAGAAAAACACCAACAATGGTGTCTTTAGAGGCAAAGGAGAAAATATGAAAGTCGTTGGAATAATCCAAACTTATTAGGACATGAGCTTCATATATGGCAGTTTTGATTTCCCTGAAGGATTTCTTACTTAGATCATTCCATTCAAACTTGACATCTTTCTTAAGCAACTTATCGATTGGCTTAACTATCTCTGCATAATTAGGAATGGATCTATGAACAAAATTGGTTTGGCCCAGGAAGGATTGGAGAGCTTTCTTTGATATAGGCAAAGGGACCTTTTTAATTGCTTCAATTCTTTCTGGATCTATCTTAACCCCATCTTTGGAGATTATGTGGCCCAAAAGTTTTCCTTCTGTTACCCCCAAGACTGTCTTAACCGGATTTAAAGAAATTCCAAATTCCTTGCATCTTTCAAAAACCTGTTTTAAATGACTAATGGACTTTTCCCATCCTTTGAAAACACTGTTAAGTCATCCTGATAAATTTCAATGATCTTTCCAATCAGTCCTCTAAAGGCATAATCCATAGCTCTTTGAAAAGTAGCTCCAACATTAGACAAACCAAAAGGAATTCTTAGATATTCAAAGGTACCCCAAGGAGTAGTGAATGTAGTTTTGTGCCTATCCTCTTCTTTGACCTTGATTTGATTGTAACCAGAAAACCCATCAAGCATTGAAATCATTTTAGAACCTGTTACCCTTTGTAATAATGTTTCCATCTCGGGAAGAGGATAGTTGTCCTTTGTGCATACAATGTTCAAGTTTCTGAAATCTATACATAACCTGATTGAACCATTCTTCTTCCTAGCCACAACCAAATTTGAACACCATGAAGAATGTCTTGTTTGTGCTATTATTCCGGCTGCTAACATTTTTTGCAACTCCTTTTGGATTAAAGGAGCTAATTTGGGATTAATTTGTCTCAACTTTTGTCTAAAGGGCTTAGTTTCTTCCTTCAAATGAATGGTACGCTGAATTACATCCTCCCTGTAGACCTTAAGCTCATCATAGGTAAAAGCCAAAACATCCCTATATTCCCTTAATAATTTTATTATTTCTTCCTTTTTTTCTTTAGGTGTGCTTTTTCCAATTTTCACCATTCTAGGCTCCTCATTAGTTTCGATGTTCACTTCTATATGATCACCTTGTTTTATAAATGTTTCCTCCTTTGGTTTGTGATCATCTTGCCTGTCAAAAAGTTGTTCCCGTGCAACAAGGCTTCTAGGGACTGAGTTAATTTTCTGATCATTTTCTGTATAATTACGCCCTTCTTCTTTTTCACTAGTGAGGAAATCATAAAATTCTTGTATGCTGTTTAAGAACTTAATGACCTGCTTATCATCATCAAATATTTGCCAATGATCCACATTATCCGGAACTGAAGGCCTAAATATGACTTCTACATTAACGTTTCCATCAATTAAATCTTGGGAGAATTGAAGAGTAGAAGCAACCACAACAAGCTCATCTGCTTTAAAATTATTATCTCTAGGAATAGCAACAAGGTCTAAGGCATCAAAATTTTCCATGGTGTCCCATATTGCATTCCGATATCTTCTTAGTCTTTCAGATTTGCATGCAAATTTATTCTTAAGTTGTTGGATGACCAAATCTGAATCCCCTTTTATGTTCAAACATTTGACACCCATGTCCTTGCAAAGTTCTAGACCAAGCAACAAAGCCTCATATTCAACTATATTATTAGTAGCATCAAATTCCAATCTATATGCAAACTTAAATTCTTGACCAAATGGAGACTCAATTACTATGCCAGCACTCTTCACAGACCTAGAAAATGCACCATCAAAATGCATGTGCCATACTTCATTAACTCTTTCCTCTTTAGCTTCTTTTTCCATGGGCTCTAAAGAGTTAGACAAGATGGCATAATTTCCAAAGTCATCTTCTTTATACTTTAATTCATTTCTGGGATTCCTTGGGTCTTCTACATGATACCTCCTTTCCAATTCTCTGTTTAATCTAAACATGGCCCCATATGGAGTGGGAATGGGGGCATAAGTTAAATCCATTTGTATATTACCCCCCAAATCTGCAACTATTTTTCTTGAGAGCAACATACCCCAAGCATCCGGTACATCAATCACCACTATGTCCATTTCTATTAGAATGTCCGGGAAGACAACCAAATGAACTTGTAATATTTTTATCAAACCATGCACCTTAATCATTTTACTATCCATGGCACAAATGTTATGATAAGGCAGTGAAATCCCTAAATTTAACTGTTCCATTACTTTTATGATAAGAATTTGCTGAAAGAAATGAAATGTAAAAGTGCTTGAAAAGAAATTGCAAAACTTGAAATGTAAATGTTGTGCAATGTGAGTAGGTTGATTTTAGTTAATTTTAGGTATCTCTTGAACTTAGGGGGATTAAATGTGAATTGTAGCAATTCTAAGCTATGTGACTACCCCAAGTCCTTATCCCTTTAACCAAGAGGAAGTGTTGGGTGCTCAACAAGGGAACAACAAGGTTTCCCCCTATAGGGCAAATCCAAAGTGCTTGGGCACTCAATGAGGAGGACACTTAGTGCCGTGAAACCATCCCCGGCTTCAACCACTTCTAGCCTCTACAAGTCACCATTTTTTAATGGTTTAAGCAATAATAGAGTTCAGTGCCTAGTTAAACTAGCCACATAATCCTTTGCCTTTTCTTATCCCCAAGTTCCACAAGTGGCGAGGGGAGGGAATACGGGGCAAATGGCGGGGCGAAATTTTGATTACTTGCAATAAAAGGAATCTAAACTAGCCAACACAATTTTGCAAGGGTGGCAAAGCCACTCACATGCAAGGTGTGGGCACAATGACAAATACTTCAAAATGAAAGGACATAACAAACTAGCCACACAACTTTGTCTTAAGGACAAAGGTGGGAAAAACTTAAACAAATTAAGGAACCTCGCAACTATGGCGCAAGATGGAGGCAAGCATACCAGTTTCGTGGCCAAGGTGGGAAAGAAAACTTGCAAAAATAAAATAACTAGATCCTAGCCATTCAACCTTCTCTTTATGGGAGAAGTGGGGCAATCAATTTAAGCAAAAATTACAAATTAAACAACTAATCTAGCCAACACGATATTCCAAGGGTGGCAAAGCCACTCACATGCAAGATGTGGGCAAGGCAAAAATTTGAAAATACTTTACAATTTAGAAATAATGATATGAGTAAAGAATGCAAGCCCAAGAGACTCTCTTGGGCTGCTTACAATGATTTGGGAAGTAGGAAGAGGGAGAGGGTTTTGCACCACAACCTTTGGATGCTTTCTTGAGCTCCTTGTGGCCAAAATTGGGCAGCACCTCCCCTTGGATTGGCGAAAACCTGCACAAAACAACAAGTAAAGTGTGCTGGAAAGTGCTAAAAATCACTCAAATCAAGTTAGTTTTTGTTAGTGCATAAAACATAAATATTTATTCTAAAAATATGAACTTAGAACTTGATTAGATTGCAAGATTTAGAAGAGAATATGTGCAGAAAATAGATAGGAAAGTGCTGGAAATTATATCAGAAATCCAAGTGAAGCCTTTGGAGTTCACTCATCCAAGCCTTGGTAACCTGCAAACTTTTAAATCCTTGCTACACAATGAGGCAAGAAGGTGAGTTCTTCAAAATGGTCTACAAAATACTTTGCAAAATCAAAGAAAAAAAATTCACATAAACTTATTGCAATACTACTACAAATTTATTCCCAGCAAAATACTTTGCTCGGGGTTCTTCAAGTAAAACAATGTGAGCAAAAATGAACAGAAATTGTAGAAATATTACTTTAATGAGAACACCCAACAAGAACACCAAGAGTACACCACAAGAACACCAAAAGATCCTCCAAAGCTTCACTTCTATTATTCAAAAGAATGGCTTCAATATTGCAGCAAGATTACATGAGAGAAATGGGGAGGGAGCAAGAGAGAGTGAGGAGAAATTTGGGCAGCATAGAGTTACAATAAAACTTGATACTAAAATGAGGAGAGGAGGCCTTCTTTTAAGGTAGAGGAGGAGAGGAGACCCCCCCTTGCATTCTCTCCAAGTGTCACTCCCAAAAGAGGGAGGCTCACTCAAGGGGGGGGGCACCATGAGAGAGGGGAACTCTCATTAGGAGAGGAAACTCAAAAAAGGGAGAATAAACCCCCTCTCCTAAGTTTAAACCTCTCTCTAATGCCCGAAGGGGTCACCCAAGGTGTGGAATGGGCCCCCCATGTGGTCCCCATCACCAAATGGCCAATCCAATGTTGATGGTGAGCCCCACAAGAGACAAATTTTCTCCCCTCTCTAAAGTTAAGTTGTATGAGAGGTAGGAAAGGGGGGATTTGATTTATTTGTTCCCCTACTACATATAAATGACTTAAGAAACAACTTTTCCCCCTTTCCTCATGACTTTAGAATTTTTTATAAAATTCGGCAATTTTAACTTAGCCAATTATCTGCTAATTTTTGACTGACTTAGAATCTTCATGGACATTGACCTAACAAAACTTGTCCAAATGAGTTGAAACTTGGTCCAAGGTGTAGGGGGTCATAATCCATTTGATTTGAGTACCCATATCCCTATACAAAATCCCCAAGGACCAATTTTTTACATTTTACATAAAAAATAATTAAAAATTTCCTATTTACGGGAAATTTTAATTATTAAAAACACCTATCAAAACTTAACGGTATTCCGCGAGACTCTAGGAGATGTCTAGCATGGTCATTTACAACACTTCTAGACCTTAGTCACCTACTTGGTTTGATCATTAGAACACCTTTCACCACTTTGGAGGATTATTGAGTGAAAAACTCAAGTAATTAAAATTGCTCAAAGAGCAAAATTAATTACCTGGGGAAAAACACTCGATGAAAGGACTTCCCTAATGATAAAGTCATAGGAAATTAAATTACAAAACTTGACCCATGCTAACATGTTACATTACAAAATTTTCCCACGTAGGGGAGCGGAGATTTCGTGAAGAGAGAAAGAAGTTATGGGGGCGGAATTGCCCTGTTGAGCCATAGGTCTTCAAACTTTTTGTACCACAAGGTACATATCTTCATGGTACATGACGTTGATACCTAGTTGAATAAGTGGTCAACAACCCCAAACCATACCATATACCATTACACATACTCCTTGATGGGTTTCTTGGGAAATACTCATTTTCCTTGGTATTGGCATGCCTAATAGGGGTTAATAATGATCCTCTCATACCTAAACTTGGCAAATTGTATAACTTTATGAGCTAGTGTAAAGTTTGAAGATGATACTTAATGTGATCTATCTAGTGGCTTTTACATTGACATGACTCACTTTATATGTTGTATTTGACTTGTGTACATGCCTCCGGGTTTAATGGATACATTGGACCACATGAGCTTCTCCTTGGACTATGGATTTCACATGGCTACCCAATTGATTGAGCCTTGGCCCTTTGGAGGAAATTGAGGGGCTACTAACACATTTTATGGAGGTCGTCCCATTGCATGAGAGAGGTTGTTCCACATATCTTGGAGGATGTTGAGCCTTATGATGACATGTCTCCCTTCTTGAGGCACCCTAGCATCCATGGGGTATGATTTGACACTTGATGATGGGACATTGCACCTTTACATAATGATTTGACAGTGGACACCTCTTGATGGGACGTTGTACCTTTACATTATTATATGGCACCTTTTGATGAGACGTCACAACTTTTGGTGCATGATATGACAGTTGGTGATGAAACGTTTCAACCCTAAGAAGCAATGTTTCACTTTTGGAGCCCCTACACTTCACTTTTGAGTGACTCGCCCACTTTATGAGGTCACATGTGCCATACCCTTCTTGAACAAACCCTTCTTTTCAAAACTCTTGGAAGGTTACTAGTGGAGTACTTTCCCTTGAAGTATCTTGGAGTTTTAGTAAGGCACTAGGAGGATCTTGGGTTTGTAGAGGATAACCCTAGATAACACCCTAGAATTCACTTACATCTCTTCGAGGGAGTCCTTAATTGACCCCACATGTCCCAAAAATATAGTAGGCACTAGTCTTCTCCCAATAGTCAATCACAAAACTCAAATTCAATCTTTATTTTATTTTTTAGGGTTAAATTAGGGTTTGATAACAGCAATATATTCATTTCAGCCATAGAAAAGCTAGACATTTTGGTATTTGTGCATGTATTTCACATGAAAATCATCTTTAAACCCTAAAATTGTCTTGCTGATTTTTATTTCAGCCTAATTATGGCTGGACGTCTAGGGTTTATTGGCTATTATATTCATTTGTAATTTCAGATTTCCTTAGTTATCTAAAACCTTAGCTTAATCCATTATTTTAGCCCTATTTTTCATTGGCTTATTACTTGTTCAAGGGCTAGAATTATTGCTTCTGTTATAACTTGTCTTGCTGCTGTAATTTATCACTTTGATACAAGTTTTGCAATAGCCCTTAGTCTTTTCTTGATTTCTAGTGTTTGGGGATCACCTTGCATCAAATATTGACTTGACAAATATTCTAAAGCTGCCCTAGAGTACCTCAAACCAAATTTGGAATTGACTTGTATTAGCCACCTAAACCCTAATCTGTTTGACATATCTCATTGGTGGTATTTTGGGTAGACACATAGGAGGCCTTAGACTTGATTGTGTCTTGCCTTAGGAGTCCTAAGTTCTATCAGGGAAGCTTCCCTTGTGTTGGATCATCCTTCACTAAAAAGAGGGAAGTTGTTGCCTAGGTGACAGTGGTGACATCTTTCGATGTTCCATTAGTCTTGACACCTTGTGAAGTCTTTACACTAAGGTGGTAGATTGTGTGGTAACAGGGCCAACCAAGATGGAGAATGTTATTTGGGTGTAAGGACATATGCAGAGGCATGGAGTGGAACATTCATATTATCCCACCTTTTGGCAAAATTCTTATGAATATGATCATACAAGATCACATCTTTCGGCTCAACAATGTCTTTGATTTGACCTAGCATGCTATCCATCTGCTCATACACCTCCCTAATCACTAGTTGATCTATATCTGCAACCCGAATCATATTGTAGACGGGCTTGGTGAACTACAAAACATACCTAACCTGTGCCCAAAATTGACCATCGAGAATGGTGTTCTCCACATCCTGAAATTCATGTCTATCAGATGTCGATGCAATGCCTCTTTCAAACCCCACCATGAATCACTTGAGACCATAGTAGTCACTTCCTCTGTTACCTTCAAAAGGCGCCTGAAGGTGAGCTAATAGCTAGCAAATCTAATCCTTGCAATCTTAAGTAGCTCCAACTTAGAGTTATTGCAGAAAATGTAGTGGGCATGACTATGATTGGTAATAAATTTTATCATTCTCTTCCCTTTCTTGTACGATGCATCAATTCATTTATAATCACGGCGTTCATCTTAATAATATCATGCAACGAGAGGTTCAATGTGTGAACCAAACACCGAGACAAAAATATGTTAGGGTACATATCTTTGATGATTGCTCCTGTTGCCTTATAGTTAGCAACATTATCAATAATGACTTGAATGACATTGTACGACCCAAATCTCTTGGTGGTTTTAATCAAGGGTTTTGCAATATTAATATTTGTCTTGTAATGATTTGAGTAATCATAGGCTGAAAGCAAGGTTGCGCCACTAACAGACCACCAAGAATATTTATGAATGGGTTTCCTTTAATATCTATCCAACTATCAGATACAATGGATACCCCATATTCGGTCCAATCTTTTATAAATTGTCCTAGAGCATTATGGATTTTGGTTCTTTTCTTGTCAAGTCCCATGGTTCTGGCTTTGTCATACTTGGGGCTCTCATATCCTTTAGGGGCATTGTTGATGGCTTGTACCATTTCATGTCAATAGGGCAAACGAAGAACATTGAATGGTATGCCACATGCATAGAGAACCCTTAGCACTTTTGCATCCACGTCCTCTCTACAACCTTGGTTAGGGAAATCTGATATTGTTCTATGCCCTGAATGCATGGGCGAGAATCCACGAGCATGGGGGGATGGGGATTGACCACTGAACATTCTATATGAGCTTGAGGTCTTGGATTCAACTTTGATTTTTTGGATTTGTTTTGTGCTTACTCCTCTTCCCTCCTATATTTCTTTCTATCTTTCCCTGGCACTTGATCGCAAGTTTTAACTCCTATACTTTTGTTTTCATCACATGGCATAATCCCACAAAGATGTTTTCTCACACGAGTATTTGAACTTGTGTAAGTTGTGTTATAATGGGAGCATGTAAATTTAGTGTTTTCGCCCCCTTTCCCTCCCTCATACCTTGTTACATACTTCCACAAGGGTGTTGAACTCTCTTTGGGTTTCTTTCCATCATCTTTGTCAATTTTATCATCCCCTTCCATTTCTTACTCCTGTCCATGGTATGTGCCACTGCTTACTTCTTCCTCCTCGTCATTGGTAGTTTGGTTTCCCAACAACACCATCATAATAAAAATGGAATTTAAAAGATAAACCACATACCCATCGTGCTTCTCGAGAATAACCTCTTATCTATTGCCTACAATAGAATGAGGGAGGAGGAATAGGAAAGAGTAGGAGAAGAGAACATTCAAGTATTCAGCAGAGTAAATATACAAGTTTACAACACATGGAAAGAAAAAGAGAGAACGGGCTTAGAGCCCACCTCTTCAGCTCTCCAATGTTGGTTGAATGTAACTATGGTAGCCTTCAGTTTCCTTCCAAGCTCTCAAAAATCTACTCAACAACTAGCAAGAAGCCCACTCAAAACCCTACTAAAGATGAGTGAAATGAGTGATAGAATGAGAGAAAATATAGTGAAAGAGTGTCTTAATGCATCAAGGAACCCTAGCCATGACTTATTTTCCCTATTGGAACCTTGCCTAGGTTCCCACAAGCAAAAATAAAATAAAATCACTCAATGTGCTGGAGTGTTGAGGGAGCGCTCGAGGAGCGTTTTTAAAGGGTTCGGGAGCATCTTGGGTAGCACTCCTGGAGCGCTTCCCATTGGGGTAGGTGATGAATTTTTCTATCACATGATTTTGCTCATACAAGAAACTAACACAGTCCAAATTTAAAGGCTAATCAAAACTATAGTTTGAATCTTGCTAGAATCTATAAACACACATTGTTAGAAAACAAACAACGGAACATGTAGATCACTGTCAGGAATCCCTGTTACCACTATTCCATTAGTGCTGAATAAAAATCTGCTACAGGAAAATTTGCTAGACAGAATTTCTTGTGGAATAAATAAAACTAAAATTCTCTAATGCAGATCCGTACCCTAACCCTTTCTCTTATGGAACTGAGAGGGGATACCTAGTGTTCACAAAAATAGATCTATTGCTTAGATCTTGGGATTTGCATGCAAGAGAGTGTGCTCAATGGAGGATCTGTGCCCTATATAACAGATTAAAAAAACAAATTCAGAAAGACTGCTAAATATAACACAAAACTACCTCATCTAACTTTAGCGCCTTATCTCTAAACTGAAGACTAAGGATAACCTTATCCTATTTTATCTATAACTGGTGCATGCATGCATGCATGTGCTCTCACTTATGGAATACTAAAATTAGTGATGCATCCTGACTGTCTATTTATTGTTGCATCCTCATCTATAGATCATTATGCTGTAAGGAATTTAATGCTGTATGGATTTGTGTAATGCTGCTGTAACCGAAGGTGCCCATAACTACCATATGTGCTTCAACCCAGTAGAAGAAAATCCAGGGTACACTAACACTCCCTCTTACTGAGGAAAGTGTTCTCCACCAATCCAAGTCGCTCCCTGAACATCTTGAACTTCCCTTTGGCCAAGGGTTTAGTCAAAATACTAGTGACTTGTTGACATGTTGGAATGTACTGTAGAACCACAACTCCCTTTTGAACCCTATCTCTGATGAAATGGTATTTGATCCCAATATGCTTGGATCGATCATGAAATACTGGATTTTTAGAGAGTTTGATACAACTTTGATTGTCACAGTAAATCACAGTTGTGTCCAAACTTTAAAGTTTAATCTATCAGCTTCGCTAGTAACTTGTGAAGCCAGATGGCTTCACAATTAGCAGAATCAGCTGCCATATATATTGCCTCTGCTAAACTGAGTGCTACAGAAATTTATTTCCTGCTGAGCCATGAAACCATACTTGAACCTAAACTAAAACAACATCCTGAAGTGCTCTTCCTGTCACTAGCACTACTTTTCCAATTAGAATATGAAAAACCTTGCAGCACCACCTCCCCATCACCAACATATCACAGTCCAAAATGCACTGTCCTTCAAGAACTGGAGCACATGTTTTGCAGCAACCCAATGAACCTTCTTGGGCTGCACCATGTACTGACTCAAAGAGTTGATTGCAAAACAAATGTGAGGCCTCATGTTTACAAAGTACATGAGGGAACCTATCAATTGCCTGTACACAGATGGATCAGTCAAATCTGAATTAGAATCGACAAAGGACGTAAGATTTGCTACCATAGGATTAGCCATGGGCTTGCAGTGCATGATCTGAAATATCTTTAGAATCTTGATTGCATACTTACCCTGTCCAAGGAAAGCTTCACCGGGACTTTGCCACAACTCTAGACCTAGAAAGTAGTGTGTCAAGCCAATGTCCTTCATGTCAGATTCTCTCACCAACTCTACCTGGTACGATTCTATGAGTTTCTTTGAACTTCCTGTAAGTAGAAGATTGTCTACATACAAGACTAAAACAAGGAGCGTAGAATGGTCAACCAAATAGTGAAGATGAGAATCTGCATCCATTTTAGTGAAACCCAAACTTGAAAGACACTCTTTGATCTTGGAGTACCATGCACGTGGTGCTTATTTCAACCGTTAAAGGGCCTTCTTCAACTTGCAAACATGGGTCTCATGCCCATGCACCTCAAAGCATCTTCGCCGTGTTATTGCTTGAACTAGCACCCTTGTGAAAAGTCCCAACATAGGTGCTAACTTGAGACAACATGATGGGAAGTGCACCACTGTCGCCTTAGTACACTTTCCCCTTCACTTTAGGCCAGCTCCTAGAAGTTGAAGCCAAGGGGGGTATCCCTATTTGATTAAGTAAACCTCTTAGTGAATTAATTACCATGCAATCTTGTGATTTACTTCAAAGTATCCACAACATGTATAACAACTAAATGCACAAGGATTCCAATAAGTGATTAAATACTTCAAAAGTAATAAGTTAGAAACAATAGCATGAACCACCAATATATCCACTTGAGAAAGAGGGTTATGAGCTAGTGGATGTGTATGCCAAATTTGATATTAAAGATAAACAATGCTAGCAACTTCAGATTTGTGATTAAATGACTATGTAGCTCCAGAGAAGAGGCTTAATGGTCTAAACAACCCTGTTAGACTATAGCTAGGGCCATACAGGGGTAAACAGGGTTACTAGAGGTCACTTCAGCCGAGGGTGTTATAATTTGAAAGTGACATTGAGCTAAAAGTGACTAAAAGGGATTTTAAGTCAAAATGAGCTAAAAATAGAACAGATAAGATAAAAATAGGTCAACAATGAATTAGGGTTTCGGGAAGCTATAAAGGAATGGTAAAGCAACCTAATTCATCATTATGAAGAATTTGACTTGTCATTGAGGAGAGAGGTGCATCTTAGGAGAGAGAGCTCTATGGATTTCAGGAGGAATACACCCAGTGGTTGATTTCGGTGTTGAGAGACACACCCTAGTCACTGGGGAGATCACACAAATCTTCCATCGATGTTTAGCAACAGTTACATAGGTTGCAACAGCAAGGGCGCACTTATTCAAGGTGAGGGCGCAATTTCCGAGGAGGTTTAGTGAGTCGACTTGTCCTAGCCAGGGAGAATCTAGGGATTCCCTTCCGATCCAGTTGAGAGGAGGGCGAGACACATCTATTACCTGGTTTCCCGTCAAATTCTGACGGAGAAATCACCTTGGGCGCATTACTTAGCCATTGAGGGTGCAACAGTTGAGGATGACACATTTGGGATTCCCGAGAGATCATCAGATCAGATCCAGGGAAATCCTTCTGACCCATTTCAGAGGAGCCTAGGGTGCTCAGTTTGAGACCCTTATCAGTCGATTTCGACGGAGGAATCACTAGGGCGCAATTTTCGATAGTAGTTGGGGAGCATTTCCCTAGGGAGATCCATCTGCGACCCGCACAGATCGTTAGAGGGTTGATCTTCAGTTGGTCAGCTACCGAGAGTGTGCGTAAGGTCAGGGCACACTGTTTGAGACAGTTTCAAGGCAAATCCAAGGAGTTTAGCCACCAGGGAGAACTTTCCAGACTTGCAGCAGTTGCCATAGCGCATAGCAGATCCTATAGCTCATCCATTGATCCATCAACTTTCTTCTATTTCGGGTATCATTGTTTTAGTTTTCTTATTGTATTCCGGCTAAGATCCTTTTGTCTCTGATCTAGCCGAGAGATCTATTTTTATTCAGCCACATACGACATTGTAAACCGCAGAAATATCATAATATATGGTTTGCAGTTTTTTGTCTCATTTACTATTTGTATGCTCATTTATATGCTGTAAACAATTAATTATCTACACACATGCAGAAACACCAAGCATGTAGAAACCCGTAGCTCAAATGCATCGAGAAACACCCAAAGTATCAGGTTAGACACCAGACATATCAGATTAGCAGCATTTCCTAGACTAGCAGGATCTGGGATATTACAGTGGTATCAGAGCTTTAGTCCTGCCAGCCTGTGACTAAAGACGATGAGTTCAGCAGGTGCCCCAGAGGGCCGTGAGCACATAGGTGACGAATACGTCACTTACAACAGACGCAGGGAGAGGAGAGCTAGACCATATTTTCCCCCTTTTCTTCCCAGTTCAAAGGAAGAGGAAGAGGCACACAGGGAAGCAGAGAGAAGGGCAGAGCATGAGGTAGAGTGTGAGGCAGAGAGGATGTTGGGAGACAGATATGAGAGACTAGAGGGCAGTGGCAAGGCCCCCATGGAACCAAAGGCAACTTTCACGCAGGTACTCAACAATCTGGTAGTTAGTCAGCAGGCCATGACTCAGGCTTTGGCGCAGATGGCTGATAGATTGGCTATAATGGGCACCCAGGGCACACAAGCTCGACATGAAGCACAGGGGAACTGAGGGGTAGGCAGTAAATCACAATCACCTACTTGCACATACACCTCTTCGAGTAGGATTCCCAGGCCATTGTTCCCCAGTTTCCAGAGGGCACCGCCAATAGCAACACAACAACCGATAGCACAGAGGCCGCCCACTCAGGCAGAGGACATTGCAGAGTATGGGAGGGAGTATGCAACATTGGGCCGTGACTTCCATTAGGACATGACCGTGGTCGAGTACTGTGGACTCAGACTTAGGAATCGACCCAGAGAACCGCAGAGAGGAGGACAACAATAGCAGCAGTAGGGGCATAACCTGGATTTCATCCGAAAAGTTGGTAAATTCACCATACCTTCTTTTGACGGATCATCCAAATGCACTACCAGAGCTTGGGTACAAAAACTAGACACGTACTACAAGCTCAACCAGATGACCGAGACAGAGGCCATAAGTTTTTCTACCCTACACTTGGAGGGTGAGGCACACGAGTGGTGGCATCATGGACTGGTGACGTTGGGTCACAGTCACATCACTTCATATAGGGAGTTCACAGAGAGACTTATGGACAGGTTTGATAGGAGGGATCCGAAGATCTATTTCAGGGATCTAGCCCAATTGAGACAAACTGGCACAATAGAGGCATTCATCACAGAGTTTCAGTGGATAGTAGTGGCAGTGACGAATATCTCAGAGTCCATATTGATTATGTTGTTCATCGAGGGGCTCACAGAACCCTTAAAAGGTTGGGTGAAGGCATATAGGCCTCACACCTTACAAGATGCTATCTTACGCACTCAAGATTTGGCAGATTCAACGCCAAAGACTAAACCCTTTTCGAAACCCTTCGTACCATAGAGAGATTGAGACATGAAACCATTCCAGAGAGAGTGGAAGGGAAAGGAGAAGCTGGATGATGATATGAGGCGAGAGCTTATGAGGAAGAAGCTTTGCTTCACCTGCAAGGACCCTCGGGTCCCAGGCCATAGGTGCATGGGCAAGGGAGAGATCCATTCTATTGAGGTGGCAGCAGACAGTGTGGACACTGAGGAGGAGGAGTAGGACAGTGGATCCACTAGCTCAGAGGAGGAGTAGGACAGTGGATCCACTAGCTCAGAGGAGGAGACATCACAGGCAGAGAAACAACCTCCCCGTAGACCACCGACACCGACAGGGACCCACCCACTGTTAGTACCACAGCCTTCTGAGCAGGCTAATAGATGAAAACCAGCAAAGGGAGGAGTCATAGCGACCCTTTCTGGTGTTCCCAGGTATGACACCCTTCGGGTCAGAGGGACTATTTAGGGACAGCGGGCAATTGCCCTAATAGATGGTGGGGCCACCCACAACTTCATTGATGCTTCATTGATATCGAGGCGGGCACTTCAGACAGAGGAGTTTGAGGGATTTGATGTTGCAGTAGCAGATGGCCATACAGTGGAGTGTCTAGACAGATTTTCGGACTTGGAGATAAGGTTAGGTAACTACACCGTGAGAAACACATTTTATGTAGTTGACCTATCTGACACAAATGTGGTGTTGGGAGTCCAATGGTTGATCACATTGGGAAAAGTCACCACCAACTAGCAAACCTTGGAGATGGGGCTCAGAGTAGTGACATGAAGAGGATTGTTCTGAGGGGCATGTCGACAGGGGCACCCAGGACAGTTTCGGCCAAGAGGATGGAGAGGATCTTTAGGCATGGGGAGGTGGCATATGCTGCAAAGTGCTTGATCACTACGCAGAAGGATTCAGAGGGTCGACAATAGTATTAGACAGAGATCGGGAACTTGTTGGGACGACATCAACAGGTTTTTGGTTCGATTCCACCAGGGAGACCACCTGACAGGGGGTTTGAGCACACCATTGAGTTGGAGGAGGGGCCAAACCTACGATCACACCACCCTATCCTCATCCTAGGAGGTTTGAGGATGAGATAGAGAAAGCAGTCCATTCTCTTCTTCAGTTGTCTTAGTTTTGAAGAAGGATGGTACCATGAGGATGTGCATCGACTACTGGGCCTTGAACAAGAAAACCATCAAGAACCGGTATGCTATCCCTCGCATCGATGAGTTGATGGATGAACTGCATTGGGCATTTTTCTTCTCGAAGATTGATCTACGCTCTGGATATCATCAGATCAACATCCGAGAGTAGGACATAGAGAAGACGATATTCAGATGCCACTTTGGTCATTTTGAGTTCCTGGTTATGCCATTTGTGCTAACCAATGCACCGACTACATTTCAGTCTTGCATGAACCACATATTTAGGGATCAGTTGAGGAAATCAGTCTTGGTTTTCTTCGACGACATCTTGGTCTACAACAAGACATGGAAGGACAGTATGAGGCACTTGGATGAGGTACTGAACATCATGGAGACACAATTGCTATATGCCAAAGAGTCCAAGTGTGAGTTCGGTATGACAAAATTACTTTACTTGGGCTACATTATCAGTGCACAGGGGGTACAGGTGCACCAGGAGAAGATTCGGGCCATTATGGATTGGCCATCACCCAAGAATGTGACAGAGTTGAGGAGCTTCTTTGGGCTATGCAACTATTACAGGCGGTTTGTCAAGGGTTTTTCTTAGCTTGGAGCACCACTTACAGATCTCACCAGACATGGGGCTTTCATCTGGACTGATGAGTCACAGAAATCCTTTGATCACATGAAGGTAGTCATGGGCACATGTCCACTGCTAGCATTACCGGACTTCACTTTACCGTTTGTATTAGAGTGTGATGCGTCTGACGAGGGTATCGGGGCAGTTTTGATGCAGGGAGGACACCCCATTGTGTTCGAGAGCAGGAAGCTCAGTCAGCTCGAGAGGCTGTACTCTATTTATGACAAGGAAATGATGGCAATCATGCATGCCTTGACCAAATTCAGACAATATTTGGTGGGCAACAAATTTGTGCTCAAAACAAATCACAACAGCTTAAAGTATTTCTTTGAGAAGAAGGATCTCAGTGAGCGCCAACATAAATGGGTGACGAAGGTGCAGGCCTTCGATTTCGACATAGAGTATGTCAAGGGGAAGAAGAACATTGTGGCCGATGCACTGTCTAGGAGACCTGCGACATGTTCTTTGCTGGAGGTTTCAACAGATTGGAAATCCCACTTGTTAGTGGAATATTCCAAGAACAAGTTCGCTTGCGAGGTTTTGGATGGACAGGTTCAAGATGACAGGTACAGGGTCATTGACGATGTCATATTCTACAAGGACAGAGTCTACTTAGTGCCAGGTTCAGGGCTCAAGAAGAAGATCCTAGCAACAGTTCATGATTCACCACTGGTAAGCCATCAATGGTTTTTCAAAACCTACAGGCAGATCAGAGAGAGGTTCTCATGGAAGGGCCTCAAGCAGGATGTTGTGAGGTACATCAACGAGTGTGTGAATTGTCAGCAGAACAAGTCAAAGCATAGACTTCTAGCAGGACTACTTCAGCCACTTCCCATTTCGAAGCAGAAATGGGAGAGCGTATCGATACCTTCATCACAGGCCTACCCAAGGTTCAGGGTAAGCATTGCATCTATGTGGTGGTCGACAGATTGACCAAGTTTAATAATTTCTATGCCATACCGATAGATTACAGAGCAGTTCAGGTGGTCGAGTTATTCTTCAGGGAGGTCTTTAGGCTCCATGGGTTGCCGAGGAACATCATTATCGACAGGGATAGTCGGTTTATTGGTACATTTTGGAGGGAGTTGTTTAGATTGGTGGGGACAGAGTTGACACCCAGCACCAACTATCACTCTCAGACAAACGGGCATACCGAGATAGTCAACAAGTGGGTTGAGGGGTATTTGAGAAACTATGTGAGTGGACAACATAAAACATGGGTCAGGTGGCTACATCTAGGGGAGCATTGCTACAACACCACCTTCCACATGTCCATTGGAATGACACCCTTCTGAGCATTGTATGGTTATGATGCTCCCACTTTGATAGACTTGGTTTTTGTTGATGATCACAGCTTCGTGAGACATCCTCCGGGACATAGATTGAGTGAGTCGGCCTATAAGAGAGCCAATGAGTTGAGTGTGTCGTTCCTCTCTGAGACTGAGATGGAACGCTGTGTGCCCCTGTATGGGGTGAGGATGCCCATGAGATGGGTGTATCGATGTGTGTGCCCCTGTGTGGGGTGAGAATTGTTAATGTTTAAGCCATTATTATAGTTCTTTGCATTTCAATAGATAACAACAACATAAGACAAGATCACTGAGAAATACACAATCACAAGAGACACAACATTTATCCTAGGAAACCCTCTAGGGGAAGAAAACCCAACAAAA
>ML783982.1:1513168-1527558 GCA_009831015.1 Picea engelmannii
CAAGGCCTCATGCTCCTCCCTCTTTCTTTAAATATTCTTGGCAAAACGGCTAGCTTTAAAACACAAATCTAGGGGTGAAAAGTGTTGCAAGAGCAAGGCCCTTCAAACCCTAAAAGTCAAAACCCTAGGTGTAGAATCAACTAAGCCTAGGACGTCTCCTTCTTTCAACTTATGTTTAAATGCTAACTCAGAAAAAAGATGATTAGTGTAGCAACGGCTAGGCTATATCTTCCTTAATCAATGGCTAAAACAAGTTTCTCAATCATGGGGACATATAGCAAGGACCTACTTGTGTGCTTGCTACCTAGGGTTTCAAGATTAAGCAATATAATGGCAATATAACAACAAATGCAAGAGATTTAACCTACAACCATTCATTCAAGAAGTTTTGGATGAGAAATACACTTACAAATCATGAAGAATGCTCATCAAACCCTAGTTGTAAACCTTCCAATGAGAGAAACACCATGAAAATGCCAAGAATAATCCTCCACAAGAGTTGCGCCTCACTTCCAAGAGCCAAAATACCAAGACAAAAGACAAAAGTAGATCTCTCACAAGAGAGTGAGTTATGTTATGATTAAAATGAGAGGCAACGTCCTCTATTTATACCAGTCTTATGACCTTTAATTTAAAAATAGGTCATTAAAATAGCCGACAAGGCTGACCTTTAAAATTTACACTGTTTTTACACTTAAATGCTAAGAAATGTCATAATATGAGCTAAAAGGGGGACGTCAAGCCCTTCTGAGGGAGACGTTGGCCCTTTTTGGGCAAGCTCAGCATCCAGGAAGCAAAACGTTGGCCCTTCTAGGGCTCCTCTAAGCTGCCACACATGCCAAATGACCCCAACACACTGCCACACGCTCCAGACAACGTCCAGCTGCCCCAGGTCTAAACAAATAAAAATAAAAATGATTTTCATCGTTAGATTATCTTCTAAACAAATAAAAATAAAAATGATTTTGAATTTTAGGGTCTTTTGGTTGGTTGTTGGGAGAAGACAAGTGCCTTTCTCCAATTAGGTCTTATGGGGTCAAGAAGTATGCCCCTCTAAGATTTGGTCACTTCTATCTTAAGGATTAGGGTAAGAGATTAGAACCCTAAGGTAGACTAACCTCTCACCTAATCAAGATAAGGTATGAGGATCAAGGCCTTACAAGAAGGGATTCCACAAAGGAAAAACCTTCACCAACAAGATCAATTATGGCTTGAATAAAATATTTGAAACCCTTGCCAAGGGACCAAAGGAAAGACGAGACAAGAGATTGAGCACTTACCAAGCCAACAAAGGAAGATGGAAGAGATAGAAACCCTAGACGTCTTCCTTCTTGTTAGCTTTTGGGGTAGCTCAAATAGGTACTTCTGCATTGGTGGTGCCTAGTATGTGGAGGTGTCCGAGCGACACTCTCTAGAGTGGCTTTTATTTGATGACTAAAGTGACTTTTTTATAAAGTTGAGTGACTTAAGTGATTTAAGTCATCTCAACGAGAGACTAAGTCACAGTCGTTGATCTCAAGAGATCAAGATCAAATCTTGATCGTTGATCACTTTGGAGATAAGGTTTTAGTCATTAGGATATTATAAAAGCAGATCTAAGGAGAGTGAAAGGCAAACAATGAGTGCATAGGAGCAAGAGGGAGTCTTGCACATGTACTTGTGACTGCGTGGGCAGGGTTGAGGAAGTGTGCAAAGGGGAAGCAAGGAGATAGTAACTAAGTGGGCTAGGCTATTACTGCATTGTAATTCCTTTGGTGGGCCATTATCCTAGGATGGTAGCCCAGGATTTTATTTAATAAAATTAAACTCAGAATTAGTTTTCCCGCAACGGTTTTTCTAGGGGTGTGTACCCGAAATCTCTTGTGCAATGTGTGATTGGTTTCTGTGATTTAATGCTTCCGCTTATGTTTTTGTCGATAACTTCGTCGTCCAATTGTTCAATAAAGTGATTTTATTAGGAATAATTGTCGGGTGCTAGGTTTACAGGAAATTCAACATGGTATCGGAGCTTGGACTCTGACGAGGAAACCAGGTGCACGAGATCGAGATTTGTTGTAGCGGGAATTTTTAAATTTTCTGCAGAGGGGTTTAAATAATTAAAAAAAAGGGAAGTCGTATAGTCGTACGACCGTACGGACTGCAGACTGGCTAGAGCTGCAGGACGTGGAGTTGGCTGTGTGATCGGGCTGCTGAGGAATCGGGCCAGAAGAAGGTCGATTGAGTTGTTTGATGTGGGTCGGGTTGTGTGCTAAGGATCTACATAACAACCAACTGACAGATCTATTCGTGGCGGTCGTCGACTGGTGAAGATTGGCAGAGGAGCAGAGGTAAACGACTGCAGAAAGAACAACCGTGTAGTGGAGCCACCGGGGGTCTGAAGAAGAGCCGACCACTAGAGAGACGGGCTGAGTAGCCGCTGAGCAAGGAATATGGAGCTAGCAGTTGAGGTCGAGAAGAGTTAAACCAATGAGCAGGTAAGTGTTGAGCTGCAGTGGATTGGACTGCAAGGAATTAGTGAAGCGGGCTGCTGGTGAGTGACGCTTGGTAGAGGAAAGGACAAGGCTGCACGGACGTGAGGTTGATCGACAACTATAGTAGGCAGTGCAGATCGAAGGTGCTGTAACAACGTGGATGAGCCACTGAATAGGAGTAGAATTGACGTGTGGGTTGTGGGGAAATAGCCAACAAGCGAGGCAGAGAATCAACAAATGCAAAGGAAAGGAGCCGTCGGTTGGCCGCCAACCACCAAGGAATAGAGGCTGTGGGTCAACTAGCCGCAACTGCTAGCTGCCAGAAATCGAACAGGTCATGAGGGAGTCGGCAACAACACAAGGAGAAAGCCGCCAGACCAAGCAGGGCCATAGAAACTGCCTAGAGAACTGTAGAGACTCCCAACAGGGACCACAGGGGTCTAAGTAGCCGCTGGGCAGGTCTGGGTAGCGGGCAGACTGCCCAAAATTTTTCGGGCAACAGTCAGGTGCCATGGGCACTGAGAATAACTGCTGAGTAGTAGGTTGAGATAGCTGGGCAGCGAGGAGAAAAGCTCTGGGAAGCCCAAAAAAGGACCCGGGCAGTAGCAAGAGGTTGCGGGCAACCCTGGTCAGCCTCGGGCAGGAGTCCGGGTAGTAGGTCCGGGAGGCCAAATTTGAGTTTTTTTAGTAGGTTGCCGAGATGGCAGCGTTGGGGATGGGTTGTGGGCAATGACTTATCTTTCCATATGACGAGAATGAGGTTGATGTTCCTTAGTGTTTCAGAGAAAGACTTAGACTGCTATCTGAAGGGTGGGATGCATACCATACCTGCAGTGAAGGGGGTTGGATGTGTCAGATTCCAACTAGAGTAAGGGGTTTCTCTAGAGGTGGCATGAGTGATATATGTCCCAAAGCTGAAGTTGCTCTCAGTATTAGCCTTCAAGGACATGGGGTATGCAGTTATGTTTGAGAATGGACAGGTACTCATACGTTCAGAGGGAGCAGATACCCAGGATGCAACAGTGAGGCTTGGCATCGGGGAGGGTATGTTGTACAGGGTGTTGGGACATCTTGTAGTGGGGTCCAAGGGGATCTTGGATCGTAGATAAGATCAAAGTGCAACGAAGATAGCAGGAGGGTCTTCCAGTTCAGAGGGAGCAGCTACAACAACAAATTTGATGGGGTCAGAGATTGATCCAGGAGGAGGTTCTTCCAGAAGTACCTTCCTTGCTAAGTGGGAGTGTTAGCTTTTGGGGTAGCTCGGCTAGGTACTTCTGCATTGTCGGTGCCTAGCATGCGGAGGTGTCCAAGCGACACTCTCTAGAGTGTCTTTTTTTTAATGACTAAAGTGACCTTTTTATAAAGTTGAGTGACTTAAGTGATTTAAGTCATCTCAACAAGGGATTAAGTCACAGTCGTTGATCTCAAGAGATCAAGATCAGATCTTGATCGTTGATCACTTTGGAGATAGGGTTTTAGTCATTAGGAGATTATAAAAACAAATCTAAGGAGAGTGAGAGGCACATAATGAGTGTATAGGAGCAAGAGGGAGTCTTGCTCATGTACTTGTGACTGAGTGGGCAGGGCTGAGGAAGTGTGCAAAGGGGCAGCAAGGAGATAGCAGCTAAGTGGGTTAGGCTATTGCTGCATTGTAATTCCTCCGATGGGCCATTATCCCAGGACGAGAGCCCAAGATTTTATTTAATAAAATCAAACTCAGAATTGGTTTTATTGCAAGGGTTTTTCTAGGGGTGTTTACCTGAAATCTCTTGTGCAATGTGTGATTGGTTTCTGTGATTTAGTGCTTCTGCTTATGTTTTTGTTGATAACCTAGCTGTGCAATTGTTCAATAAAGTGATTTTATTAGGAATAATTGTCGGGTGCTAGGTTTACATGAAATTCAACACTTCCAAGTGGTTAAATAACCCTTCAAATGGATCGATCTTGCTAGCTAGTAGAAGTATTGAACTATCATAACAAATATTTGAAAGCAGGGATGTCCCTCAAAGAACCATGTCAAGTGCATCCAAATCAAATCAAAGTATGGAATCAAGTGAAACCAATGTTCACAAGGTATAAGAGCCCTTAAATCATATAGAGTAAGTTGTTACTTAACATAGAAGCCACATAAATAGTTCTCGTCAAGTATCCCCTTCAAACTTCACATTAGCTCAAGACTTTATGTAAGTTGGCAAGTTTAAGTATAGGAGGACCATCATCAAACCCTATTAGGTGTGCCAACCAAAACAGGAAAGAAAAGACCCAAGTAGAGAGATACGTTCCAAGGGAAGTAGGAAAGAAAAAGAACCCTTCAAGAGTAAGTGTGATAGTGAAACATGTTGGGCTAACTTCATGGCATATGGAATCATTTGGTCCATTTCTATGAGTGCCTTTGTAGAGGGTGCACTTGCTCTTGAATTACCACTTTCTAGGTGCTACATTTTTTCAACCCCTTAATATGCCTTTTATATTTTCCTTTTATTAATTTGCAAGTCCCCTTTATAAGGTTTCAAGCATTAGCATTCATTGCATTGGGACTGGGGCGAACACAAAAAATGTAGAGCTCAAGTATGGACTGGCTTTTAAAAGTCATTGCTATACCATTCTTTCTTTCTTTTATAACATTCTTTCTTTATCCCTTTTTACTACCAACCGCAATCAACCTCTGGGCCTTTAGCCCCTCTTCTCATGAGAGAATGAGCTATGACACATTACCGAAGTTTAGTACACTATGACAGGCTCCAGGATGGTAAGTGTTAAGTATGGTGGGGAAACAGAACATTACCCTTGTGAGGCCCCCCAGTAATACCCCTTTTCCTTGGGGGTGACAACACGGGACTAGAGTACAAATGATGGCCACCAAGGTGAAACAAGGAAACAAATATAACTTCTTGAGCTTATGATCCATTATCCAACTTCCCCTGATGATCCTCATTCACATGACTGATATATTAAGCACAACACTCTGTATGAAAGAAGGACTAATGTACCTCATGATGATGTTGGTTTACCATCTCCCAACGACTGTGTTGATTGGATGTGATGAGCTTTGCTGATCAAGAGTGAAAGAGGCATCCGAGGGGGCTGCTGGGCTGCCGTGAGTGGACATGCTGATCATCATCATCGGGATCACTGTCTTCATTGTGGGCCATGAGACATGATCTCCTCTAGTTACCCCTAGGCATTGGGGGGGGGGGTAACAGCAGGGACTCAGGATTGTTTTATAATTGAATGTAAGCATATCTCTAGGAGAGTCATTTGACATTTCATCTATCTCCTGCTTGTAATATACAGAAAAGTGCAATCTAAATTCTGACAATGGTTTCAAAATATACATATTTGTATGGGTGTGCACTTCTTTTTGCAAAACCTGTTTGGAGATTTCCTAAAGCGAAACTTAGGCTTTTCTTGAAATTTGAAATGATGTATCCATGCTTGACAACTCAGAAACACACATCCTCTTTCATTGATCACTTTTTTTTTTTTCTATATGCCTGATTTGAAATTACATATGCTTTTCTTTCTTCCTGTGGATATCATTAAATTTAGGTAGCCTAGATTCTTGTCATCAGTTATGGGATTCAACTTTTCTAAGAGGATTCCAAACAATGGTTTATGAACTATTTTTCTAATTTTAGTGAGCATACATAAAGAAAAATAAGTTTTAATGTACTCTTTTGAACATAACATTGATGAATAATCAGAAAATTGGCTATTTTTGAAGAGACAACGGCTTCTGTTAAGAAACATGGAGAGGCAAGGTACTAGATTTACTACAGAGACTGGATTAACTGATCAAGTAAGTTCTCAGATTACTTTCTACGAGGCTTGATTAATTACATTTGTGGTTTTATACTTGGCTGCTGTAGGTGCTAGTGTGGTTGGATTTATGCATTGATAAGTGTATGCTTAATCAATTTGTCTTCCTTAGTGTCTTGCGTTACATAGCTTTTTTCCTCTAAAGTACAAACCATGTTCTTCTTCTTTTTCTTTTTTGGAAATGCATCTTGTATTACAGTACTGCACATCAAATCATACATATCAATGATCCATGATGCAATTATACAAACAGCCTCTCCTTAAGTCAAGGAGTGCCAGCATATTTTCCCTAGCCCCAATCTCAAGATATTCTACATCCCTGTGGAAAATTCCAAATCTGGTTGCCAATTTTGCCCTGAACACTGTATTTCCACCCAAATGAAGGGAGACAGATCCCTATTGTATGTAGCTCGATGACACCTTTTCTATACAAAGGCTATTTCTGTCAACCCTATGGTGTTCCAAATTTGTCTGCCATATGTTTTATCATCCACCTGTTTCCCAAGATGACTCCTTTCCGGTGAAGAGAACTAACAAAAAGAATGGCACATTCAAAGGCAATCCACAATGAAAATACCTGGGCAAATCCAGCCCCAGAGAACTTGTTTGACAAACTCTGGTTTGTGATTTCACGTTCTTATTATTAGTGCCTTCCTTGTCTGTCTTTCGAACTTTTCACTTTAATAATGGTGCTTCATCTATAATTGTTTGGGTACTTGCATTTTCTTCTTTCCTTAGATCTTCTTTTGTGTTTACCTATGAGTTTAGTAATCTTGTCGGTGGGGCTTTGTCATAGATTATTTTTGTGACTCTTTATGGCAGTGAGCTTATAAATGCAAATTCCTTACTTGGGTTCATGTTTAAGCCTTAATGTTATTATTTACGTGGGTAACTGGCCTAGAATGAGGGACATGTATTAAGTCACGAAAGAGAGAGCAGTAATTTACTCAAATGGCTGTATATGACTTTGGAGACTAGATAAATGTCATGTGCTCAAACTTCAAGTATGTGGAACATTTGGATATCTGTTTGAAAGTTGTACACAGGACCTCCTTTTAGTGAAATTTGTAGGATAATACTTTAACACTGAAAGATTTATGAAGAAACAAAGAAAGAAATTAAATTAATGTCCACAAATGACCAAAGTAGGTTAATGGGACTCAGAATTACATCCAACAAAATAGAGATGAACAAGGGTAAGAAAAACCCTAGGGACTTGTTACAACAAAATTTAGGAACCCCAAAGTGTAAACTCCCAAGCACAAGGTACCAGTTTGTGTAACTCAAGAAGGCTTCCCACTGTCACCTCAGTAGCTCTTTCTATCGCTTTAGGTTGGCTCTTCTCCAACTCAAGGGGGGTATCCCTAAGGGAAGTCCAAGTCCAATTTCTTTTTTAGGTGTGTCATTGAAGTGTTTATGGGCCAATGTGGTTTGGTTTGGAATCTGTTTTAAGTGTCTCAATGAAATGTGTATGTTCATATTTCCAACCAAATTTCAAGTCTAGTATAGGGTAATGAGTGTTAAGTTCTTAGACTTGTGTCAAATCTGAAGATTTAATGATCTTATGTGAGTTATTTTTCATATTTGCAAATGAAATGAAAATTGAGCAAATAAAGTAAAAAATGAAAATGCAATGCTTAATAATGCAGTCTGGAAATTAATTTTCTGCGTTAAATATGTAATGTCCCCACTTTGGGACATCATCACAGTGCAGAGGTTTATGATGACCAGAGTAGCCAGATGGATGTTATAGCGAGTATAGGGGTTGTTGAGAGGCATTTTGGGGTCCATCTTGCATTGCTCATCACATTCCATCATTATGAGCCATTCCGCACAGGTTGGCTTTGGTTCTGTGGCATTCCGACGATTTCCATGATTTTGACTATTTTGAGCTATAAGTTAATGGAATTCACTGAAGAGGTCATTTTGGGCACATTACTTGGAGGAACCTCTCAGTGTAATAGCTCATTGGAATCAAGAGAAGCAACACTATAGGATGGGATGGTGAGAAGTGACTTTCAGTGGCCAGGGAAGCCACAAGGAGAGATAAGGATCTTTTCAGAGGTAAAAAGGTTAATTAATTAATTAAAGTGATTTAATTAATTAATTAAATATTAATAAAATGAAAGTCACTTTGGAGGGACAAGGTGAGCCAAAAAGTATAAAGGAAAGGCAAGGGCCTCTACTCTTTCATTCATGTATGATTGTCTTTGATATCTGGCTTTTAGCTAGTGAGCCCAACATTGGGGGTTTTGAGGGTTTTGACTTAACAAACCCTAGAGGACGATTCAGTGGTGAAAGATTCCACCTAGCTTGTCCCAAGCTTGGTCTCGGAGATGCAATACTCTCCCACACCATTCTAGTTCCAGACCTACTCAGTTGCAGGAGGATTCTACATCAGTTGCAGGGGTAGAGAGAGAGAGGGCGCACCAGCTAGGGTTTCCAGCAAGAGGGGCGCACAATTCATTGAGGGAGGATTCGTCCTAGCTGAGGAGAGGCGATTTTGGGAATTCCAGGTATTGGGTTTCTCTTGTAGGTGTCTTAGCACCATTCTTGGTGGTTTTCCGGAGTCTTTCAGTGGAGGATTGATTTGTATTGAGAGTGGGATGATTTTCCCAAGAGTGGGCGCACCATTATTTGGAGGGTAGCTAGACCTACGGATCTAGTAGGTATTCGACCGAGTTGAGCACTTGGGTATTCGTTGTCGTGCCCTGATCTATCATTCTAGTGGATTGGTGGAGCTATTGGAGGTCTCTAGGAGAGAGGCCGAATTATTAGGGTTTCAGTCATCCAGGGGGGCGCACCATACATTGGAGGAGGTTCAGATCCAGAGGGGTTGAGAGGGATCTTGGAGATTCGGGCACCTGGGTTGTTCTTGCCATCACCCGATCTACTGTTTGGCATCTTTGTTGAGGTGATTGGACATCTTTGGCAGCAGGGCCGAATTGTTGAGGAGCTTCAACATTCTAGCAGGACGTGGCATATTCCAGTGGGGGTTTAGCATTCGTACGGCCCAGATATACTTGTATTCAGTCTTCATTGTATATCCAGCCTTTGGAGGCTTATTGTAGTCTTCTATTAGAGCATTTTGTAGCAACTCTATCATCTATCTTCTTAGCCATCTGTTGAGCATTCCAGATTGGCATCTTCATTGTAGCAGGTTCCTCTACTCATGAATAAAAGCATATTTGAGATGTTTTGGCTTGTCTATCATATTGCATATGGTTGAGGTATGTTCCATGGTTGTCTCTTCTTGTTATTTGCTGCAAACATTCATATAAGCACATCAGTAAACCCTAAGGCCGAAATCAAGAGGCCATTCAACAAGTAAACACATCTAAACAAGTAATTCAACAAAGTGTTTGACGAAATGCCACAACCAGAAAAGTTTTAAAAAGACACCAAAACTGTGATGATCCTTGCATAATGGCTTGGGATCATTACAAAATATGAATCCAAAATGCAGAAATTTAATATTGAAATTTTAAAGAGAAAATTCCAGAATGCCAAACATACAACATGAGCCTAGTATGTGATATAAAAAGTGAAATCTAAGGCTCTAATACAATATAGAAAAAACAGATTTAGGAGTTATATCAAGTGCTGGAAGTGCACTTGATATAAAACAGAAATATAAAACAATTTTTAGAATGTATAAAATCAAATCTAACCTAGTTTATGATAAAATATTAAGGTCCTGACTCCTAGGTCACTATGCAATGCTGGAAATGCAAATTTCTGGATTTATTTAAATCCCGATGATAAAATATTAAGGTCCTATGTCACTATGCTATGCTGGAAATGCAAATTTCTAAATTAATTTAAGTGCTGCAAGTGCACTTAATTCAAAACAGAAATCTTAAACAAAATTTCAGCAAGCATACATAACACTTTAGCCTAGTTTAAAATCAAGAAATTGAAATCCTAGACTAAAATGGTTGCTGAAAGTTGTAATTTTATGAAAAAAGTAAAAAATAGAAGCTACTAGTTACTTAAAACAGAAACTAAAACCAATTTCCAGCAAGCTAAACAAAAGGTAAAATAGCTAGAAATGAAAAAACTAAAAGTCTTTTGGATGGATGAGAGAGGATGATTGCTGCCTAACTAATCCTTGGGCTAATGGAGTCATCTACTATTATGAAGAGGGATTGTTATCGCACAAGTTGTAGGTTGGGCAAAGCTCGACCCGACCACCAAAACGGCGACAACTTTGAGAACACCTACCCACTGTCACCTTAGGCAAGTATTCCTGTTACTTTAGAGATGATAGAATCACCTCAAGGGGGAAATCCCGGTGACCCTGGGGGGAAATGAGGTGGAAAGTGAAGAGATGAAGGAAATTCCCCCTAGAGGTCAAGATAGAAGATACGAAAAGGCTTGGGAAAGAGTCTTGGTGGTAGCCAATGGTTTCCAAGAGACAAGAACACCTGCAAAGAATGTTGTACCTGCCGAAGACACAAGAACAAACCAAGCATATATGTATAATGTTAGGTGGACTAGCAAGGTAGGCTTGCTGTCCCTAATTGCAGCAATAAACAACAATGTATATCAACAAAACGATAAGTGTTAAAGCTGCTAAACAATTGCTAAAAGTCCAACGAATGATGCAAGAGATAAGTTAGATGAACACTAGTTATACTCAAGAATGAAAGCACAAGACTTTAGCAATGAAACAAGGCTGTAATAAAAAGTATTTGCAGAGATATTTTGCAGCCTTATGGCTGTAACAAACAAGTTGTTACAGCAGTAAATCCAACCACCAAAACTCACAAAGAATCCACCCAAAAGTTGTGTTAGGCTAAGTAGATTAATGTGGCAAACTCTTAGCAACTTTTGACAGTTGAAAATCAAGTTATGATTCATGAATGAAAAAGTGTTAGGGTTTCTGCAGCCCTAATGTCTGTAGATGAAGATTTATAACAACGGTAAGAAGTACTTAGCTAAAAATGATGCCCTAGTGGCTCAATCAAGCATGTAGTGTTGGAGTTACTTCACACACACCCAGGATTTTTTCCTAAGTTTTTTCCTTGTTTATTAGTCATAATTAGTCATTATCCAGTCTCCTATATTTTAGGAGAGAATATTCCACCTGGAGAATATTCTCTTTCAGTTGACACTTCAGTTTGACTAGTTAAGTTGAGTCTAGATGTTGCATTGGTTTTGTCACCATGCAACATTGGGATCATCACTATGCTAATGCGCACTTGCCTTGGGATCATCATCAGACTGGCGCATTACCCTTGATTCCTTGATCTACTCCTCACTACACTTTGTTCAGTCAGTTAACTGAAGACTAGTCGACTAGTTAACTCAGCTAGGTGGCAGTTCACTCTTGTAACTGCCTGAGAGACTAGACTAGGTGGCAGTTCACTCCCGTAACTGCTGGTGTGTGTCCAGATCACTCTAGACCACCACTATGGCGCATTGGTTCTCCTCCAGTGCGCATTCATTGAGTTATACAGAGTATATCATGTGTAAAGTATTCATTATTCATTACAGTTAATGAGAATTCTTCCATTCTTTCTCTCCTTCTTCTTCTTTCTCAATCTCTCTGCAAATGTGTTTAGTATTTTCTAGTTAGATCTATTCTGTGCAGGTTCAACACATTTACATGTAGAGCAAAGAATTGATTCCAATTTAAACAACCTCCAAATATCAAAATTTCACGTTAACCAATGCAATATTTTATTTCTCCAATGCAATTATACTAGTGCCTTTAGCTATTGGGTTATGGAGTCAAGTAAATAAAGAGCTAACAATGCTATCTCCTTGGGGTTGTAAACCCTCTTACTCCCCAAGGCAAGCAAATGCTAACTAGGAGATACTAGGAGGGTGTAAACCCTTTTACTTTTCCTAGTAAAATCTTGTGCAACAAATAACTTCTAGAAAAAATGATAGATAATGGTGGGGTTGTAAATCCTTATACTCCCTAAGAAATCTAGAAAATCAAACTTGTAACTAAGCAATGAAGCATCAACAAGATAAATCCTTACCTAGTTCAAGAAATGACAAGATAAACCTCTTACCAAGATAAATCCACCACAAATGCCAAAGAAAAACTCCAAGAGAGGTAGCACACTACTTCTTCCACCAATAGCATAAAGAAACCACGACAAGAGCACAAGAGAGAAGAGGTTGCCCAAGGAGGGCGCAAATTTTAGCCTAATACTTCTCACAATGGTAGAGTTATGTTATGAAATGAGATTCACATGATCTCTATTTATACAAAATGTTTAAAACATAGTTTGTCCACTTAATTAGGGTAAAACATAAGATAAGGGGTCAACAACCCTTATCTTACCCATTTACACATAATAATATTTAATTTACACTTTTGCACATTAGAAACCCTAAAACAAGATACGTCACCCCTTTAGGGAGATGTTTTGACACTTTTCCAAGCCGTTTGAGAAGAAAGTGGAGGTTGTTGGGGCTCCTAGAGCCTCCTCTTCATGTGCCAAGGTCAATCCATGTCTCCTCCGATCAAATCATGCCAAGTGTGAATGAGCAACAACTCCATCACCACCAACCCTAGCCATAGGTGACATCAAGCCCCAAAAAGTGATGTTTTTCCCCTCCTAGGCAAGTCGTTTGGCATGTGAGGGCTAGGCAATGTCCTCAAAGGTGTCTTCTAGGCCTCCAAAGGAAAGTCATCGTGATCTGGCATGTGGGCCCTTGGTATCCAACCCGTGGGCTTCAAGCCCCATGGAAGCCCAAGCTAGACTTGTTCCTCCAAAACTGTCCACCAAACAAGGTCCTGCAAAACAAAAGGGTATGCCCTCCAAAGATCTCAAGTCAAAACATCATGGAAAGTGAAAACCATGTCTAATAAACAAGGCACCTAAACATGTGCACCAAAACTACCTCATCAAATTAAACAAATGCTCCAAGACCCTATACAATTGACCAAGTTTAGGTATGGGAGGGGTGTCATAAACATCCTATTGAGTAGACCAAAACCCTCAAGTAGGGGATGCTCCCAAGGATGCCCCTTTCAAGGTCATGTAGTGGATGATGAGGTGGATAGGGAGTTAGACTTCATAGGCCAAATGAGTTTCATGACATACAAGGGCTTGTATTATCTCATTTAAGGGTGCCTTTGTAGGAGGTGTGTTACACCTTCTTCTTCAATGCAACCTTTTTCCAAGCCCATTTATTGCCATTTATTAATTAATTAATGATCCAAACATGTGTGTACTCCCAATAGTGAATCGATTAGCTTGAGGGGCAGTAACACAATGTCACTTGAAAGAAGAGGTCCACAAAGTGCCATAGGGGTAACCATCAAAGTGTTGTAACACACTAGTGTTAGTCTTTCATTCAAGCGGGATATTTATTATGTGTTTGATCTTTTGCAGGCCTTCAATTCTTTTGAGAGAAGCAGTTCATCGTTCTCAAGACCTGTCTGGGCGAGCATCTAAAAGGTTTATATTTTAGGCTTTTATCTTTTGCCAGCCACCATCCCCCTGAGCCTTTAGCCACCATCCACCATCCTAAATTCATCTATAACAAAGGATCTAAGGGTTTCCTTAAAGCATGCTACAAAATCCCTATGTGGTGGTAAACCGGTGGAGATTTATCTTAACTCCAAATCTATCATGCACCAGGAGGGATCAAATCCTTGGAGGTTCAAACCTTTCTTCAAGTTTTTTCAATCTAAAAAAGGTTTTCACCTCAAGGGACTTGATCCCTCTCTGCGCATGATAGATCTAGAGTTAAGATGGATGTACACTGGTCTTTAATATATATATCTTCAAGTTTTTTCAATCTAAAAAAGGTTTTCACCTCAAGGGACTTGATCCCTCTCTGCGCATGATAGATCTAGAGTTAAGATGGATGTACGCTGGTCTTTAATATATATATATATATATATATATATATATATATATATAAGGTATGTATACCTCCATAGACTTTACCAGTCAAATTGCTGGGCGGAGGGGGTCTCATACACCAATTCAGGTCACTTCAAGGCGTTTTCCCGCACATTAAGTTAACTACTTTGGGGGTTGTCCTAATTAAACTATCAACCACTGACCAACACAACGTGTATGAACTTACTCCCAACAGATCGAGACTAGCTCGCAACTGGAAGGGTCA
>ML783982.1:1531636-1553188 GCA_009831015.1 Picea engelmannii
TTCAGGTCACTTCAAGGCGTTTTCCCGCACATTAAGTTAACTACTTTGGGGGTTGTCCTAATTAAACTATCAACCACTGACCAACACAACGTGTATGAACTTACTCCCAACAGATCGAGACTAGCTCGCAACTGGAAGGGTCAGGAACCGCATTGTGAGTTGAGGGGAATTTGTTTATTTTATGACAAGTAAAATAAATGTGAGACTAATTACTAGATTCACACTGACCAGGCCTCTTGCGAGGTCACTGAGGGGATGGTTTATTTGCCAAATTGAAATTGCGGAAAATAGAGCTAATCTAGCAATTAGTGTTATACTTTGCAAAAAAAAAATGATCTAAACTGATTAATTGTGCTTTGTGATGGATTAAAGATTACTTTAGCTTACTTTACTTATGCAAAATCAAATCTAAGCTAAAACTTGCAAAAATTGACACCACCACCGAAAACACCGTTCTCCCAGGGGGAATGAAGAGCGGGAGCTTGTAGTCCCATTGATTTTATTAAGATCTTTCACGAAATTTTATGGAAGTGACTTATGACCATCCATTAGGGGGGTCACAAGTCTTTACAATGCTTTACAAAGATTTATTAAGTAAAATGGGCGCTCTCGGGGGTCCCGGATGCTCCTAATCCGCCCACAACGAATAGAGTTTCTTCCTATCTGTTCGTCAACCTGCATAAAACAGCGAACAGAAGATAGCACAAGATGCCCAAAAACACTTTGGAAGTGTCTTGGGTTATTAGTAAAAAATCTACAAAATTTGACTAAGTAAAACTTATGAAAAAATTAGCAAAATTTCGAATTTAAACTAAGTAAAGAAAGTCATTTTCTTACTATTCTTTTCGCTGTCCTAAAACAGAAATATAAAGACAGTAAGCTTTGCTCAAATATGTAAATTAAGTTCTTGGAAAGCACCTATCTTTAGCCTTTAAAAATTGCCGAAAAGATTGAGACTAAAGATGAAAAGAAGCAAGCTAGATCTAGTTGAATCTTTCTTTAGAACTTGAGATCTAAACTACTTTCTTTGAAATACATAAAGTAAATGAGATATTCAATCTTAGAACCAACAATATTTTACTTTATGTATGTTTAGAACAAGTAACCAAAGGATATAAATTTGATGAGAAAGAGAAGAAAGAAATGCTTGAATTTCTTGAACCCTTGGGCAATGGAGTTTCCTGTTTCGATGGAGAGTGGAGGGACTTTGTTACTTCACCACAAATTTTGAAGATTGAGGGGGCAGCAAGCTAGCTTAGTGATGCAGGAGCATCGCAAACGTCGCAAGCAACAAACAAGCGCAAGGATGGAAGACAGCTGGAAAGCACCAGCGCACATTTTTTTTGAAATATTTTGAACCATTAATGTATCAGTTAAGAGCAAGCACACTTAGATATTGTAAATAGATCATGAGCGATTCGCTCTCATCTGTAGTAGGTAGAGGCATTTATGTGTAGTAAATGTAAGAAGGTAGCTTTGAATTGCGGATTAGACAGTTTTAAGGAGCTGAAGGGAAAACCAAATATAGACACCCTCATCTTGTATCATTGTAACATTAGCATAATCAATCGAGCATAGAGCACAGAGAGGAGAAGAAGCAAAGAGTTGTATTTGAAACACCCATGTACAGAAGTCCTGAATTAATACACGAAGTTTTGATTCAGACTTATGGTGTCGTGATATTCTCTGTGTATGCATGTTGAATGCTATGCTCATAGCTATTTTACTCTTTTTGTTATGCATTTGCTGTTATGCTATGTGTGAATGATTTCTTGTTGAATGTTTGAAATTTGAGAGAGAGAGAGAGAGTAAGGAATGAGTTTCAATTGTTTCTCAACCTGAGTGAGTAAATATCCTGCAAGGAGTGCAGTGGAGTTTGTCCGCAAGGAGTGCGTTGACAAGGGTTCAAAGTTTTTATCTCTGAAAGCTCAGGAGGGATACAATTATTCTCATTCTCGTAGAAGTGCAAGTTAAGCACAAGAGCCGTGCAAGGTGTGCGCAAGCTGAGTGAAGTCTCAGAGCTTACAACCTGAGGGAATTGTTGAAGGACTGCTGTCGCAAGGAGTGCACAGAGTTGAAGAGGTTCAAATACTAGAGTGTATTTGAAGAAGTGCCACAAGGAGTGCGCGCAGGAGTTATCCCCAGAGTACTTGAGGATTGCAAGCAAGCTCAGGAGGGATAGAGTCTTTGAAGTTGTTGAAGAGAAGCTCAAGAGGGCTAGTGCCTTGAAGTGTTGAAAGGAGGCGTAGCGAAATTGTTTTGCAGGTGGACAAGTTCCGTGAAGGAATATCTTATTCATTTCGTAGGAGTTGTCAAGGAGGAATTGGACGGTCGGAATTCTCCGTGGAGAATTCGCGAAATTCCGAGAGCCGTCAGATCTTGCAGAGGAGCAGGGAGGTTACGACAAGTATTCTTCAAGTGCAAGCTCAAGAGAGATTGGACCGTAGGATCCAAGTTGACAGGAGTCGTTGGATCACTCGTGAATTCTCACTTTGGGGATTCGCGAGTTGAAGGACCGAAAACCTTGCATCAAGATTCGCGAAATCGCGAAGTGCGAAGTCCCGACAGAGTGAGAAGTTCCGTTGTGGGGTCAGGAATTAATAACGAGTCGGAACTCGGCATTTCGACATTTCGGTAGTTGGAGAGTCGAGACTTTTGTCCCGAAAGTCCCGAAGTCGTGAGTTACGATAGGGAGTAACGAGGAGTTTGGGATCTCGGCACTTCGGGTGTTGGGATACAAAGGAGGCAGCGCTTGGGGAGCGGAGTCACGAAGTGCCGAAGCTAGGCACGAGAGACACGTGGCAGAACCACAAGGTGGGCCCGGGTGATAGACAGGTGGACCCGTCTTGCCTAGTGAAAGGAGTCAACACTCCGTTGACCTCTCGCGTCTCGGGGATTCGTGAGATAAGGGAACGAGAGTTCAACCCTTCGAATTGCAAGGTTGCGAGTAGCGAGAACGCAAAAGGGAAAGCTAATGTCGCTTCTCGGGGTTTCGTGAAGGGAAGGTGCCAAGGTTGGACGCTGAAACTCACGAAAGTGCGAGTAGCGAGAGGTGCTAGTGTCAAGCCTAGCTGGTGGTATAAGAGGAGGAGCCATACCCATATCTACACGTCGGGTATTGTGAATTCGGAAGGCGAAGAGTTGAGAGACTCGAAAGGAGAAGTCGTGAAGTCGCGAACTCCGAAGTTTCGAAATCGCGAGAAATACGACCACATTGTTTGATCAGAGGGGGATTGGAATTGATGCTTCGTGTTTGATCGCGTGGGCTCAATTCATAAGGACTTGTGGAGAAGCACCATTTTACGTGCGTGGGATTCCTCGAAGAGGAATCGAAGAGTCAATCCGACTCAAGGGCAGGAATTAGAACGATCCTGTAGCGGACCTTGACCCGAGGGCCGAAAGAGGGTTGGGGGTCTGCATCAAGTGGTATCAGAGCGCAGAAAGATTTCTTTGCTTTCTGTAGCAGGGAAAAGAAAGATTCACCATGCCGCCAAGAAGAAGAGATAGGCAAACACCCGATCCGCCAGAGGAGAGGGAAATGTCAAGAGAAAGAGGTAGGCAGGTGCCAAATCCAGCCATGGAAAGAGAGATGCATAACCTACGCGCCAGAGTCGTGGACATGGAAATAAAATAGAGGCACACAGCGGATGTTGGAGATGTCAGTGAATCTGGAAGTGAAGATGAAGCTGGACATGAAGGAGAGGAAGTTGCAACAAATGAACGCATGATTAAGGCTGTTGCAAGGATGGGTGCTAGAGCAAAAATGGACATTCCAGCATATGAGGGAAACCTGGATGTTGAAGAACTTCTAGACTGGATTAGAGCTCTGGACACGTATTTTGACTATGAAGATGTCGAGGAAGACAAGAAGGTCAAACATGCTGTCACAAGACTTAAAGGACATGCAGCATTGTGGTGGGATGAACTACAAGCTGACAGACGCTGCAAAGGCAAGCAAAAAATCAAGAGTTGGGATAGAATGGTCGCGAAGATGAAAGCGAAATTCATACCCAAGGATTACCAAATCACTCTGTTTCGAAGAATGCAGAATTTGAGACAGAAGCTGATGTCAGTGAAGGAGTACAATGAAGAGTTCTATAAGCTAAACATTAGAGCAGGTCATCGCGAAAGTGATGATGAAAAGGTTGCCAGGTATATGAATGGTCTGAGATACGACATTCAGGATGAGATGAGCATGATCATCATTCAGACTGTAGAAGATGCTTATCAGATGGCTCTGAAGGCTGAAGAGAAGCTGAGCCAAAAGCAAAGTCAGAGAGGCCGAGGCAGAAGTCAGCCCAGAGGCAAAACAGTTGTCCAGGATAGGAATCAGAAGCCTAAGGAAGAGTGGAAGAAACCTCAACCTCAAACTGAGAGAGGTGGAAGCTCACAGAGAGGGCCATATACTGAACAGAGAGGATAGTATGCTGATAACAACACTTTTCCTCGTGCTAGAGGAAGAGGAAGAGGCAGAGGTGGAGTAATAAAATGCTTCACATGTGGAAAGAATGGACACAAATCTTATGAATGTCCAGATAAGAAGAAAGAAGGAGGTGAGACTCACATTGCCGAAGCACAAAGGCGGAATGTTGAGGCAGAGGATGCTGAAGGCGGAAGATCACTGGTGATGAGGAAGGTTCTCTTAACACCAGAAAAAGAGGCGGAGAATCCAGTGCAAAGGAACAGTCTTTTTCGGACTGCTTGCAAGACCAAAGACAGGGTATGCAAAGTCATCGTGGACAGTGGTAGCACAGACAATCTCATTTCTACAGAGATGGTAGAAAAGCTGGAGCTGGAGACTATTGAACACCCAAGTCCATAGAGGGTTTCGTGGCTACAAAAAGGACATCAGGTAAATGTTACTAAACAATGTTTAGTTGAATTTAAGATAAGAGGATATAACGACAAGATATTGTGTGATGTCATTCCCATGGATGTTTGTCATCTATTGTTGGGTAGACCGTGGCAATATGACAGGAATGTGGTTCATGATGGGAGGAAGAATACATACACCCTAGAGAAGAATGGGAGAACTCACATGTTGTTGCCGATTAAGGACAAAGAGGTGAAACCTGAAGTAAGCAACACTGTACTTCTCATGAGTGGGAAGGAACTTCTTAAGGAGGTTAAGAAGAAGGAAGATCCACAATTCATTGTGGTCAGGAAACCTAAAATTGTTTTGACTAGCACAAGAGTGGATGATCTACCAGAGGAAATCTAAAAGCTACTGGAAGAATTTGCTGAAATAGTAGTGGACGAACTACCTCGTTCGTTGCCACCTATTAGAAGTATAAGTCATCATATTGATTTCATACCTGGAGCTAGTTTACCAAACATAACAACGTACAGACTGACGCCGCAGGAGAATGAAGAGGTCAAGAGACAAGTCCAGGATTTGATGGACAAAGGATTGGTAAGAGAAAGCTTGAGTCCATGTGCTGTTCCAACAGTACTCAGTCCAAAGAAAGATGGAGGCTGGAGGATGTGTACAGACTCGAGAGCCATTAACAAGATAACCATCAGGTATAGATTTTCGTTACCAAGGATGGATGATTTGATGGATTGCTTGAGTGGAGCAATTTTTTTTTCGAAGATTGATTTGAAAAGCGGATATCATCAAATTCGTATGAGAGAAGGAGACGAATGGAAGACAGCATTCAAGACCAATGAAGAGTTGTATGAATGGCTTGTTATGCCGTTTGGCTTAACAAACGCATCGAGCACTTTCATGAGATTGATGAATGAAGTCCTGAAGGATTTCATCGGAAAATTTGTCATTGTGTATCTTGATGACATACTGATTTTCAGTAAAACAGAAGTAGAGCATTTGAAACATTTGACTACAGTGATGCAGAGGCTACAGCAAGAGAAGTTGCTGATAAACATGAAGAAATCCTCATTCATGAAGACAGAGCTCATTTATTTGGGTTTTGTTATTTCTGCAGATAAGTTGAGGATGGATCCAGATAAAGTGGAGGTGATTAAGAATTGGCCATCGCCAAAGAGTATCTTTGAAGTTCGAAGTTTTCAYGGATTGRCTAGTTTCTACMGGAAGTTCAWTAGGAATTTCAGTGGAATTAGTGCACCGATGATGGACACAGTGAAGAATATACACAAGTCTTTTCATTGGACAGAAGAGGCCATCGCCAAAGAGTATCTTTGAAGTTCAAAGTTTTCATGGATTGGCTAGTTTCTACAGGAAGTTCATYAGGAATTTCAGTGGAATTAGYGCACCRATGATGGACACAGTGAAGAAGAKACACAAGKMTTTTCACTRGACARAAGARGCTGAGAAAAGYTTYAATTTGYTRAAAAGRAAAATCAYRRAACAACCAATTTTGGTGTTGYYRGATTTYAAAAAGACATTTYARGTAAAATGTGATGCAAGTGGRTTTGCAATAGGGGCAGTCTTGAGCYAAGAAGACAGRCCRATARYRTACTTYAGCRAGAAGHTGAAYGAAGMVAAARTRAAATACTCCAYGTATGAYAAGGAGTTMTATGMTWTWATYCARKCATTGAAGAARTGGASRCAYTAYTTRATYCCTAAGRAGTTTGTCTTATACAGTGACAATCATGCTTTGCAATTTGTGACTCAACAGGAGAAGTTGAATCAAAGACATGTTAAATGGGTTGAATACATGCAAAACTTTACTTTTGTAATTAAGCATATTTCTGGAACTGCTAACAAAGTTGCTGATGCTTTGAGCAGGAAATGTTTGCTATTGCAGGAGTTCAAAGTCAAAACTTTGGGTTTTGATAACCTCAAGGAAGTGTACAAGGATGATCCAGATTTTAAGGAGGCGTATGAAGCAGCTGAGAATTCAATTCTCAGGGACAGAAGTCAATGGACAGAATACATGATCCATGAAGGATTACTGTTTAAGGGTAATCAACTTTGTATTCCAAAATGCTCCATGAGGGAGAATTTGTTGAAGGAGAAACACAGTGGAGGATTGGTCAGGCATTTCGGTCATGACAAGACGTTCTCAAAGTTAAATGAGTCATATTTTTGGCCAGGAATGAGAGCAGACGTCAAAAGATTCGTGGACAGATGTAGAATTTGTCAGCATTCAAAAGGAAAGAGGCAGAATGCAGGCTTATATCAACCGTTACCCATACCTAAGAGGCCATAGGATGCAGTAAGCATGGACTTCATATTGGGGCTACCGAGAACACAAAGAGGGTTTGATTCAATCCAAAAATGAGCATCCCCATGGCCTATTTAGTCCCCAAGTACCATTTTTTTAATGTATCTTTATTTTTTAATTAAAAATTGCCGAATTCTGGCAATTTTTTAATTAACTGAAAAAATTAAAAAATCCTAGGGGGGACTTAGTACATTTCCATAAGACTCTAGGAGAATGTTTAGCATGGTAATATACATTAGACACTAGGCTTAGATCCATGCTCAAGCCTAACCATGGGTATATACACCAGCTCTGGAGGAATTGAGTGAAAAAACTCATAAATTATAAATTGCCTGAAAACGACAAAATATAATTAGTAAGTGAAAAAACACTCCAGAGTATAACTCACGCTTAGGACTTAAGGTGGCTAAGACCTTTTACAAATTCATCATGCAACATCTCTTATTACAATTTTTATGGAAATGTAAAGAAAAAAAAAAGGTGGTCTTTATGACTAGCTGAACTTCTGAACTCCGAATTTTGAACAATAATGTTCAAACTTTGGTGGCTCGCTGGAAGTCCATCCTAGTGCAACTTTGATGGATAACATCACCAAAGAATCTGGAGAACCCAAGAAGGCCGGGTTGTGAGATCCTGGGCAAAGTGTTCCCAGGTATTGGAATTAGAAACAGGAAATTACAGAAAACTAGTTTCGGGAAACATGTATGGGAAGGGTCCAGTAAGGACAAGAAAGTTAAGAAACCTGGAGTAGACATCTTATGAAACCAAATGAAATGTGTGAAATGTGAGGAATCAGGATGGGAAGAAAAATTTCAAGTAAAATCTGGCCTTTTGTGTGAGAAAAAAAGTCTCGCTGAGAGGAAAAAAAGCCTTGCTGAATGCTCTTTTCACTGTTTGACTGTGGCATTTTATGAAAATCAGAAATCTAAGATCTTTTTTTTTATGAGAACTTTTATGAATTAGTGGGGATTTATATTATTCAGTTAGCATTAGTGAGCCCATCTAGGTTTTTTCTTAAACTCTTGTTTTTAAATTCCAGTGTTATTAAAAGGTTTTCAAGTAAAAACAGGAAAAAGTGCCAGAAACAGATGTCATTTTCGGGAAATGTTGAAAAATTATTGCATCAGATTCTGGAAACAGATGGGAACCACTAAGAGGTTACCTGCTATCCAGGAATGTCCCAGAGGCCATTTCTAGCTTCCAATTGTATTCGGAACTGGAAAAGCATTTTGGACTTTCCGGAAATTGTTTCTCAGGTACCTAGTTTTGAAGTCCTGCCACATTGATGTATTAATGGATGGCTCTCTTTCTCTGATCTTACTGGTTCAAAATTTATGTCAAGAGGTTGCAAATATGTTGCCTTAAACCTGTCTGATCACAGCAGCATGGGTTTTCCTTATATGGATTAAGTAGGGAAGCCTTTTCTTTTACCATTTGGGCACATGGTTAATCAATATCTGCAGAATAGCTTCAAAATTGAAGATTACAATTTATACTTTCTAATCAGAATCTTCTATTTGTATGATTCTATTGGCTGTTTAGTTTGATTTATGTAGACATGGTCCTTGTCAATCACGGGGGTTCCATTTGTATGCTCAATTTTCTGTGCATAATTGGTTGACTTTTTCACCTTGATTTTAGATGGTTATAGATAAAATAAACGTCAAGAAAGATGCTGGTATCCTATCTTGGTGATCTTCACATGTCCATGCCCTTTGTGTTTTTCAAGGTTTCCAAAAGAAAGGATTTTTTTTTTGAATTTCATTGATTGTTGTACTGTAACACGGGGATGTTTATGGTATGCAGACATTAACTCTGAAATTCTATTCCCTCTTGAGTTGACTAGAAATCAATTCTGTAGATCTATTTTTGTGTTGTATAACTGCAATTAGCTTGTATGAGTGGCCATCTATGTAATTCTTGGGACTTCTAATGCAACTTGTCCAGTAAATGTTCTAGATGCACATCAATATTAGGGAACTCTGTTCCCTTTCATGAGTTCAAAAGTAATCATCTGTTGATCATATAGCTTATGTTGCTATATTTTGGAGTTGATATTCACTATAGGTTTCAAGCACTGTATATGCAATGGTGTCTTTTATATGATAGTATATAGTATGATCAACGTTTTCTTCTCTTCTTGGGAAGGCCATATATTATTCTGATTCAGGAATCAAGCGTGCTGCTGAGTATCGTACACAGTCTTCTTGGCTTCTAAACGCTTTTTCAAGACCTGATTCTCTGGTAAGTCTAAACTTTATTTTATATTCTGAGGTGATTGCTGGGGAAATAACAAAACTTGAAATTATGTAATGATCTTAGTTAGACATGATAGGTTTGACTTATTTGTTTTTCTTTTGCAAGAAACTGATGATTCTGAAATGTTTTGAATGGTGCTTTCGTTAGTTGAATTGATAGATTTCTGAACTTGTATACTACAACATGATCATAAAGACCTTGTTCATGCAATTTTTTGATGTCAAACTCAGTTTGTTTACTAGCTGTCAGTAGGAATCTATAATTATTAAGGCTATTTCATGGCAGTCATGTAGGTCTATTGATGTATTTACTTTTGTTGATACGCATCTAATTTTTTTGAATTAAATCTGCCTTTGACTATTGATATAATCAGTTTGTACAACTCTTTAATACAAAAAAGCGGGCCACCAACGCAGCCTTCACAAGCATGAGCAAAAGCTAACCAAAAAATAAATACGTGGGCTGGTTTGATTCAAAACATCTGCAGCCATACACATACTACGTAAGAGTCCACAGTCCAGATAGTCATAACAGTAATGAACATAGGGTCATAGACTGAGCATAGATAAACTAAGTAATCATGCCAACTTTGGCAGGGAGAGGGAGCTGGTCATGATCATCCAGGGCAGGGACCCAATCGATAAATGAGGGATTTGCATCTGTTGGCTGCATTGACTACTAACCATCAGTGGGAGCCCGAGGAGGCTTTGGCCCTTTAGACATAGGCAGGGCCAGTGTCCTGAGCTGTTTGTCATTGTGCAGCAGGGCTGGGGGCCAGCTCCTCCCTCACTTGCATCTCCCAAGCACCTGTCTATAGACTTGGTGGCAGGGTTGATACACATTTAAAGCTTATATGTATATGCGTAATGGTGCAAAAGGAGAGAGAGAGAGAGAGAGAGAGAGAGAGAGAGAGAGAGAAAGAGATTGTACATAACAAAAAAAAGGCAAAGCCTTGCTTTTGGTTATAATTAACAGTGATTTGTAAACAACTATGGATATTCCATTGGATAGTTATACAACAAATCTTAATATTGCTACTGCAAATACAGAGATGTTATTCTTTGCTGCACAGTGATTTACTTTAACAGTATCATAAACACATCATCCATATTCTTTAAACTAACTGAGAAATAAGAACATAACTACAACAATAAAAACGCACCATAGAACACCATGGATGCACAATTTACCCTGGAGAAACCCACTAGGGAAAAACTCCAACCAGAAATAAAGGTTTGTTCATTGCCTTTATTATTCTCAAGAATTAAAATACAAATACACAGAAAACAATTTTTTTTTGACAGAAACGGTTAAGAGATTTTTATTAAAAAAGGGCTATGTAAACCACAGCATTCAAAATTACAAAAAACTCAGAGAGTCTATCTTCAGCATCATAAGAAAGGGGTTGATCTTCCCTCCTACTGAAAGAAAGTCTAAATGTCCCATACAACCTTATACAAAAAAAAGCCAGATATACATGGCCATTCCCTCCTACTATAAGAAATTCTAAATGTCCCATACAGTCTTATCAAAAAAGCCAGTTATACATGGCCATAAGGAAAAAACAAAAGTAGAGAAGTACTGATCATCATCTACTAATGTAAGTGCAAAGATGTGTCCACCTCTTCTTTTCTTGCACCCTCGGCATCGAGTTGAATTCGCTGCTCCATTGCTTGTCCTGCTGCCGACGGTTCAATCTGTGGCCTCTCGGGAAGAGCCGCTTGTCCTGCTGCTTACTATTCAATTTGTGGCCTCTCGGGAGGAGGGTTCGATGCCCTAGACTCTTCAGATGCGGCAGATGCCTGTTTCCTATGAGGTTGCTGAGGAATATTTTCCAATTGTTGGCGAATAGACCGAATAGGACCAATGTTTCTATTAACAACCCTCAAAACTACTGCCAATTCCTCATTTCGCCTGACTTCCTGCGTTTGAATTTGCTGCTGGAGCTGAACATTCATGCTTCTGATTTCCTCAATTTCCCCCTGCTGCGCGTTGACCTGATCCTGGAGGGTGTTAATGGTACAATTGCTGCATGCACATGAATCTCTGTTGAGTCGCCACATAATTTGGAGCCTGAGAGTGCTGTAAATTGGCTGTCTATGCGACCATAGTCTGCTTGAGCCCTGCAGATTGTTGTCAATAAGCCGTGTTCCTCGCATACCTGAATTTTCATTCTCACCATCTTTCATAATATGGATTAACTGCATTGAATTCAGTTCCCACGAGTGGGAGGATGGTGCCATAGATTGATATGATAGCATACCAAGCGGAGAAGAGACTCTGGTTGACGCAGGTGATGCAGGAGCCGTATTCATGGCTTGTGCAAGGCCGTAGATTCGGGCTGGGCAACACAGGTGAAATGAAGATCCACACCGCAGACACGAGCTTAAAAGAGAGGCGTTGATGTGACGGGAGTATTCGGACCGGGGCGAGAGAATGCCACGTTTCCAATACGTGGGAGTGCCAACAGGTGGATTGGAACGAGTCATGATGTGGGGTCCAAATCTTCCGCGGGCTCCAGAGGTCTTTGGGATTATGTGACACGCTAGAGGCATGGTTCTAGGCCGGGCATCGTGAATTGAGTGCAATACCTGAATTTGTTTATTGTTCCACCAACTCTTGAACATAGGGACTGTTATCCCCGATTTCTAGGGGTAACTAGGAGATATGTCTCGAGACCCACAGGTCCTAGACATGGAGTACCGAGACCAGGATTGACCTGAGCATGGCCCTGGAGGGCCCATCCTTTTCTTCTTTCATCAGATTCGTCTTGTCAGCAACAACAACATCCATCACCATCGGCTTGTTCTTGTATCGGAGAAGGCTCTTGCTCCATGAGGTAATTGGTCCAGGTATCATGGTATGTGTCACTTTTGATCATTAAAACCTTTAGATATATGTATCTGATTCCTTTATCTTTGACAACTGCTTGGATCTTACATTAACTCACTTGACCATGCTTGGGGAGATTGACAGGGTGCCCTAGCAAGCCTGTACCCATAGGTTTTGGTTTGCCACCGGGGGATTTCTGAAGAGCCATCGTCCACTCCCATCATACCACCACTTTTTCATCTTATCTCTCGCTCATTTATCCCATTCCCCTTGTCCGAGCATTGGATTGAATTGTTTGTAGGGTTGCACCTTATCTTGTGGGAAGAAGGGGCTAAAGGCCCAGAAGGTAAAAGCAACTGGTAAAAGATTAAAGCCTAAAAATAAAACCTCGAGATGCTTCGCCCAGGGATCCCCGAGAAGGCAATAAAAAGTCTCTCAGCAAGAAACAAGAGGGACCCGAAAAATAACAAACAAGACCTAGCCAAGAGGATAGGGGGTCTCATCACGAGCCAACCTATTAGGTTCATGGGTACCTAACAGTATGACATTGCCACCATCTGGTTACCACGCCAGGGCAGTGACCTTTGGTTGCATGGCCAAGGGAAAGGGGGTCTCATCACGAGCCAACCTTCTCATCTCTGTGAAAGTACTTGTGGGTAACACTGTCAGCTCTGGTCACCATGCCAAGGCAGTGTCCTCTGGTTAGCCCTTGAGTAAAAAGAAAAAGAAGAAGAAAAAGCAAATAAAGAAAAGAATAAAGGCAAGAACAGGCTTGGAAAAAATCGCATCCGTGACGGGTATAGCTCCCCTTCTACAAAGGCACCCACAGATAACATTATGCATCCTTGGCTCTCACTCTACCCACATGTCTGGACATCCCCTATCCACATCACCTTGTTTACATGGTTTGGATGAAACCTTCCTGGAAACTTCCCTTTTCTTGTGGATACTAGCCCAATAGGATGTCTTGTCCTTTTCTTTGATCTTGTATTGTAGGTTTTTGTAATATCTTTGAGCTATTGACCGATATATCAGGGTTTTTATGCATATGTTTGATAATATTAATGATGAAATGTGATTGACATTGCTATGATCCCTGTGACTGATGAGCCCATGGAGGGCGTAGTTTTTGATGTGCAGGACCATGCCCGATGGACAGGTACCATTTGGACCAGTACACATGGGGAGATGATTAGTTCGGACCTCCATGCGGTTGAAGAGCCCATTAGATGGTTGCTGAGATCCCGTCAGAGGAGCAGAGACAGGACAGTGTTTGATCGAGGTTTTGCACCGGAGAAGAAGATGACGTTTCACCAGAGGCACTTTGGCAGAGCCCGGTCTAGGGGGAATGACCCCTTTTTAGTGGAACGTTGGCATTGGAAGGCTCAGAACGTCCCCATCCTCACCATGACGTCATCCAGCTTCATGGTCATTTTTGGAGGCAGACTGGGTAGCAGTGGCACATGTGGCATGTTGGAGAGGCCCCTGGGGGGTTAACGTTTTGCTCCTGGATGTCTCACCTGCCCTAAAAGGGGCTAGCGCCTCCCTTGAAGGGGCTTTTACCTTTATTACAACTTAGTTAGGGTTTTAATTTGACAATTTAATGTAAAAATAGTATTCTGGTCTTGTCGGCCATTTTTATGACCTAAACTTAATTAAGGTCATTGATACACTATATATTGAGGGTTTTCACTCTCATTTTGACATAACTCATCACTCACTCATCTAGTGAGGTCTGATTTTTGCGCCCTATTGGGGTTATTGGCTGAACTAAGGAAGGCACACTTGTTGAAGGAGGAGATTTTTGGCGTTCTATGGTGTTTTTCTTGAAGGAAGGTTTACAACTAGGGTTTGCATGATTATTTTCTTGATGATTTGTAAGTATTTTTCTGCAAAACTTCTTGATTGAATGGTTGTAGTTTAATTTCTTACATCTATTTATAAATATTGCTGAATCAAAACCCTAGGGGACAAACACAAGTAGGTCGTTGTCTCATGTCCCTTGATAGAAAAACCTTTTAGCCATTGAAGAAGAAGAAGAGAGCCTAGCCATTGCTACACTCCTTCTTTCTTCTTCCCTTAAGCTAGCCGTATCTTTAAACTTCAAGAGGAAGAGGACGTCCTAGGTTTAGGTTATCTACACCTAGGGCCGTTTTCTTTTAGGTTTTGATGAAAGAGCCTTGCCTTAGCAACACTCTCCCTCTTTAAACTCTCTTGTCTTGACTTTGCTTTTCATTGAGCTAGCTGTTTGCCGGGAAGGAGGAGAGAGCACGAGGCCTTGCTTTAGCAACATCGGAGTGAGCCTCTCTCTCCTAGGGTTCCGTCTTTGAGGCCCTGCTTTAGCAGCACCTTGAAACCTTTCCCTCTAGTCTTTTGGAATCTCGTTCCCTTCAACTTGTGCGTCCTTCACTTTCTGACTCCATTTAGCCCAAAGGCACTGATCTTAGACCTCCAGCGTTGAAGTGAAAGTGATCAAACAACTCTCAAACTCTTTTCTAAATTGAAACCCTAACTGCTAACCCTAAGTTGCTGACGTCACACCTGAATATTTCATCTTTATGCAACAACGTGTTGTTTTAAGAGCAATTGAATGGTGATTTAGGCATTAATTGATGGTGTGTTGATTTGTTACATTGAATGCCATGTCATTTCAATATCTATTGAGGAAGTGATATTATTTGCATTGCTATATTGATAAACATTGACTTCGTCAATATTTATTGCCATAATTGCTTATTTAAATATCAGATAGTCTTATGAAGTATTAACGCATTGAATTATACCTTGCATATATTGGTTTGTTGTTGCTTTGTTCCGGGCAGGTGTTCTTCTTTGGGGATTCACTTCATTATTGGCTGTTTAGCCAGGACTATCTGTTTTGGTGGTGACCTGTGAAGGGGGAACTTTACCTTTGTCCTTTTAACTTTTTGCCTCTTCAAAACTCCAGGTTATCGGGGACGTCTCCCCTGGGCCCAACCTCCCTAAAGAGAAGAACCTCCCCATCGTGGTGACATTGGGTGGGATAGGTTCCTGTTACGCCAGTTTGACCTCCATCTTATAGCCATTTGACCTAGCTACAAACTGTGCGATAACAGGGACACTTCTTGTTGACTTAGGGGAGAAGCTCATACTTGGTTTCATTATTGATTTTTAGAATGCTTTGTTGCAAATTCTTTGCTGCCTTAGCAAGAGAATCCGTCGAAGAGTTTTGCTTTCTGAGAACGTGGTAATAACTAACCTTCTCAAATATTTTCTCAAGTTGTCTGATACGTGAGAATATTGTGGCGAGGGTGGGGTGGATGTTTTTGTTAAGCCTTCGAAGTCCCTTAATGATTATTTCAGAATCCTCGATCACCACTAGTCTATTGGGACTGATATCGAAGATGAGGCACATGCCCAAATAGCACAATTGTTAGTGGTTGATCCTAATCCCCATGAGTGTTCCAAGAACATTTTTCCATTGGAGTCAAAGGTAACTCCCCTCGCACCTGTGTAATGTCCTTGTTGGCCTAGGAGACATAAGGAATGGTTCCGCTAGCCTAAATTGGTTCTCGTAGGCTAAGTCGAAAAAGTTACCTAAGGAACTCAACTTTTGCCTAGGAAATGGCTTTATAAAGTGAAAAAGGGAAAAAGGGGGACATGGGTCTTAGGCAAAATATGGAGGAGGGGCGCATCTACTAGAGGAGGGCGCATTTATTATCCTTCATTTGCTCATCAGGAGAGGAGGACTTGTCACCTTGAGATGAGGTCTGTTGCATAGGGAGAGGAGAGCTTGGGCGCTTGCTTCTGTGGAGAGAGGCATTCAATTTATGGCTCAGACTATTTATGGTGACCATTTCTGCTAGGAAGAGGGTGCACCTGTGGAGTGGGTTGATAGCTACCTGGTAGGAGCACTGCTTGGAGGATTCGAGCTCTGACAGTTTCAGTGGAGAGGGAACACAGGAGAGCACATTCCTGTGGAGGGATTTCTTCATTGGGTCAAAGAGGAGCTAGAGCGCTTTATTTCAGTGCAGAGGGCAACAAAGGGAGAGGGCGCACCTGAGTTTGGGCACATCTTTCTCTGGTTCTTGTGGCAAGGCTTGTGAGGAGCTTGCTATGTATACAGGTTCTATTGTATTTCATTACTTGTCGTATCTCTTGCTTTGATCATCATTATATAGACATATATCCCAAACTGGTTTTACCCGGGTGGGTTTTATCCAGGGTCATGTTGACCAAAAATACCTGTGTACAAAAATGCATGTGTTAGTTTCTTAGATCTGCTTATTTTCAGCTGTAAAGATCTTTAGGTGTGTTGTACTTATTTTAGTATGCATGTGCTAACTTCTGGTTACTAAAACTACATGCTAGAGCACCTAAAATTGGAAGTGCAACCGTAACAAATCAGCAAGAAGTTCTTGGACTGTTGGCTGTCCTAAAACAACAGCAAACATTGTCATAACAGTTGAAACTTAGAGTCAATCTGTGGTCAAAGACAGACCCGGTTGACAAGCTTGATAGGACCTGAAAATCTTCATGGTATCAGAGCTGAGGTGGCTGATTTTTGAGCAGTTTGGACAGAAGATGTGTTGGCTGTCTTATACATCTTCTTGGCAGATTTTTGTGGACAGCCATTGACTCATTCAGTGGTTGTTAGAGGGCAGATTTTTGTAGAGGACAGTTGGGCAGTTTTTGACACTTGTGGACAACCTCTTTTCACACCTGCGTGGACAGGAGTGAGGCTGTAGTTGACGACCTCTTTTCACACCTATTGACTAGGAGTGAGGTCGTGGATTCGCTTGTCTCTTTTCACACCTGTGTTGACAGGAGTGAGGCAATGTTCCTTTGCATTGGGAGCATCAGAGTGAGCGCAGTTGGCAGACATGTCAGTATCTCAGATGCGTGTGGAGGACAGGCTAGCCAGGGCTAGCAATTGGTCGCCTTGGAAGGCAAGGATAGTCTTTGTCTTAGAGGATCTCGAGCTATGGGACATAGTCGAGGCAGTTGTTCCTCCCATTCTTGTCACTGCTCACGTCTTGGTGGCAGAATTCAGGAGGAGGAACAACAAGGCAAAGAGGATCATTTGTGATGCTGTGAGAGATCACATTATTCCCCATTTGACTGGGAAGACTTGTGCATTCGAGATGTGGGCATCTCTGTGCAAGTTGTACGAGAGCTCTAATGAGAACTGGAAGATGGTTCTTCATGATCGACTTAGGGGCATTCACATGCTCGAGGATGAGTTAGTTACTTCATTCCTTGGTAGATACACTCAAATCAGAGGCGAGCTTGCAGCCGTCGGAGAGGTTGTGAACCCTAACTCTTTGGTGAGGCAAGCTATGAATAGCTTCACCAAACCGTGGGGTCCATTTGTATAGGGCATTGTTGCCAGGGAGGTCATGCCTACATGGGAGCGAATGTGGGATGACTTCGTCCAGGAGGAGATTAAGCTTGCAGCCGAGGCTTCTGGACAACAATAGCAACAACAACAGACAGTTTCTGGTGATGAGGACCTTTCTCTTTGGACAAAGGGCAAGAAGAAGACCAGCCGTGGAGGTCGGCAGGGTACCAAGTTTGGGGACCCACCACAGGGAGGAGAGAGCAACAACAGTGGGCAGAGGAGAGACATGAGCACAGTGAGATGCTTTGCTTGTGGAGAGATGGGTCACTACGCAGGACAGTGTCCCAAGAAGAAGAAAAAGCAGGATGTGTCAGTAGCGACAACAGAGGAGATAGAGTTCAGTGATCGGTTTGTGAGAGAGTGTGCAGTCGTGACTACCTTGTCTGCTATTACACCATCCAGCACTAGATGGGGAGACAGAGTTGAGGAGGACCGACTGACTCACAACAGTGATTCAGAAGGAGTTGATAGTCAGTGTCCCTAGACATCTTTAGAGTGGTTGACTGGTCCACCTAGTATAGCTACAGTTTCAGAGCAGTCGAGTAGATAGAGAGTTGGTGCTACAGCTTTAGTGCATTAGAGGTTGATGAAGAGGAGCAATAGGGCACCACGGAGGCTTGAGCCTCACATAACTATTGAGACGGGTAGATCAGGTTCTGGATCCACTTCAGGTGGAGGTGACTTGGTGAGAGACCAAGTTCATGACTCTTGGTGAGAGACCAAGAGGGGGAGACTCTTGGTGAGATGCCAAGAGTAGAGACTCTTGGTGAGAGGCCAAGAGTAGGAGGAAATCCTTGGTGGGAGACCAAGGTGGAGATCTTCGTTGTGATGCCGAGATCTAGGTGATCTTGGATAGATGGAGAGTCAGTGCCATTTATAGATCATACAGATTGAGTAGATCTGAGACAGAGTCCACTTTCAGTGATCAGGGTACAACCATACTCACTGAGCATATGCAAGGAGGCAACCATGTCCTCTGCAGGGACGGATTGGTGGTGACGAGCACTTTCTTCGGTAAGAGGGAGTGTTGGGATTTGGGTACCTTGGAAAGTGGTCCCCATGTGCTTATGAGTCTCTAAGCACAAAGGGGGAAGACTATTACCCTTGTACTTTACTTTATGATTCTAATTTCACTTTGACTTAGGAGATTTAAGTCAAAAGTGAAATATGTCACTTGAGTCATAAAGTGACAATTAATTCACAATGTGGGTGAATTAATAGACATAAAGCAACTAAGGAAAGTGGGTTTCCTTAGTGAAAGTTTTGGATGAGATCTCACCCATTGATTAGACTTGGCTAGATCTAATCTAGGCCGTTGATCTTTTAGGGTTAGCTCAAGGAGGCTAAAGAGAGGGTAAAGTGAGTTTTGGAGACTCATTCTTCACTTGTGAGTTTTGGAGAAGAGAGGAGGGCACATTTCTTGAGGAGGAGGAGGGCGCACTTCATGAGGGTTTGAGAGAAACCCTTGAGAGCTTGAGGAGAAGCTCTTGTTTGGTTTGAGCTTGCATGGAGAGCATGTCCATGGAGTTTTAGCTTCTATCTCTTGGAGGGAGCATGCCATATGGAGGAGGGCCGCATCTACTAGAGGAGGGGACATTTATTATCCTTCATTTACTCATCTGGAGAGGAGGACTTGTCACCTTGAGATGAGGTCTATTGCATAGGGAGAGGAGAGCTTGGGCGCTTGCTTCTGTGGAGAGAGGCATTCAGTTTATGGCCTAGTTTATTTATGGTGATCATTTCTGCTAGGAGGAGGGCGCACCTGTGGTGTGGGTTGACAACTACCTGGTAGGAGCATTGCTTGGAGGATTCGAGCTTTGAAAGTTTCAGTGGAGAGGCAGCACAGGAGAGCACATTCCTGTGGAGGGATTTCTTCATTGGGTCAAAGAGGAGCTAGAGCGCTTCATTTCAGTGCAAAATGCAACAAAGGGAGAGGGCGCACCTGAGTTTGGGCACATCTTTCTCTGGTTCTTGTGGCAAGGATTGTGAGGAGCTTGCTATGTATACAGGTTCCATTGTATTTCATTACTTGTCGTATCTCTTGCTTTGATCATCATTATATAGACATATATCCCAAACTGGTTTTTCCCGGGGGGATTTTATCCAGTGTCATGTTGACCAAAAATACCTGTGTACAAAAATGCATGTGTTAGTTTCTTAGATCTGCTTATTTTCAGCTGTAAAGATCTTTAGGTGTGTTGTACTTATTTTAGTATGCATGTGCCAACTTCTGGTTACTAAAACTACATGCTAGATAACCTAAAATTGGAAGTGCAACCGTAACAAATCAGCAAGAAGTTCTTGGACTGTTAGCTGTCCTAAAACAGCAGCAAACATTATCATAACAATTGAAATTTAGAGTCAATTTGTGGTCAAAGACAGACCCAGTTGACAAGCTTGATAGGACCTGAAAATCTTCACATACTTGGTCACTCTATCCTTGTATGCTGCCCTTATTTGCTCCTTTGCCTGATCCATAGCCTCATAAATGTAACCCATGGCCAATTTTTCTCCATCCACTAGCCACAACACCTTAACAAGTGGCTCGACAATTTTCACAAATTCTGCTGTTTTTTTCCAAAATCTGTGATCATTAACTTTCTTTTTGGTGTCTTTACCATCTGGTCTACGGGCCCACTGAGATTCATTCCATTCATCAGATGCAAACATCTTTTGCAAGTTACTTGATTGGGAAGCCATAGATTGCAATGTCAAGAAGTGAGTTGCAAATCTAGTGATGGCAGTCCTAAGAAGTTCTCTTTTCTCTATGTTTTTTCACATCGGGCTCAAAACCCATGAGTGGTTGTAGATGTACTTTGTGATGCTTTTGGCATGCTCTATAGTGTTTTTGATCCATTCTTGTTTGCCAATATCCTCAAGCATGAGGTCTATGCAATGTGCAACACATGGGGTCAAAAATATGGTTTTTTGTTTCTCCTCTAACATCTTTCCAGCAAGAACATAGTTAGAGGCATTATCTGTGATGACCTGAACAACATTGCCCACCCCTACCTCCATAACAACCTCAGTTGATAGCTCAAAGAACAAGTTTTCATCTTTGACCCTATCAGATGCATCAATTGATCTCAAAAACATGGTTCCTTGTGGGCAAGAGACAAGGAAATTTATGATAGTACAGTTCCTTCCATCACTCCATCCATCTGACATGATGGTACATCCTGTTTTGGCCCATGATACTTTGAAATCTATCAAGTATTCTTCAATGGATGCGACCTCTTTGTACAAAAGAGATCCCCTCAAATCATGCATACTAGGGCCTTTGAAGCCCCTCCCACAAGCAATAATGGCATCCCACATAGGTTGGTAATATGGTGAGCGGGCAACATTGAAGGGGATAGCAACATGATACCACCATCTAACTATGTACTTATAAGCAATCTCTCTATATTGTGTCTTCCAATGGTCATCTAAGGTGGGCTGATATTGAGTGGGTTGAACTTGAGAAACATTGGCATTGTCAGAGCCAGAAGTGGGGGGAGGTGTGAAATAGCTTTGGATGGTATTCCTCTTTTAACTTTTAGGCGGATTCATGGTATTTTCACTTTCAAGGGGAGGAGGAACATAATGAAAGGGGTCTCTATTTCTAACACCGCTAGAATGAAGAGATGGAGAGTCCTCATAATCAAAAGTGGGGTTGGCTGCCCTCATTTGTGCTACAACCCTCTTCCTCCCTATTTCAGCCTGTATAGCTTTTTCCCTAGCCCTATCTTGTTGGTAGTCATTAAGTACTTTTTGCATCTCTTCTCTAATAGGCCCAATAACATCCAATGGTGCTGTTGACCGCCTATGCAGCACAGGGGTCAACTCACGTGCCGTGAAGCATTCATCTATGTCGAAGATCATCTTGGTTCTACTTGGTGTCTGATGTTCCAGCATCAAAAATTTTGTAAACGAAATTTCCGCTACCCCTGC
>ML783982.1:1585212-1598874 GCA_009831015.1 Picea engelmannii
GATGAGACACATTGCGAAGTTTTGTTCAGCCAGACGAGAAGAATACAAGAGAAAACAAAAGAGGCTCCATGCCCATGTAGTCAAAGATGAAGAGCCACCTGCAAAGATGATAAGAGAGGAGATCAAAGACCATGTGTTGATCTTGGCCCTCTCAGGATTTGTAACACCTTGAGAGGACACTTGGCTCATTGATAGTAGTGCATCCAAGCACATGACGAGACAAAGAAACATTCTCTCTTATATCTCAGAGAAGAAGTTTTCTCAGAAAGTGACACTTGGAGATGATTACCAATATCCCATCAAGGGAGTGGGAGAATCAAACCATAAACTGAATTCAGGGAATTCACTAAAAATGAAGGACGCACTATATGTACCAGGCTTGAAAAAGAACCTACTCTCCATTTCAGCTTTAGAAAAGAAAGGCTTCAAAGTTGCCTTTATAGATGGAGAAGTTCTTATGTGGGCTAAGGGATATGCAGAATAAGAAGTCGGCCCCAACAGATATTAAAGAGACCCAGAAATATAATAAAGGTGGGTTTACCCACCCAGTTTGAGAAGTCGGCCCTGCCAGTGAAGAGACACTTCACACGTGCCAGACTTGTATAAATAAAGGAGGCTAGTGCCTCACTTAGACACAACTCACTTGCTCATTAAGAGACAAGTTCGGATCTGCTGCTGGAGAAGAAGAAGAGAGAGAGTGACGCATATCTGGGAGAGGACTTTCTGTATTAGTTTAAGAGATTTCTTGGCATTGTATTGGCTATCTATATTAAGGAAGTTTTGCTGGGTTTTCTTCCCCTAGAGGGTTTCTCAGGATAAATGCTGTGTCTCTTGTGATTGTGTATTTCTCAGTGATCTTGGATTATGCTATTGTTATCTAATGAAATGCAAACATCTATAATAATGGCTTAAACATTAACAGGCAGTACAGTGGATCAGAAGAGTACTTTCGGATATTGTTTCAGTTTGGGTTAAGCTATGATCTCCTAGTCCAACAGGAAACAGGGCTCCATAGCCCAGAGCATTGCAAAAGAAGAATACATTGCTGCAAGTGCTGCTAGCAGAGAAGCAGTGTGGCTCAGTAAGCTACTTTCAGATTTGTTCAGTGCTGAGCTGGAACCCACAACCATCCACTGAGATAACCGGAGCTGTATAAAGCTCACTAAGAATCCGATGTTTCATGACAGATCGAAACACATTGAGATGAGATATCACTATGTTCGGGACATGGTGCAGAAGAACATTATCAATATTCAGTATGTTCCGATAGTAGAACAAACTGCAAATATTTTGACCAAGCCACTGTCCTTGACAAAGTTTGTGTTCTTTCGAGACAAGCTTGGTGTTGCTGAGAATGCCTCTCTTACTGAGAGGGAGTGTTGAAATTAGTGCAGTTGCAAGAGCCATTCTCTGGGAGGATGGCATAAGACCTTAGCTGAGGACTAGGGCTCCTAGTGCACTCCTGTGGTTTCTTGGTTTGGGACCAAGCAATGAGAGCCATGGAAAAAGACCCTAGTGAGGGCCCCCAGTATATGACTGCGGATCGTGGTCTAGGACCAAGCAGTAAGTCCCTAGATGTGTTCTAGGGCCCTCGGATGTGTTCCAGGGAATCCTTGCCCGATGCTTGGATTGATCCTTGGATGTGTTGGTGGTTGATGTAAGTCCCTAGATGTGTTCCAGGGAACCCTTGTTTAATGCATGGGTTGATCTTTAGTCTTGTACCTTGGTGGATAAGACCCTAGATGTGTTCTGGGGCAACCTGGTCTTAGACTAGGTAGATCTTAGTGAAATACCAAGATGTGATGATGTGTGATGCTCTTCCTCTCTCCCGGGATGGTCCATGGGACTTAGGAGTAAGCTAAGAAGATATACATGACCACATGGTTGACGTGCCCTCTTATGCAATTATGATAAAAGTTATAAGTCATTATGAGACTTATGTGGACATGTTTTGCCATTGTGGACCCCCTTGACTTTGTCTTAAAGTTTCCCCTTGCTGGTTGGTTTGCTTTTCCTCTTGTTTTATGTGGTGATGGGTTTTTATAATTTACTTTGACTTTAATTGACATTTAATTAATATTTATATTAATTAAATTATCATTATTTAATTATTTTTATTTTAGCCCTAACCCCTCTCCTTAGCTATAAAAATAACCGTCCCCTCTAGGATTCACTCATTCACACACTCACTCCTCTTCTTCTATTAGACTGCGAGTCTGCGACTACCTCAGTCTATGCTTTCTCTTTGTGATGGTGCGACCCCTCCTTTGGATTCTCTGTTTCAGATCTGAGGCTGATTACTTGGACACCGATTTGGCTGGGAGCTACCTCTGATATTTTTATTTGCTGGTGATGAGGGCCGGACCTCCTCTTGACTGCTCAGGCTTGCTAATTGAACTCTCCCCTAGCTGCCGGTCTATTTAACAGAACCACAAACCTGAGTAAAGGTGTCGCTACCTCTCTTCTTGGCTGCCAGACCAGTTTAAGGGAGCCACGAACCTGATAAAGGTGCCGCGACCCTTCCTTTTTTGGTTGCTGCTAACTGTGTTCAAGTTCCTGTGGGTGTTTGTCTTCTTGCTGAGGCTCCTGTGGGTGTTTTTCTCCTTGCAGTCCCTCTTGTGGGTGTTTATTCCTGTGCTGTCTACCTTTGCTGTGGAGGGTTTTGTTGTCCCTGTTGTGGAGGGTTTTGCTGTCCCTGTTGTGGAAGTTTTACTGTCTCATTTTGTGGAGTATTTGCTGATGTTGAGTTCTACAGTCTCAACTGTTGACAACATTCTTCTCCAGCCTTGCTTGTGGTCTATCATTTGGCAAACTGTCCACCAGTGCATATGATAGAGATCAAACCCTAGAGGTTTGATCCATGAACCTTAAACTAATTTTCTGAGCATATTAAAGAGGACTACATCCACACATGTGACATGTACATCTTCATTGGCTAAGAGGTAAGATAAGGTTTTTTTTTGCACTTAGAAATTTTGTTTATGTTCAAAATTTAATTCAGATCTATTTATGTCTTTTCTTAAATGTGCTGATCTAGTGAACAGAATTTAAAAGCATTATTGTCTTCTCTATTTTTTCCCTAAATCTAACAGATCTCATCTCTTCTTGCAGATTTTTTGTATTTGAGATTTATGTTTGGATCACAAGGGAGTCCACACTTGGGTTTTCTAAATGGATATTTTCTTTTTTTTTCATTTTGGAAAACAATTATTTGAGGTTTAGGACTTCCGAGTAGAGGTGTTTGTTTTCAATCTCGAGAGATTCCATTCTTCGCAACAGATTTTTGGCGTGAGATGTCCAGTATAAAAAATCATGCTCCATGGCGATGTCTGTGGGGCTATATATTCGTTTGTCATTGCTGTCACTGATCCATTCTTGTGTCTTAACTGTAAAACTGTCTTCAAACGGCGAAGACGGTGTGGAGTCCTCCATTGATACTTGAAACCTGCACGCTGCACAAATCCTGCATGTGGAAGAACCCTCTGCACCTACAAGCGATTGCTCGAACCCTGACTGCTCAAAATTGACTATGGATGCAAATGAATGGTAATGGATTTGCAGAGAAAACGATTACGGGCGTGGACGAGCAGTAATGGATCAAGGTCGCGGGAAAGCGATGAGAAGAGAGTTCGCAGACTGTTCGTTGAAGAAACCTACAAACGACAACCCCTGTTCGCGGACAGTCATCCCTACGCGGATAATCCTCTAGCTCACGAATAATCCCCTATCCACGGATAATTGCACGCCTTAATCGCTTCTCCACTTTCACGTTTGTTGTTCCTCCTACTTTGTAGATGAAATGCTCGCAAACTGTTTACAGTGAGACTGCTCGCTGAACCTAGCTCACAAACGATATGAACCTTGCTCGCGAACGATCTGAACCGTGCATGTGGACAATCTGAACCTTGTACGTGGATGATTTGAACCCTGCTCGCATGGAAACGAACTATTTGAATCTATTAAACCCTGCTCGTGAGGCACTGAATGATCTGAATCTATTAAACCCTGCCCGTGAGGCATTGAACGATCTGAATCTATTAAACCCTGCTAGCAGGGCAACAAATGATCTGAACCCTCCAACTACTGGAGCATCCTTCTTTTCTTTTAGAGAAATGACAAATCTAGGAAGTTAGAATTCCTTCAAATCTCCTGGAATCCTATTCTGAACCCTGCACGTGGAACCTAGCTTGCAAACGATCTGAACCTTGCTCGCGGGGTAGCGAACGATCTGAATATATTAAATCCTGCTCGTGGGGCAACAAATGATCTGAACCCTCCAACTACTAGACAAGAATCTTACGCTACAACTGCTCAAGGCACCAATCCCACATGTCAGCTGGAAAGAGTCCAACACCAAAAGGAATACTAAGATATCTCATAATAATATCTGCTGAATAAAATTCCAAGCGATTGGAATGTAGGTAGGGGGTTCATCAAGACTAACCAACCAAAAGTTATTCTTGTGATCATTGATAATAGCCCCGGAAACCTCATAGAACATAGTCAAAGAATCTTTAGCAGCTGAAACAGACTCTCGCTTAGCGATCATGGAGAAAAGTGAGTCATTTGCAAAATGGTTGTGGACCATCTTGTCAGCCCTGTAAGCAAGATGACTCCAATAGATAACCAAGGGCATTGATAGTCAACACATAAAGATAGGGAACCAATGGACACCCTTGTATAATAGACATGTGAAGGTGGATGCGAGGAGACAACGAATTATCCATTCAAACAAAGGCCAAGGCACATGAGAATAGAGTATTAATCATGCTAACACATCATGGGCTAAAGCCAAGGCAAGTCACATGTCCGCGATGAAATTCCAATCAATATGTTCTAGTCTTTGTCAAAGTTAATTTTCAGGAAGAGAGCCTGTTGATTAGATTCCTTGGCCCACTTCATGGCCTCCCAAGTTGATAACTTTGTATCCAAAATAAACTGCCCCTACATAAACCCTGTATGCTGCCAACAAACAATTTTCTTGGTCACGTCTCGCACTCTCATAGCTATTGCCTTAGCTAAGATTTTATAGGCAATGCTCAACAAAGTTATCAGACAACACCTGCCAATAGTCTCTTTGGCAAAATTCTTCGGAATAAGGATGATGAGCCCTTGATTAAGCGACTCTGAAAGGCTACTTGAAGAAAAAACCTCATAAACGAGGTCATAGATGTCATTCTCAACTGAATCCCACATCACCTTGTAGAATTCACAAGGAAATCCATCAATTCTAGGGGATTTCCCATTTTGCATCAAGGGCAGGGAAGGACTCTTCCTTCGTGAAATCCCTGTCCAATCTATCTGGTCAACAAGTCTAGACCTTATGAGGGACCACCTTGTAACAACCATCCTTGGCAGCCACAACTGAGTCCAACAAAAGGTAAGAAGAAAATATACTTTGAAAATGCTCACTAAACATACCTTGGATCTTAGTCAGATCTCCCTCAAGAGATCCATCATCTCGGCATAGACAATTACACTATTAGCTACCACCTTCTTCTTTAGAAAATAAAAGAAGAACTTGGAGCCTTCATTGCCCTCTGAAATCCACTGCAATCGAGCAAGCACTTGGGCTCCTCTGGCAATGTACTCCTCCTCCCTTCGTACCACCAACTCTAGCCATGCTGCATTCTCTTGAAGGGTAACGTTATGTAAATTCTCTTCTAGAAGTGTACGGATCTCCTCTAGCTTCCATTTAGCCTTGTGAACCTCTCTCCTACACTTACACGTGATCATGCGACCCCAACCTCTAGCAAAATTCACAGTGCAACCACCACAATAGCCAACCTTTGCCCCCCCCAGGATGGAGTGCAAGGTTCCAAACAAAATGTACAATAGCAAAAAAGTTCGGAGAGTCTAGATGAGAAACATTCAACTTGAACAAGGACGAAGACTTGGAATCCACCACATACTGTACTGAAATGGAGGTTAGAATGGGCAGGTGATCCAATCCTATGGCAACAATCAACACATTCTTTGGCCGCATACTCCTTGAAAAAGAAATGTTGTCCGCCATAAATCTAATCTAGCCTCACCTCAACCTTGGTAGTACCTTGTCTGAAATTGAACCAAGTGAACCATCCTCCATAATCCAAGCTTTTTCTCCAATTGGTAAACTAAGTTGGTAATCATTGTTTCCTATCTATTCTAACACTTCGAAAGGCCCATATCTCAAGGACTTGATTTTCTTTCCTAGTCCTTATAGTGTTTCTTTGTTCAAGTGCAACCAAATCAGTTTCCTACGTTGAATGTCTTCTCTATGTTTTGTCATTCATGCTTGGCCTTGTACTTTTCTTGTGATCTCTTCAATCTCTCTTGAACCCATGAATGGATTTCATTGATTTTATCAATATTTTTTTTTATCTTTAATGCATCTGTGTTTTTTACCTTATCTTCTTTAGGCTTTCCATATATCATGTCTAAAGGTGAAGATGGTAAATATTCAAAACAAGTTTGAAAAAAGGACATGTTGGTGGAAGTGTGGACTAGGATTGCTGGATGTAGATTAAATTTTCATCTCAGGTCCTTGGATGCTTTCAGTTATAACCTCTCAAAAGTTGCACTAATGTCCTGTTCACCACCTCAGTTTTCCTTGTCCTGTTCAGCAATGGAAATTGCAACTTATGTAACCTAGGTGCTAATCTCACGACTCACTTCTACATCTTTTAGTTTGTAGCAGAGAGTGTTCTATGGAGAGTTCATTTAGTTATCCAATAGTTCCACTTGAGGATCTAGTGTCCTTGCATGCATGATGATTTTCAGATTTATTATTTCAGCTAGATGCATGCCCCTTTTGCATTAAATGTATGATGATTTAGAGGTGGTTCATGTCACATGATATATTTAGGGTTCATATGTGTGCAGAGGGTTATTGGTAGTTTGCATGCGATATGCAAGCAATTTCTATACATTGATATTTTTAGTAGTTGGCTTTTCATAGTTTGCATGTTGCGTTTAACGATATATTTGGAATCCTTATTTCCATGTGAGTCTAATGAGACCATTTCTTGTTTCATGTGAGGTGTTTTGTGAAATTGCTATTTTTAGTAGCTGGGGGCTTGTTATTGCGCAAACTGTAGGTTGGGCAAATCTCGACCCAATCCACTGGATGGCGATAACGGTGGGAGAGCTTACCCACTGTGACCTTAGATAAACCCTCCCTCGCTTATGTGAAGGAAGAATCCAACACAAGGGGGAGTCCCGGGTGACCCTAGGGGGAAATGAAGTGAAAAGTGAGAGTATGGAAGTGAAACCCCTATAGGTCAAGATACTAAGTGAGAAAAGGCTTGATAACGAGTCTCGAAGATGGTTTATGGTTGCCAAAGTGGTTGAGTACCTGCGAAAGATGTTTGTACCTGCTCGAGACACAAGAAATAACACATATAAAAGTTCAAAGTTTAGTGGACAAGCAAGTTAAGCTTGCTATCCCTAATTGCAGCAGTAAACAAGAATATATATCAGCATGGAAACAACTAACTATTGCAGATTTAACCATTCAAAGCATCAAAGATTGGTTGAGAAATGAAGCACAAAACCAGTAGATAAATTCCCAACACTTTAGCACAAACTTTAGTGGTATTAGAGGGCTGTTGTAAGAAGTTTTCAGAGTATATTTGTAACAGCCAAGTGGCTGTAGCAATGTTTTGCTACAACAGAAGATTTCGACCCTCAAAATAGGCAAGTAAACCAACCAAAAAGTGCGCTAAAGCTAGTAGATTACAGGGGCAGTTTATTAGCAACTTTTGATGGTTGAAAAGTGAGTTATGATTGAAGTAAAGAGAAGTTTGCTGCAGCCCTAATGGCTATAGCTTAAAATCCACTTGACCAATCTAGACGCCATAGAGGCTTTAGCAAGCTTAAAGCATCAAGAAAATATTCCAACTTGAACAAAATCATTATCTCTCAAAATTATGTTTACCAATGCAAACAATTTATATCTCCAATGCAATAAAAGATTAGTGCCTTGCCAAATGGGTTGTGGAGTCTTATTATATTAGGTTAGGACTACTAAACCTCAAGGGGTGTAAGCCCTTTTACTCCCTTGAGATAGCAACCTTAACAAGGTAAAGTTTAGGAGGGTGTAAACCCTTTTACTCCTCCTAGCAACCTTTGCAGTAGCCTTTTCAACAAACAATAATGATAAAACTTGGTGGAGGTTGTAAATCCTTATACTCCTCCAAGGATCTAGCCAATAACAAGCATGGAACAAGAAATAAACTAACAAAGTGCATATTTTCCTTACCAATTCCAAGAAATGCCAAGACAAAACCCTAGTTACGAAGCAATTTTCATCACCAAAGCAAAGAGAAAGAGCCTCCAAGAGTATCGCACCACTTCACTTCATTAGACAAGATAAAAACCATATCACAAAGAAGAGAGAGAGTGAATTTGCCCAAGAGGGGCGCAAATTTCAGTCAAGTAGTCCTCTCATAATGGGAGAGCTATGATGAAAATGAAATAGAAGTGATCCTTATTATACAAATCCTCTAAAAAGAGTTTGTCCACTTAATTTTAGGGTAAACCACAAAGTAAGGGGTCAACAACCCTTACTTTGCCCCTTTACAAGCTAAATTCAAATTTAAAATTAATAAATGCACAACAGAAACCCTAATGTGACATCATCTCTCCAAAGGGTGACGTTTTGGTACTTCTTGCAAATTGTTGGAGTGGAGAGAGGAAGTCGTTGGGCCTTCTAGGGCCTCCCTTCCATTAGGTATTTGTGGGTGACATTGCCACCACCTGATCACCACGCCGGGGAAATGACTTTCAATCTCTCCTTATGCTATTATGAAAGAAAATATGAAGAAAGAAAGATAAAATGCAAATGACGGGCTTCGAAAAACTGCATTGCGGACGAAGGTATCAAAACACCCTCTACAAAGGTACCCATGAATGAGACATTACGACCCCTAGTATGTCATGAGCCCTATGCCCATTGAGTCTTGACCCCATCCACCTCATACACTTTACATGGTTCAGAGAGGGACCTCTTGGAAGCTCTCCTTGACCTAGGGAAAAATCTACCCAATAGAACACCTCGTCAACCCTCCCATACTTAAGCTTGACAAGTTGCATAGTGTCTTTGAGCTGTTAATTGTTTGATACAATGATCTTTGATGCACATACTTGAATGGCTTATTTATTGATTGGATTAACTTATCATGATGTTATGACTTGAGATCCTTGGAGGGCGTGTTCATTTGTCTTTGCAGGACCTAGCTGGTGGACAATTTTGGGAGAACAAGCCTAGCTTGGGCTTCCATAGGGCTACAAGCCCACAGGTTGGATGCTAGGGGCCCGCATACCGGCTGAGAGATATCAAACTTGGAAGTCCTCAAAGATGACTTGGACAACATAGCCTATCCTCCACATGCCAAACTTTTTGCCTAGGAGAGGAAAAATGTCACTTCTAGAGACATGACATCACCTAGGGGGGTTAGGGCTTGGTGGTGAGGTGCCACTCATTTACACATGGACATTTGTGGAGGAGAAGGGACTTCACCGTGTATGAGTGCCTAGATGCTTGACACATGGCCTTTGGAGGCCCATCCATGCTTCTCCAACACCAACGATTTCCTCAAAGTGGCAAAACGTCCCCTAAAGGGGAGATGTCCTCCTAAATTAGGGTTTAATTTGTGCAAAAGATGAAATTTTAAGTGAATTGTTTAATATTATTTTATTAAGGGGGCAAGATTAGGGTTGTTGACCCCTAATCTTGTGTTTTACTCCTCAATTTGTGGACAAGCTATGTTAGGTAAATTTTGTATAAATAGAGATCATAAGATCTCATTTTAAACATAACTCTCCCTCTTGTGAGAGGCTTGGTCTGAAATTTTTGGCCTCCTTGGCTCTTTTAGGTCTTGTGCACTTGTTTATGGATATGTTTATGAATGGTTGATGGAGGAGGCCTAGCACTAGCTTTGGATGATGCTTTCTAGCTCATGTGGTGAATTGTCTTAGCATTTTTCTTGATCTTGGTATGTTTTTTTCTCTCTTGCTATCATTTTATTCAAGTCAAGTATTGTTATGCTGGGAGCTAGGTGGGAAGTATAAGGGCATAAACCCCCACCATAGCCTTCATCATTCTATTTGCTTCATCTCATTGATTAAGGGTTTGCTAAGAGAAGTATAAGGGCATACACCCTCTTAGCTTAAACCCTAGCTTAGAGAAACTTGCCTTGGGAAGTAAAAGGGCTTACAACCCCAAAAAGGTAGCTTCTCTAAGCTCCTTGTGACTCCATTAACCCAATAGCAAAGGCACTTGTAATGTCCCTTTCCAAATAGGAGCTCCATAGAGGAGGCTTAATGGTCTAAACCGCCCCATTAGACTATAGCCAGGGCCAAAGAGGGGTAAACAGGGTTACTAGAGGTCACTCCAGTCACAGGTGTTATATTCGGAAAGTGACATTGAGCTAAAAAGGGTTAAAAGCCTTTTTAAGTCATTCTGAGCTAAAAATAGAAGTCAGCAGTGAATTAGGGTTTCAGCAGTGATTTAGGGTTTTGGAAGTCAACAGTGAATTAGGGTTTCAGCATGATTTAGGGTTTTGGAAAGCTATAAAGGAAGGGTCAGCGACCTAATTCATTATTATGCAGATTATGACTTGTCATTGAGGAGAGAGGCACATCTCAGGAGAGATAGTTCAGTGGATTCTAGGAGGAAGACACCTGTTGGCTGATTTCGGTGTTGAGACACACACCCTAGTCACCAGGAAGATCATTTAGGTCTTCCATCATTCTTCAGCAGCAGTTACACAGTGTTTAGCAGCAAGGGCGCATTCATCCAAAGTGAGGGCGCAACTTCTGAGAGGGTTTTTAGTCGACTTATCCCATCCAGGCAGAATTCCGAGATTTCCCTCTGATCCATTTGAAAGGAGGGCAAGGCACATCTTTTGCCTGGTTCCTCATCAGATTCCGACGGATGAATCAACTGGGACGCATTTTCCAGACTTGGACGTGCGACACTTTTTGCGGGCACATTTGGGGTTGTAGAGCGAGCATCAGACCAGATATAGGGAAACCCTTCTGACCCATTTCCCAATAGACCAAGGCAGTCGTTTTGAGACATATCTCGTCCGATTCCGACGGTGGAATCACTAGGACGCATTTTGCCAGAAGAAGAGGGGCGCATTCCCCTAGGGGTATCCATCCGTGGTCCAGATTCATCAGTAGAGGGGTCCGACAGATACCAGTATTGAGGACTAGAGCAGGGCACATCATTTGTCACAGTTTCCAGGCCATTCCGAGAAGTATAGGTCCCAAGGCGAACTTTCCAGACTTCCAACAGTTACCGTCAGAGCTGCCATAGTCCTAGCGCATCCATTGATTCCACAGTGCCCCCATATTCCGGGTATTATCTTTTAGTTGCTTATTTGTATTCCAGCTAAGATCCTTTGTCTGTTGATCTAGTCGAGTATTGAATATTCAGCCGCATTTGACCATTTTGTAATCCATAGGGATATCATAATACAAAGTTTGCAGTCATTTGTCTCATTTATTATTTGTATGATCATATATATGCTGTAAACCATTGATCCTACACACACGTTAGCAGTGTTTCCTAGACTAGCCAAGTCATGAACATTATAGTGGTATCAGAGCTTTAGTCCTGCCAGCCTGTGACTAAAGACAATGAGTGCAGCAGAAGACCCAAAGGGCCGTGAACACGTAGGTGACGAATATGTCACTTACAGCAGGAATAAGGAAAGAAGACATAGGCCCGATTTCCCCCTTTTCCTCCTAGCTCAGAGGAAGAGGAAGAGGCACATAGAGAAGAAGAGAGAAGGGCAGAGCGTGAGGCAGAGAGGATGCTAGGAGACATATATGAGCAACCAGAGGGCAGTGGCAAGGCCCCCGTAGATCCAAAGACAACTTTCATGCAGGTTATCAACGATATGTTAGCTAGTCAACGGACCATGTCTCAGTCCTTGGCACAGGTGGTTGATATATTGGCTAGAGTAGGCACCCCAGACACACAAGTCCCGCATGTGGCACAGGGGAACTCAGGAGCAGGCAGTAGACCCTAGTCACCCTCTCGCACATACACATCTGCGAGTAGGATTCCTAGACCCTTGTTTCCCAGTTTCCAAAGGGCACCCCTGGTAGCAGCACCGCCACCGATAGCACAGAGGCCACCCACTCATGTAGACGAAATTGCAGAGTATAGGAGGGAGTACGCAACATTGGGTCGTGACTTCCATCAGGACATGACCTTAGTCGAGTACTGTGGACTCAGACTCAGGAACCGCCCCAGAGAGCCGTAGAGGGGAGGACCACAACAACAACAGGGCATAACCTTGATTTCATTCGAAAAGTTCGGAAACTCACCATCCCTTCTTTCGACGGATCGTCCAAATACACCGCCAGAGCTTGGGTACAGAAGCTAGACACGTATTACAAGCTCAACCAAATGACCGAGACAAAGGCCATCAATTTCGCGACCTTACACTTGGAGGGTGAGGCACACGAGTGGTGGTATCATGGACTGGTTACATTGGGTCATAGTCGCATCACTTCCTATAGGGAGTTTACAGATAGGCTCATGGACAGGGTTGACAGGAAGGATCGCGAGATACACTTCAGGGATCTAGCCCAGTTGAGACAAACTGGCACAGGAGAGGTGTTCATCACAGAGTTTCAGCGGGTAGCCGTGGCAGTGACAGATATATCAGAGCCCAGGTTGATCATGCTATTCACAGAAGGACTCACAGAGCCTTTGAGAGGATGGGTGAAGGCATACAGGCCTCCCACTTTATAGGATGCCATCCTTTGCACTCAAGATCTGGCAGACTCAGTGCCAAAGACTAAAACTTTCTCCAAACCATTTGTGCCCCAGAGGGATCGGGACAGGAAGCCATTCCAGAGAGAATGGAAGGGCAAGGAGAAGTTGGATGATGAGACTAGGCAAGAGCTTATGAGGAAGAAGCTTTGCTTCAGTTGCAGAGATCCTTGGGTCCCAGGCCACAGGTGCATGGGCAAGGGAGAGATTCATTATATTGAGGTAGCAGCAGACAACGTGGACAGTGAGGAGGAGCAGGACAGTGGATCCACTAGTTCAGAGGAGGAGTCAGCACCAACAGAGGAGCGGCCTCCCCGTAGACCACCGACACCGGCAGGAGCCCATCCTCCAGTAGTCCCACAACTGCCAAAGCAGGCTAACAGGAGGAAACCAACAAAGGGAGGAGTCATAGCGATCCTTTCTGGTGTTCCCAGGTATGATACCCTCCGCATCAGAGGGATTATTCAGGGGCAACGAACAATCGCCCTGATAGATGGTGGGGCCACCCACAACTTCATCGATGCTTCACTAGTATCGAGACGGGCACTTCAGACAGAGGAGTTTGAGGGTTTTGATGTTGCAGTAGCAGATGGCCAAACAATGGAGTGTCTAGACAGAGTTCCAAACTTAGAGATGAAGTTAGGCAACTACATAGTGAGAGATACATTTTATGTGGTTGACCTATCGGACATAGATGTGGTGTTAGGAGTTCAGTGGATGATTACTGTTATCGCTCAGTTTGTGGGAAAGGTTTAGGTAGCTTGAGTCAAGGCTTCAAACTGGCGTAACAGGAGCTTCCCCACCCACTGTCACCTCGATGGGGAGCTCTTTCTATTTAGGGTGGCTAATCCCAAGGGAGACGTCCCTAGTAATCTGGGGTTCTGAAG
>ML783983.1:0-28170 GCA_009831015.1 Picea engelmannii
CCATATCATAAAAAATTCAAGTTTCACCTACTTTTATGAAAGGAGAACTTTGTTTTGTAGAAAATGCATTTTCTTTCTCAATCATAAAAGATAAGAATTTTTGATAAATTTTGGTCATGAGGAGAATTGTTCTATGATTTTAGATCCATGAATGGTGCAACAATGTTTTTAAGGTTTTGTCCATTTATGAATGGACCCATATCATCGAAAATTCAAGTTTCACCTACTTCTAAGAGGATAAGTTAATTTTGTAGAAAATGCATTTTCTTTCTTAATCATAAATCATAAGCATTTTACAAAAAAATCAGTCATGAATAGAGTTCTACTATGATTTTAAATCTGTAAATGGTGGAGCGATTATTTTAGAGGTTTTTTCCATTTATGAATTGACCCATATCTTCAAAAATTCAAGTTTCACCTACTTTTGAGAGGATAAGTTAATTTTGTAGAAAATGTGTTTTATTTCTAGTCATATATGATAAGAATTTTACTATATTTTAATCACGAGTAAAGTTCTATTATGATTTTAGATCCGTGAATGGTGGAGCAATTTTTTTTAGAGGTTTTGTCCATTTCTTGATCCATTTTGTCAAAAATTCAAGTTTCACCTACTAATTGAGGATAAGTTGATAAAAAATTTCACTCATGAACAAAGTGAGTTCTAGTATGATTTTAGACTATGAGTAATAGAGAAATGTGTTTAGACGTTTTGTCCATTGCTTGATCCATATTGTCAAAAATTCAAGTTTCACCTACTTGAGGATAAGTTAATTTTGTAGAAAATATGTTTTCTTTCTCAATCATACATATAATAAAAATGAATTACAAAAATTTTAGTTCGTGAATAGAGTTCTAGGATGATTTTAAATCCATGACTAGTGAAACAATGATTACAAAGTTTATTTTTTATTTGTTAATTGACCCATATTACCAAAAATTCAAGATTCACATATTTTTCTAGAATAAGTTATTTTTGTAGCAAATACATTATTTCTCAATCATAAATATGATAAGAATTCTACTAAAATTTTAGTGATGACTAAAGTTCTACTATTATTTCAAATATGTGAATAGTGGGACATTGCTTTTAGAGGCTTTGTTTATCTTTTAATTGACCCATATTACCAAAAATTCAAGTTTCACCTATTTATGTGGGGATAAGTTAATTTTGTAGAAAATTCATTTGCTTTTTCAATAATAAATATTCTAAGAATCTTACATAAATTTTAGTCATGAATAGAGTTCTATGTGATTTTAGATCCATGATTGATAGAGAGAAGGTCTTAGATGTTTTGTCCATTTATGAAACTACCGATGATCTATAAATTGTCATGGATGTTCCACTAGAACAATTCGTCATAATAAATTTGATAATTAAAGATGAAATCTACACTATGAAAGTTAAATTCCTTTAGATTTTAGAATATTTAGTTACTCATTTTTTTCTTATGGATGAAATAGATAAAATGCATAAAATAGATAATAGTAAAATAAAATCACACACCATCCACAAAATGACACAAATATTTACTCTGGGAAACCCTTATGATAGAAAACCCACCTAGAAGGTGAGGTTTCTTTTCTCTCTTTTCTCTAGTATATAAATAATGCAAGTACAAAGGAGAAGACACTCTATGGAGTTACCTAAGACTTATGGCCTGTTAGGATACTATAGAAAATTAACCCCATATGCTATGTTATCTAATTCCCTACTCCCATTTTTTCTACTCTACCATGGAACGTAATGCAATAACATAGAATGGGACCCCTTCTCCTCCTAGTGGCTTGGTATTTAACATAGCTCGATAGCCATCTATGGGTAGGCTTTTTTACTTTCTCAACCCTTAATTGTCATAGGGTTTTGAACCTTATAGAATATTCTTGAAATTACTCACATGACTAGCCCCATATGCACGAGTAAAGGGGGCTAACGTGATATCCTCTCATACAATGATGGTCAACACGATAGGTCAACTTGCGGTAGGAATACATTTTTCATACGATCTCTGATTGATGAACGATATGCACCGTTGGAATGGTCTCAAAGTGTAGAACATATTCAAGGGGATGTGCACATGTTCTAGACGCTAGCACCCCCAAAAATGTTATTTTATTCTTCAGAATGGCCTAGGAAGGTTCTGGACATCGTTTTTCCAAACTAGAACCTGCCACTAAAATGACCCTGCAAGTTGATTCCTCCAATTTTTTCCACTATGAAATTATCAAGATAGGTGAAAAATAATATAATGATCCAATCCGGATCATACCTCCCCATTTAGGGAGGCTTTTGGTCCCCAAAATCTTTACTGAATTAGGTGAGGAAAGTTTTCCTCTACTTTCTCCCTAGAGTACCACTTTGTTTTTCCTGGAAGTTGTCCTTTCAACCTAATCTACCAAAGGACATTTTCCCATGTCTTGTAGTTCTGGACTGCTTCTGCAAAAATGTGTCATTTTCTAACTCTATCTGAGTATGTGGTTCTAAGTCCTCTATGGAAGGTATGACCTGTTCCTCCTTCTGATCCAACATGGAAGGCTCAAAGAGTTTGAGATTCTCCACTTTCATTACTGAGTAAATGCGAATGTCTGGGGGTATACTGAGTTTGTAGGAGTTATCTCCCACCTTTTCTAATACCTCAAAAGGAACATATAGCAAAGCCTTGATATTCTTATAAAGACCTTGTATCCTTTCCTTATTCATCTATAACCATACTCTGTTTCCCACTCTAAATGTTCTCTTTGTTCTATGTTTGTCATGTCTAGTGTAGTACCTTGGTTTTGAGTCCCTAGATTAAATAATGTAATTTTCTTTATTTTATGAAAGGTGAGAGCACCCAAACAATTAAAAGAGGTTGGAGTTCCTAGGAAATGTGATGCTTTGATTATTATTAATAATAAAATATATCATTGGCTACAAGAAGAACAAGGAAAATATTTATAGAGGGATATGATTCCATGAGAGAGGGGGGGATTAAGGGGCTGATTATTTATTTTATATTTTATTTACACATTTTTGTTTTAATTGATAATAGAAGTTACATGAGCTTCTTGGGGGAAGGCTACGTTGGTCTTGATTTCATGTAAATATATAAACACCTATTGTGGGTTGTTGAGAGGTTCACTATGTTCACTCTTACATTCACTTTGATCATTCATTCATTATCTTGGTTGGGGGGGAAATAAAAATAAAAATGAATTGTTGGAGGTAGGAAGCCATGGTTGTTGGCTATATTGACCACTAATATATTTCAGCCATCAATTAGTTCTTGTATGCCTGAGACACAATGGCAGATGATAAAATTTGTTCATAGTTGTGAATCCTGAGATTCCCAACATGAATATTCTTGAATAGATGCACTGGAGCCCTCGAAGAAGGTGGATATCCTGAGCGACTATGTGGCAGATAAGGGGTTCCATTCTCTTGGGTTGTGCATGCTAGAAAGAAGAGAGCTGATGTACTTTGGATTGTAGTGTGTTGAGAAACCTGTGAGAGGTTGAGTACTGATTGGTTTGGAAAGATTAGTGACACCCTGGAACCATTCTTGTGGATTTATATCCCTCACTTGGGGATGACCTGGTGTTGAGACTTGGAACAAAAACATCTATGGTTGGGTGGAACATCCTAGCTAGTTGGTGATTGGTTTTAATAAAGAGAAGTGATCTTTGTTATGTCTTTCTCTACTTGTATATTTATTTCTGTTGTATATTAATTATTATCTTTGAAATTCATATTTATATGATGCATGTTTTATTTTTATTGTTTTGCATGAAATATTGTTCATTTCTTTTATGCTGTAGCATGAATCTTGATTATTTCATGCAATATTTTCATGTTTTTTTATTAAATAATTGTTATCAGAATTTTGAAATTAATTTTGAAGTGCATTTTGAAGTAGTGTGACTAGCCTCTGGGTGGATAGGTACGTTATAGATTGGTATTAGAGAAATTGGATTACAGCATCAGGCCTTCAAGGGCCTACTATATGCCAGGAAATAAGTTTTGGAAGTGAAAACAATTAATGGATTTTGAAGATCATTAGAGGGGGGATTTTTTTTTCTAAACCCTGTCTTTCACCCTTGTAAAGAAAATGCAAGGTGATTCTCCGTGCCCTAACCTTCCAACAATTTACTCCATCATGATCAGAGAAACAAAAGTGACAGATATTCCTAGAAAGAAAATCGTCGATCTGACCTCTGCGTGGGTTTTCCATTGCTAATCTGCGATGGGCATTATTTCTCTATCCCACATGCATGGTAAATTCTTGAAGGAATGGTTTATTAACGAAAGGGAACCTTACATTACTTGTGTGAAATGAAGAGAGCTAAAAAATCCTACACCAGGTGTAAACTTTTATGTCATGAGGTCCACCATACCAAAGATCATGAAATCAGAATGTTAACCTGGAGAAAAAACCATGTTTTGGGGTTGAGACAATATGGAGTATTGATTCAGTGTGGTGAGATCATCCTGGCCATCGTTCAGAGGATGGGGTATTCCAGAACTGGGTTACAGCAGGAATTCGATGGGAGAATCTCTAAAGCATTGAGTATTGTTGATCTATCGGGGTGTGTACATGAGTGATCTAGATCGTTGAATGTTGTGGGGGTCGTTGGAGTCTTATGGTCGAAGTGTCTTTCTATGCCCAAGGTGGAGGCACTATGATGGGGAGACTCCAAGAAGCGATATGGATTGTCGATTGGTGAATAGTTGAGAAGTAATTTCATCCATTCGTCGAAGGAGGGATATTGGAGGCCTAGAGAGAGGATGTGAGAAATGAGTCCGACGAAAAGGGAATTTGAGAAGAGATATAAATCATAGATCGACGGGCATGTGATATGTGATCTCAGCCGTAGATATTTGTGGGTTCCACCTGGATACCTAGTGTGAAAAGGAGAAGTCGGGGGCTAACCACCTTGTAAGTAGACACACCGAAGTAATCTGAATGCGATGAAAGGCTCCGAGTGAATTAGAGCCATCAATTTTGGTGGCTTGATAGGACAAGAAGATCAAGGATTAGGATTAATCCCAATTTTGAGATCGAAAATGAAGATTTGTAGTGACCATTCATTTTACTGAACATCAAGAGTAAAAGAATACAACAAAGGCATTTTTTATTTTTTTGTATAATCAAGAGTAACTTTAACATAAATTTAACATCCTCTAGTAACCTGGAAAAAAATTATTAAGCGAAAACAATCAAAGTGGAATTTATTCTGATGATCATCGACAACTTTACAATTTTGCACAAGTATCTCCAATAAAAACTCTACCCTTAAAATTATTACTCAATACCTTTACAAAGTAGTATGTTGGATTCAACAATAAGCTTCTCTAAGAGTCAGGTATAAAACTTAAGGATATATATCTGATGTAACTAGTGTACAACTCCAGTGTCTTAAACTTCCCTATTTAGCTTGGTCTAATTCTAGACTAATTGGGGTTGAGATCTGTATCGCCTTTTGCGATTTTAACTAAGATCAATAAGAACACTATCGATCGAAAGTATGATTGACAATAGTGATAAGGAAGCAATTGGTAAAAAAAGGAGTTAAAATTGTTTCAGACACTACGTTTCTCTATATATAGGTACTAGGGTTTCATAAAAAAATAACCTTATCTATAAGTGGTAGACTGTCACTAACGACCATTGGATATTGAGGATTGTATATTGTTGTTTTCATGCTAGAGATAGATTTATAACCAAAAAAGGGAGATATCAATATGCCTAAAGGAGATTTAAAACCTCACAATCCTTGACATGTCAAGGTTGTTCTTAACTTAACTCGAAGTAACCCAAGTGATCTAACGACGAACTACCAAACACTGCACGAATTTCGTAAATAAGGAAAGCATTCATAAAATGCTCATACATGGCATTTAGGTTTTAATTACATACTTAAACCGCAAGTAAATGAAAAAATTGAGTCTGTTAGAAAGTTATCTACACAACATCTACAATACTTCAATATTAATCACCCAAATTGCATTATGGAAACCTCATTCAACATCAAGTTGTCTAGGGTGGAATCAGGTTTCTGTCTACACTAAAACACTGATACAAAAACAATTTAAGATCGGTCTCATCGGAAATTTAAAGGAACATTGTGTGTCCCTCCCATTGGTTTGATAATTTCCCAGGTTCCTTCATGAATTATGTCTCACGACTCTAACATTTTTTTATTTATTTAGGAACAAAACTAACAATCAACTAAAAATACCAAGTTTAAAAATTCAATTGAAATTTTCAGTAACCCTAACAAAATTTAACCCACATAATAGATAGGTTAAAACATAAACTAAAATTTAACTCTAAGATGTCATTGATACTCTCAATATCAAGACTGAAAAATAGTCCTCATGATCTAATCAACTTGAACAATCCCAAATTTGTATTAAATTTGATTAAACTTCCAAGGTAAATTCAATAGGTCCCTCATTTATAACACAAAAAGTTTTAATCTGTAACTACATAAAGTTGGGCATAATTATGAGTCTACTTCTTGATTATAAGTCCAAATGAAGTGATGTTATAGAAATAGTTGCAGCATGGAAAATAATTATTATGGATTGGGCACAGTCCAGTGTTTGTGCATTATTTAGTAGGGAGACACAATCTGTAACTGTAATTGATTTGGCACAATTACGTATACTACTAGTATTCAAAACTTGATTTGATATAGGTATTTCAAAATTAACCCTTCTAATCCATTCAATATCATAAAGGAATCTTAAATGCAAAAACGTGTATCCTAAGTAATTGATCAACCTACTAATTTTTCAGGGATCGAACTCAGATAATTGGAACTACAATACACCCAAAATGCTCACAAACACATTGGATTGAATACAAACGATCATAGCACCCAGAGAAAATTCATAACTAAAAAGATATCAGAAACATCGCATGAAGAAAAATGAATTGGATTGACCCATCCTCCTTTTGGGGTGTGTAATAGGAAAAAAAATGGAATCAAGCATTTTGTCTGGCTAGCATGTAAGGAACACATGTCTACAAAAAAATTTGGAAGAAATATTTTCCAGTCGTTACCAATATATATAAACGAAATTAATGTTTTGGAAACAGCCCACATATGAGACATCAATTATATCGAACCATGGCTAATTTATACCACTGGACTCAGATTTCATTGGACAAAGCTGAACCTATACAATTTATTCCTTTACACTGGAATAATCAATCCAAGGAAACATGCTAACTATATTCCTTTTCGTCAAAAGTAAAATAGAATTTTAAAATAATAGTAGAAATATTATATCAATATTCAAGGTGTCATTCCAAATGTCCTTAGTTTACAAAATTAAACATTCTAATACACAATAAAATAGCTAAAGATCAAATGTCATTACCAAATATTGATGATGTAGGAAGATGATTTGCAACTCAAAAGTTTGTGCTACATCCCTTCCTTCGCTTGCTAATCAAATGAATTCACCAGTACCTCCCAACCAATGCTAGGAATAAGGAATCCACCTTATTGTGCACCCCTCATAAATCCTCATGAGCGACTGTATCAGTCTTCCCTCATGGCATCATCAACCTCTTAGGAACAAGGTAGTTGTTAACCTTTAGTTCAGGCCACAACGAGAGTGTTATTAGGCTATGACAGGGATGATGCCACACCTCTCCCTATTCTATTTGATATTTGTGTATGACCCCTTTACTTCATATATGAGTTGGATTAGCAAGCATCACCATGCCTACATCCATTTCCAAAGATAATATTAATAAATCTTATATATGAAATCCATAACTGAAATCATCATAATACATGCGTAATAAAAACAAATACTCATAATAAAAGTCAATAGTCCACTTCCTCACTCAATCTTGCATCTAAGGAAGTCTATGGATGCGATCAATATCCTCATCGTATCATGTTTCCTGCACACTCATGAAACCTCATCATAATACCTATCAATGTTGTACATCAATATTAATAACATATCAAATTTTAATAATCAATCATAGCATAAACTCATAAACCAAATCAGATAATCATAATGTACCATGTTTAACCGGATCACTTGCACGCAAGTTTCCTCAAGGAATAATCAATGTTATGAAAATGTGGTTGGTGAAATCTGGATGTTACATACACCCCCTCTTGTTTTAAACTTCATCCCGAAGTTTGTACAATCTAACAATGAAAACAATAAATATAAATGCTACTAATCAATATATCAAACTCTCAAAATAAATATGGAAACTGTTGACACATCTCATGTACATCCTCTCAAGTGGAAGAATGTAGACTATAACTATCCCACTTTACCTTGACTTGATCGACCAATCGACACCATAACTATTGAGTGTGATGGTCCAATATATGGGTTGTCTGCGCTATGAGATAACCCTCATACGTTACCTGCAATGAACTGAAGTCAATAACATGTGATGGATCTGAAATATAATGATGTAAAATTGAAACATGAAACACATCGTGCATATGCCTCAAATAATTAGGTAAGGCTAGTGAGTAAGCCACGGGTCCTTTCTTTTTGTTGACCAAAATTTGGTCATGGATTCATAAAATAATTGATATCAAAAGAAGACATTTTTGAAATTTTATAAGTTCATTCTGCATCCCTCAGTCTCAGCTTCGCCACACATTTTTCGGATCATAAATCCATTTCTGTATTCCTAAGTTATTCAATATCTGGTCTAGAGATCCAATTTTGAAGAATATTTCTAAGTATCATGTTCTTCTATCCTTTTTCAAATTTTGGCTAAGTATTCTCATCAATTATTTCTCTCACCTTTCACCTCTATCCATCTCAACACTTAACCATTTTTCTCCTTATCTCTTCACTCCCTTATCCCTTATCCTCCCATACTTAGCCATATTTCAATCTATGGCACAAGGGGGGAGGGGGGCAGACACCCACCACACTCATTCACCCTTTCCCCTCATGTTTCTCACTCCCTCTCCCATTATCTTCATTTCTCCTCCCTCACTTCCATCGTCTACATTTGTCCCCTTTCCCCTTAACTACTCTTCTCCTCATCGGGTTCATGGGTTGGCAGACTCATCTCCTCACTTCCCTCACCTTCCCATCCTCGTGAACCCGCCATCCTCATAAATATGCTTCCAACACTTTACCTTCCCCCTTACATCACCATTATCCCTTCACCACCTACAAATTAACCTCGCCCCCTCTCATCTCCTTGACCTCTCCCTACTTAATTTTTCTTTAAGTAATACAACTCGCAGATGGGAAAACACCAGTCATCCATCACTTCCTTACTCACTTCACTCCCAAACCCGCCATCCTGTCCCCGTAGCCTACAAACTACCCCCTCGAATTCCTCTACCCACAATTTTCCCTCCTCCCCCTCTTGTACCATCTTCCATACTTAGCTAAATTCTCAAAGATATTCCAAGGCATGGAAAATAGCGAATGAGAATATGACACATGGAAATGAATGAGGTCATGACACATGGAAAATCAACATTGGAGACACATCACAACATACAATTTGTGACATATTTCAACATATTATTGGTTATATTTGACATCTAATGAGTTTCTGACACGTGGGATATGACATGAAAATGAATCAGTGATGACTCAGTTCTGACTGGGCATGAGGTGGATGATGATGGGATTCCAAAATATTATTATTTTATTCAACAACTTCCTAAGGGTCGAATCCTTCAAGCTCCATAATTTCTTCTCTTCTCGTGTTTCTTTCTAAGTGTATCAAACACTTAGTATTATATATCATGAATAATCTAATACCCCAATGCATGTGGGATAGACTTTTAAACCAAAAAGTCAAATTTTATGAAGGGAAGCACGAAATTCATCCAAAGGCCCACATTTTCCCATCAATTTTGATTGACAATGGGTGAGTGTTTATCTTTAGGAGGCCATAACTTGAGCTCCGGATGTCGGAATCACGCAAACTATATACTATTGCAAACGTATTTCGAAGTAGAATATGGTGGTATAGGAATTAAGTGCTGAAATTTGATACATTTTTCTCCTCAATTAAAATATTAGTCAGTTTCATTTTTAATGGGCCTACGTGACAACTCAACTTCACGAGCTCATATCTTGAGATCTGGGCTACGTATTTGCGCAAAAAATTATATTTTTGGAAATATAAGACAATGAATATCACATCAAAAGTTTTTCCATAGCTAAAATTTTGATTATCATTCCCAGAAAATTAAAACACAGTCCTATTTTAAATGTGAAATTAATTTAATTGTGAAAATAAAAGTTCAATTAAAACTTTTATTAAACAAGGAGAGGGCCCCATTTTCAATATACTTATATTTATGATGTGAATTCATTAATGAGAAATTAATGAGGCATTAATTAAAGGGAATGTTTCAAGAAGAAAATTGTATGGGAATTTCTAGAAGGGAGAAACCCTAACTACTGAGGTAGTTAGAATATCTCTTCTTAAAAAGAGAAGAGAGACTTCATCAGAGGTCCAATAATCAATATTGTGAGAGGGGTAGGGAAGAATATCAGAGGACTGAAATGGAAACCTCAATCCAATACTCCACCCAATCCTTCCTTGGATGCGTCAGTGCATACTAAGAATTCTTTGTCCATATCAGGGACCTTCAGTATCGGTGTTGTCACTAATAATTCCTTAAGTTTCTAAAATTCTTCTGCGCATTTATTTGACCATATGAATTTCTTATTCTTCTTCTGCAATTCCGTAATTGGATTGGCTATTTTTGAAAAACCTTCGACAAAACATCGATAACAACCTGCTAACCCCATAAAACTACATACCTCTTGCACGTTTGTCGGTGTTGACCATTCCATAATAGCCTCTACCTTTGTTGGATCCACAACAATACATTCTTCATAAATAATGTGTCCCAAATAGTGAATCTTCTTCTGATAAAAGGAACAGTTCAACAATTTTCCGTACAACTTGTTTTATCTTAAACACTATAAAACTAATCTCATATGTTCATCGTGTTCTTATTTCGTCCAAGAGTAAATTAATATGTAATCAATAAATACTTGTACAAACTTTTCTAGGTATTCATGGAATACCTCATTCATTAAACTCATGAATACACCAGGGGAATTTTTCAATACAAAAGGTAATACAGTAAATTCATAATGTCCAAATCTTGTCTTAAACGTTGTTTTAGTAATGTCTTCCTCTTTGATTCACAACTAGTGATATCCCGATTTCAAATCAATATTTGAAAATATAGTTTCCCCCTTCATTTGATCAAATAAGTCATCAATTCTTGGTAATAGGTATTGATTCTTGATCCTAGCTTTGTTTAATTGACGATAGTCAATGGAAATCCTCCACGATCTATCCTTCTTTCTTACAAAATTACTAGTGCACCCCATAGTGATACACTTAGACGTATAAGTCCCAAATATAATAAATCCTTCAATTACATATTTAACTTTTGTAATTCAGTTGTCGAAATCTGATATGGCATTCTTGTAATTTCTTTTGTTCCAAGTTTTAGATCTATACTAAATTCCAATTCTCTTTTCGGCGGTAAACATGGTAGTTCCTTAGGAATAACATTAGAAAACTCTCATACTACTGGAAAGTCTTTCAATATTTCTGCGTCACCCTTTTTGTTAAGATATAATATGGCGTACAACTTACATCCCTTGCGCATATTTTTCTTCAAGTGTAGGGAAGTAATAAATCTTAGCGATACTCGGTTTTTCCCTACAATTTCTCTATTTTGTCTCAAATCATCAATTAAGCTTAATCTTTTCATATTTTATTTAAGTATTGCGTCGTGCGATTCTAACCAATCCATTCCAATCACAATGTGGTAGGATCCCAAGGTTGTGATAAAAAGGTTTACAGAAGCGACGAATTCACCCAAATTAATTTTACAATCTTTAACCTTTCCTCCAAATTTTTGCTTGGCTCCAGATGCGAACTCTACATATATAAGCTCATCTTATTTAAACACCTTCACCTTAATTATTTTGAATTCAACACTAGACATAAAACTCTCATTAGCTCCTGGATCTATCAAAATACTAAATTATTGATATGCTATCATACCTGACGTTTCAAGCACTGTAGACTGATGCTCGACCTGATGGTTATTCATCGCTGCATGAATCCTATGGGCCTTGCCCATATCTCCTACTATCGTCTGTCCTCTTGATCTATAAGTTCTGGCCTTTTCAATAGGGAAATATCTCTAATATTGGGGTTCTCCATAAGTCCAACATCCATTCTTAGGGCCAATGCTCCTACTTCCAGAGGACAAATCTGTTGGTCTAGGGTTCTGAGGCCCCGATTGTTTTTGTGGAATATATCTATATTTTTGTTGTTGTTAAGGATGACACAGTTGTTGCTGCAGTGGTTCTATATATAGAGTCTTATGACTAGTAGTCTATCTACATGGTGTAGAAAATATAGGTCCTCTAGGTGTATCACGGTTCCCAGAAGTATGCCTAACAGGTGTCATCTACTACGAAACTCTAAGTGGAATCTATCCTTTCTTCCTGGATAGGGTCCTACCCTGATCCCCACTGTTCAATTCCTCCTTAGCGATAAAATATTTATGTACTGCATCGTGCAAATTCTGAGGCATAAATATCCTCACCTTAGCACGAATGTTGTAGTTGATACCAAACAAAAACTTATTCACCTTTAACTTTTTAGTGTTCAGGTGCAGAGCATATATGAGCAACTCCATAAATCTAGCCTCATACTGAGGTACTGTATGACTACCCTGTATTAAAGAATTGAATTAATTGAGTTGGTGCTCAAATAACTCATTAGATAGGTACCTCTCCGATGCCAACCCCCCTTCTCCTTGGGTTGCGTGACCTCTTGGTCAAGGATCTTCAATTCTCCGAGCTGAACTAGCTTTTTGAAACCTTGATAGTCTCTCTTGTAAATAACCATAGGTCTCTTCAGTCCTTCGGTGCAAGTTCTATGACACTCGCGACCTCTCCATTCACACTATCGGGCGATTAGTGTTCAGGCGCTAACTCCTCCTCTGTTAGCTCCTTCTCGCATATGACCTTGGGTTATATCCACACACAATTACAGGTGCGGTCAAAAGTGTTTTAGGATCAATCCACTTTTCTCCCCGCAATTCACTACTAAACACCACGCATCCAATTTGCAATACCATAGTTTCTATTGCGATCGCTCTCAAGTTTTTAAATTCCGAGCACTTTTCATCCTTGCAATCCTTCGTAACCATCGATCTCACAATCTTGATGGTGCTTCTAAACTGATGGTTCATATCTATCCTTTCCAAATCTACGGATCAGATTTAACCCCTCTAAATAAAAAACTGTGATTTATTTCGTGATTTGGACTTCGGGAGTTTCAAATTTCAACCTTTTCTTTCCTCTGAAATGCATGGATTCTTTCCATGTGTCCTCCTGAATAGGACGGCTATAATATACTTCGAACTATCCAATGGTAGACATTTATTTCGGGCCTCTGGCTCTCCGGGCTTCGAGAGTTTCAAGTCTCAATATGAAAATCTTGAAGTGATTTGTCCGGAGTTCATAATATATCGCCATGTATCCTTCTGGATTAGGTGGTATAGATCTCCTTCGGGTCTTTGACGATCTCCCCTCCTATGTATACATAGAGTTTAAAGCTCATGCACTTTTCCTAAATCCAATGGTCTGAAATAATTCGGCTCCTCTTGGATAGATATTTACCCTTCACCTTGCCCAACCTTTGCAAATTCTTCTTCTGAAAGATGTTTTCGACACTTAGTCGATTCCTGGTCTTGTGCACACCTTGCAACTGACCTCTGCACTTTCTTGCGAGAAAAACCTGAGTTATTTCTCCAAGTCAAAGACTTTGCATACGCACTGCTTGTGCTTAACATGCACACTCTGCATACAAAAGTTCCATGCTATATCTTCTGAGTTTTGAGTCGAACAACACTCTCTCACATTCACTCCTTTCATTCAATATGCACTTATTGCATAACTTATAGAAAATAAACAATTGAAACTTATTCAATTCTTCATAAGTTCATCCATTCACCAGGAACATCATACACCCACAAAATTCATAATGATGGTAAACTTGTAAACAATATCAACACTGTACAATTGGATCAACTTCCTCTGTTCTATTCATTCCAAAAAAAACATGATTAAACCTCTATCTCTTACAGTCATTATAATTAGAAAACTTATCTAAGGACCCAAAGATTTCTCTCTCTTCTTCCTCCTATCTAAATTTTATCACCTTCTACTCCAACGATTACCTACTCAGCTTAATTAATGCAACCTAATGACTCATATGGGCTAATATCCTACACCTGTAATATATTACAGTCGTGTAAGGATTTACATACAACTAATTGATTATTGAGAGATTCAGAAAGATCTCCACATCTCTACCAAGTTGGTTAAGTGTTGGTGTGGCTCTTTCAATGAGTTGAAGTGTCGACTTTTCTTCCACGTCTTCTTTTCTTGATGTGATAGCGATGCTCTTGCATCATACTCCTCTAGCTAAAATATTGATGGAATCCTATCCATGAGATCTCGCACTGTCTTTCCATGCTTCAAAATATCAGGTTTAGTTACCCAACTTGAATCTTCCACCGGGTGATCCTTCCACTTTACCAAATATTTAGGATGTATCTTTCTTCTGGTTTTCCTTCCAATTCTCTGTTCCAATATTTTATCCATCTTAGGTTTTTCTACTATGGGAATTTTTTCTTCCCACTGAATCTCTTCCTGATCATCTAATTCTCCTGTGTCATATTTGCTATAAGGATACAAATCTGCAACGTTGAATATTAGTGATATCCCAACATTGTCTAGAAACTCAATCTCTTAAGCATTTGCTGCAAAGTTTCTAAGGATATTGCATGGTCCTATCTTCTTCATATTCAACTTATTATGTGTTCCGCTGATAAACCTCTCCATTCTCAAATGATATAAAACTTCATCTCCCACTTCAAATTGAACTTCCCTTCTTTTCTAATCAACTTTGTCCTTATACTTCTGATTACTATCCTGTATCTGTTCTTAACATGATCATGAAGTCTTTGCATTTCTGTAGAAAAATATTTTTCTCCAGCGCTCCTGAATTCATCTTGTTTCAACTCTCTCAATTCTACAATCCCTCTTGGTTGTCTTCCATATACGATCTCAAATGGACTTTTTCTAGTGCTTCTATTAACTGAATTTTTAAATGCAAATTCTGCCTGTGCCAGAATCTGATCCCACTGGAGACCTTGTTCAATGACTAAATTCCTTAATAATTTTCCCAGGCTCCTATTCACCACTTTAGTCTGTCCATATGTCTGAGGGTGATATGCTTAACTAAAAGATAAATTAGTTCCTAGCCTCTTCCATAGAATCCTCCAAAAGTGTCCTACAAACTTAGTGTCCCTGTTTGAGACTATACTTCTAGGCAGTCCATGTAATCTCACAATTTCTCTGAAAAACACATTGGCTATGTGTGTAGCATCATTTGTATTATGGAATGATATGAAATGTTCCATATTAGAAAATCTATCGACCACAAAAAATATGGAATCACTTCCCTTTTGGGTTCTAGGTAATCCCATTACAAAATCCATACTAATTGTATCACAAAGCCTTTTTGGAATATGCAATGGATAATACAAACCAATGTTTTGTCTCTTTCCTTTTGCATGTTGACAAATCTTACATCTATCTACAAATTTCTTCACATCTTCCCTCATACCTGACCAATAATACAAACTACTCAGTTGTGCAAATGTTTTGTCATGACCAAAATGTCCGGCTAACCCCCCCCTATGTTTTTCTTTCAATAAATTATCTCTCATTGAGCATCTTGGTATGCACAATCAACTTCCTTTAAACAAAAACCCATCCTGGATCAAATATTCTTCCCATGAGTTGTTATCCCTCGACAAAGTATTTCCATATGCTTTGTAAGCCTCCTTAAAATCTGGATCTTCCTAATACATTTCCTTAAGGTGCTCAAATCCTAAGGTCTTCACTTGGAATTCCTATACAACCAAACTCCTCCTGCTCAAAGCATCTGCAACTTTATTAGCACTTCCAGAAATATGTTTAATGAAAAAAGTAAAATTTTGCATGAATTCTACCCACTTAGCATGCCTTTGATTCAACTTCTCTTGCCTAGTAATAAATTGCAAATCTTGATTATCACTATACAAGACAAACTCTTTTGGAATTAAATAATGTCTCCATTTCTTCAAAGCTTGAATCACTGCATAAAACTCCTTGTCATATGTAGAATATTTCTCCTTAGTGTCATTCAACTTTTCACTAAAATAAGCAACTGGCCTATTATATTGACTCAAAACTTCTCCAATGGCTATTCCACTTGCATCACACCTCACCTTAAATGTTTTTCCAAAATCGGGTAAAACCAAAATTGGTTGTTTTGTTATCTTCTTTTTCAACACCTTGAAACTTTTCTCAGCTTCCTATGTCCAATTAAAATACTTATGTTTCTTCTTCATAGTATCCATAATGGGTGCACATATACCAGTAAAAATTCCGATAAAATTTCTATAAAAACTTGCTAACCCATAGAAACTTCTCACCTCAAATATGCTCCTAGGTGATGACCATTCTTTGATTGCTCTCACCTTTTCAGGATCCATCTTCAATTCATTTGAAGAGATCACAAAACCCAAATATATGAGTTTTGTCTTCATAAAATAATGTTTCTTCAAATTTATTAACAACTTTTCTCATTGCAACCTCCTCATCACTAATGTCAAGTGCTTTAGATGTTCTTCCTTTGTTTTGCTGAAAACTAATACATCATCCAGATATACAATGAAAAATTTACCTATGAATTCTTTCATTAATTCATTCGTCAACCTCGTAAATGTACTTGGAGCATTTTTCAATCCAAATGGCATGACTAGCCATTCAAACAAACCTTCATTTGTCTTGAATGTTGTCTTCCATTCATCTCCCTCTCTCATCCTTATCTGATGATATCCACTCTTCAAGTCTAATTTTGAAAAATAACTTGCTCCACTCAAACAATCCATCAAATCATTCATCCTGGGTAAAGGAAATCTATACCTGATGGTAATCTTGTTGATGGCCCTGGAATTTGTATACATTCTCCATCCTACATCCTTCTTCGGACTTAACACAGTTGGCACTGCACATGGGATTGGAATTTCCCTGACTAAACCTTTATCCAACTACTTTTGAACTTGATTCTTAACCTCTTCATTCTCTCGAGGTGTCAACCTATATGTCGATTTGTTTGTAAAACTAGCTCCCGGAATCAAGTCAATAGGGTGGCTAATACTCCTAATGGGTGGTAATGAGTGAGGCAACTCATCCACTACTATGTCAACAAAAGTCTCTAACAATTCATGGATTTCTTCAGGTAAATCATTCATAGAAGTATTGGTAAGGATAACTCTCGTATTCCTCACTACAAGGAATTTCATTTTTTGATCTTTCTTGATCTCCTTAAAGAGTTCCTTCCCACTCATGAGAAGTATTTCTTGTGCTGGCTTCTTCCTTTCCTTTCTTCTCTTCTATTGGTAGTAACATGTGGGTTCTACCATTTTTTTTTCCGAGTATAAGTATTTTTCCTCCCATCATGAATGAAATTCCTATCAAACTTCCATGGTCTTCCCAACAAAATATGACAAACATCCATAGGAATTACATCACACAAAATCTCATCTTTATAGCCTCCTATTTTAAATTCAACTTTGCATTGTTGACTTACCATTACTTGATGTCCTTTCTGCAACCACGAAACTTTATATGGACTTCGGTGTGCAGTTGTCTCCAGCCCCATTTTCTCCACCATTTTTGTAGATACTAAATTATCAGTGCTCCCACTATCTACAATCGTCTTGCAAACTTTGTCCTTTGTTTTACAAGCAGTCCTAAACAACTTTGTTCGTTGAACTGAATCTTCTATTTCTTTCTCTGGCTTTAGAAGAACTTTCCTCATCATAAGGTTCTATCCTCCTTTTGCTGCCTCTGCTTCCACATTCTTCTGGGCCTCAGAAATGTGTGCTTATCCTCCTCCTTCTTTCTTCCTCTCGGGGCATTCCCAAGACATGTGTCCTCTCTTTCCATAGGCATATAACATTTAAATCTACCTCCTCTACCTCTTTCTCTTCCTTGAGGAAAATAATTTCTCCCACCAAACGGTCTTCTTCGGGGACTTCCTCCTCTTTCATAGTGACTATATGATTTCTCAATATCATCCTTGGTTTTCGGTGCCTTATCATAGACAATTCCCTTACCTCTAATTGAGCCTCTTTTTCTGCTTCCATGACTCTGGTTCCTGGCCAACTTTTCTTCTTCCTTCAGTGAAGTCTGATAAGCATCTTCCACTTTTCTCACAATCATCATGTTGATCTCATCCTAGATTTCATATCTCAAGCCATTTATATACCTGGAAACTTTTTCATCATCCCTCTCTCTTTTTCCAGTCCTAATATTCAGTCTATAAAATTCTTCTATGTACTCTTTCACTTTCACACCCCTCTATCTCAGGTTCTGCAACTTTTTGAATAAGTTTATCTCGTAATCCTTTGTTATAAATTTAGCCTTTAGTTTGGCTACCATTCTATTTGAATTCTTTATATTTTGTTTACCTTTTCTCCTTCTCTCTGCCTGCAGTTTGTTAAGCCCAAAATAGTGGCTCATTACCCCTTAATTGGGGCATATTACATTAGTAATGTTATTTTATTTATGTTGGCTTTATTCCATTAGTTGTAATTATACCTCCTAGTCTCCTATATATACCAAGGAGACATTTTCATTTGGAATCATCTTGTATTTGGACATTTATGTGGGCATAAGGAGGTTTCCCCCTCGAAGAGGCTTATTATATGAATTTTTCTCTTTTTCAAGGCGTTGAGTACTTATTCTAAGGTTTTTCTATGCTATATCGATATTTGGTTCCTAACATATGGTATCAGAGCTCAAGGTCTTGGGGTTTCGCTGCTATATCTAAGACTCCTTGGAATTTTCGCTATAACTTTTTTTCTACAACGATTTAGAAGGAACAAATTGGAGGATATTTAGTAGATGGATCAAGGTACATTGGGTTAAAATTTCCGCTCCTGAGGCCTTATACTTTATGATATACAACCTTTGTAAGATAGGGTTCTGGAATCATCTTGAATTGAGTCATTGCATAATTTTCTCTATAAAATGTTTTCTGTAACGTTTCAGAACCTGAAATCTGGAGGATATTCAAAAAAATTAGTAAGGTATCTTTGGTAACAATTTTAGATTCTGGGTCATTTCACATTTGTAGATACACCCTGTGGAAGATAGTGTATCTGACTAGTTCTATTGACTAGTCTCAAGCATGTGTTATGGGTAAAACAATCATAACTTCTTCCTAGAGTATCCAAATTGAATGAGACCAGTTGAATTGGATAGTGGATAGCCCGTAGTAGTTTTGATACTAGTTTCATAATTGTATATCAATTATTTTGTGTGGGGGATGCTATACAAGTGAGATCTCCTGGAAAGGCCAAAAATCAACAAGTTGTGGGGAAGTTACCGTAAATTCCACTTGGCACATCCAATTTTGATCAGAACTATGGCATTGCAGAGAATAAATATCAGAGAGATACAAAAAAGAAAATTTCATACTTAGAAGAGCCAAAATTTTGGAGATACAATAAAAGGAAGATTGTCCAGCAGAACCACCTCAAAATCAAGGTTTAAAGTGATACTTGACCAACATGCCACCAAAAAAAGGAACTTCTACACAAAATAAGCCTCCAAACAATCCTACTTGGACTCTTGATGAAGGTGAAGAAATGCGTAGGGACATAAATGATTTACAAAAGAAGACAATAAAAAAATATGAACTACAAGAGATGATGGATTTAATGGAAGCTAAGTTGGAGGCAATAAATACTAAGATGGATGGTTTAAAAGGGGAGATCATGGAAGGATTTAAAAATTTCCTAATAGAGAGGACACCTGAAAGTGAAAATGTATCCCATGAAATTCATGATGAGGACACAAGGAAGATGAATCAAGAATGGAGAAACTCCAACTTTGGGTTGAAGACCTACCACGTTCCTAGGATTGATATGAGGAAGTTTGATGGAAATGTCACATGGATACTTCAGATGGAGCAATTATTTGATCTACATAATGTTCCACATATACAAAAGGTATGAATTTCTTCTTTATATTTAGAACCCAATCAATTTGTATGGTACCGATGACTTTGTTCTTGTAAATCACTCGTCACTTGGACAATTTTCACGGAAGAAATGATAACACACTATGAGGATACAAGGGGCAATACCTTCTTTAGCCAATTGGTAAATCTCAAGAAAAAAGGGTTCAGTTACAGAGCACATTGAGAACTTCCAAATATTGAATATAAAGGTAATAGATATTCCATATGAGCACTTGATTGATTTATTCATAGGAACTATAAAGGATAACATTCAACATGAGGTTTGCCTTTGGGAACCCAAATCATTGGAGAATGCATTTAGGGTGGCAATAAATGTTGAAAGTAAAAATATGGCTATGGCTACTAGAAGGACCAATCCTAACATCTATAGAGATAATAATGCTCTTTCTTATAAAACACCTCAACCTACAAGGTTGACACCTCAACAATTGGAGGAAACATAAGCAAAAGGTTTATGCTTTAATTGTGACAGCAAGTAGAGTAAGGGACATAAGTGTGGTGAAAAGAAATTATTCTACATAGACCGAGAAGAGGAAAAAGAACAAGAACAAGAACAAGAACCATCTCAAGGTGAAAACCTAGAAGAAATTTCATCTGAAGAGTTGACTCCCATGATATCATGTAATGCATTGGCTGGAATTAACACTCCTCAAACCCTCAAGATCGAAGAATATATCAAAAATAAAAAGGTAATAGTCCTAATTGATTATGGCAATACTCATAATTTCATTCACTATAAATTAGCCAAAGATCTCAATTGCTTTGTATATCCAATGCCAGAGTTTCAAGTAATGATTGCAGATGGAGGAACTATCAATTGCTTAGGAAAAAGAAATAAGATCAATCTTACTATGGGGTAATATGTAATGAATAGTCCAATGATTTCTATACCCATGGGTGGTGTTGATGTTGTACTAGGAATCCAATGGTTACAATCATTAGGAACAATGTCTTTTAATTTTTAAGAACCGTTCATGAAATTTTCATTGGAAAGAAAATAAATTGAGTTAAGAGGTATCATAGGGAAACCCGGTAAGGTCATAAGCTCTAATGGCATGAAAAAATTATTGAAAAAGGGGCATCAAGGTGTTATTGCACAACGATGCTCACTAGATGTTCAAACATCTAAGCCATCTATTCCTCTAGATCTCCAAGGGATCATTGATAAGCATTCAAAAGTATTTGAATATATTCCCAAAGCTCTTCCACCCACTCGAAATCATGATCATGATATTCACCTAATTCCAAGGAGTGTTCCTCCTAACATTAGGCCATACAGATACCCTTATGCCCAAAAGAGTGAAATTGAGCACATGGTTGAAGAAATGTTAGAGGATGGCATTATTAGACCTAGCCAAAGTTCTTACTCTACACCAATGGTAATGGTATTCAAGAAAGATGGCTCATGGCGTATGTGTCCAGATTATAGAGAGATCAAAAAGATCACTATTAAAGATAAGTTTTCCATTCCTATCATTGATGAATTGTTATATGAACTACATGGAGCAATCTATTTCACAAAGTTGGATCTCCGTTCAGGGTATCATCAGATTAGAATGAAGGAAGGAGATGTCCCAAAAAAAACATTTCGAACTCATGAAGGCCAATATGAATTCTTGGTCATGGCTTTTGGCCTTACAAATGCACCTTCCACATTCCAAGGGTTGATGAATTCCATTTTCAATCCCTTGCTTCAAAAATTTGTTTTAGTATTTTTTGATGATATACTAATCTATAGCAAGTCTTGGGAGGATCATATGCGACATGTTGACAAGGTGCTACAACTACTAAAGGAGCAACAACTATATGCCAAACCATCCAAATGTTCCTTTGGAGTTAAGGAGGTATAGTATTTGGGTCATATTGTATCTCATGAAGGTGTCAAGGTATACCCTAACAGGATTAAGGCCATCATGAACTGGCTGATTCCCAAAACATTGAAGAATCTTAGAGGATTTTTGGGTTTGACAGGTTACTACTGCAAGTTTGTTTGGCACTATGGAAGAATAAAAACCCCTTTAATGACACTAACTAAGAAGGATGCTTTTTCATGGACTATAGAGGCAACTAAAGATTTTTAGCAACTTAAAAAGGTGATGTGCAAAGCTCCTGTCTTAACCACTCCAGACTTCACAAAAACCTTTATTGTGGAATGTGATGCCTCGAGAAATGGAATTGGTGCTTTCCTAATGCAAGAAGTAAGGCCCATGGCTTTTGAAAGTTGACCACTCAAGGGGAAGGACTTACACAAACCCATTTATGAGAAGGAAATGATGGAAATACTACATGCATTGAAGAAATGGTGTCCTTACCTAATAGGTAGGCACTTCAAGGTCAAAATAAATCATGATAGTCTTAAATACTTTTTGGAACAAAGACTATCTTCAGAAGAACAACAAAAATGGGTAACCAAGATATTGAGTTAGGGTTTTGAAATAATCTATAAAAAAGGGAAGCAAAATGTTGTGGCAGATGCACTCTCAAGAAAGGATGAATATGTTGAGGCCTTTCTCTATGCTATCTTGATCATCCAACCCGATTGGATAATAGAAGAAAGGGATGAGTGGAAGAATGATGAAAATGTGTGGAATCTCATTCAAACATTGCAGTGGGATTCCAGTGCATCAGATACATTTACATGGAAAAATGATTCACTATGGTACAAAGATCGCTTATATTTATGTAAGAAATCCCAACTCAAACAAAAGGTACTATTGGAATTGCACACCTCTCCAGTGGGAGGGCACTCAGGATTTTTGGAAACCTACCATAGGGTCAAGAAGGATTTTTTTTGGGATGGACTTAAAACTTATGTTCAAAGGTTTGTGGAAGAATGTTTGGTTTGCCAACAAAATAAGGTGGAAACAATTAAGACCCCAGGTCTTTTACAACCATTAGCCATCCCAAGTCAGAGCTGGGAGGAGGTTTCTAGATTTCATCACAGGGTTACTGAAGTTTGAAGGAAAGAGTGGCATCATGGTGATTGTTGATAGACTGACCAAGTACACACACTTTTGTGCACTCTCTCATCCCTTCAAATCCAGTACAGTTTCCACCGCATTCATGTAGACAGTTCAAAAGCTACATGGCAGCCCAAAGATTATTGTAAGTGACAAATATCCCATCTTCACTGGACTTTTTTGGACAAAATTATTTTCTTGTTTGGGTACTCAATTGGCTCATAGCTCATCCTATCATCCTCAATCTGATGGAAAAACTGAGATAGTTAACATATGTCTGGAAGGCTACCTTCGTGTTAAGAACCAAATATCAATATAGCATAGAAAAACCTCAGAAAAAGTACTCAACACCTTGAAAAAGAGATAATTTCATATAATAAGCCTCTTCGAGGGGCCAACATCCTTTTACCCCACTTAAATGTTCAAGTACCTGATGATTCAAAATGAAAATGTCTCCTTAGTATATATAGGAGACTAGGAGGTATAATTACAACTAATGGCCTAAAGCCGACATAAATAAAATAACATTACTATTATAATATGCCCCAATTAAGGGGTAATGAGCCAATATTAGGGCTTAATACTTCGTTGCTTTGTCTTTGATAAACAAATACAATGGTTCAAATGGTTACCCTTGGCAGAATGGTGGTATAACAATTCCTTTCATACTGCAACAAAAATGACACCATTTATGGCACTCTATGGATACCACCCTCCTTCCATCAATTCTTCTCTAAAAGAAAAATTGAAGGTTCAAACAGTGGAATACGACATCGAGCATCAACAACAAGTTCTCCAAATATTAAAGGACAAACTAACCATGGCACATAATCGCATGAAACAACAAGCATATCAACATCGTAGTGAAAGACATTTTGAAGTAGGGGATTGGGTGTTTTTAAGACTACAATCATACAAATAGATTTCCCTCAAGCAAACCAAGAAGGATAATAAATTATCACCAAAGTACTATGTCCCTTATAAGGTGTTTCAAAATATTGGTACTATGGCATACAAATTGGGGTTGCCTGCATCTTCACGAGTACACCTAGTTTTCATTGTTTCATGCTTAAATAAGGTTATAGGTGACAAGATCCCAGTTCAAACTATATTGCCAGAACTTGACAAGGAAGGAAAAATCATATTGGAGCCTGAAGCCATCACTGACACACGAATTTTCCAGTTGAGGAATAGATCCATTTTAGAGTATCTCATTAAATAGAGGAAACTACGGGCTGAAGATTCCACTTGGGAAGATGAGTCTTTTATACATAAGCATCCAGGGTTAATGAAGCATTGATGACAACACTTGTATCAAGGGGAGGGGCATGTTAAGCCCTAAATAGTAGCTCATTACCCCTTAATTGGGGCATATTACATTAGTAATTTTATTTTATTTATGTCAGCTTTAGTCCATTAGTTGTAGTTATACCTCCTAGTCTCCTATATATACCAAGGAGACATTTTCATTTAAAATCATCTTGTATTTGGACATTTATGTTGGCATAAGGAGGTTTCCCCCTTGAAGAGGCTTATTATATGAGTTTCTCTCTTTTTCAAGGCATTGAGTACTTATTCTGAGGTTTTTCTATGCTATATTGATATTTGGTTCCTAACATAGTTCATCCCACCACAATGTTGCATGTCCCTTTAATATGGTGACAACATGTCTCACCTTCTTTCCTTCATCGACATCTTCCTACTTAGAATACTTATCCATGGAACTTATCCAGTACAATAGCTCTTTGACATCCAAATTACCTTCATACATTGGGATGTGCATATTTTCTCTAGCTCCCAACTTCACAACAACCTTTAATAAGCATTCTTCAGTCGCATCTTCCCCTGTAGCTTCTTCAACTTCTACTTCTTCTCTTTATGCATCAATGGCATATTCAACAACAGGGGTTATTCTTTGCATTGCTTCCATTGCTTCCAACCTTGCATGAAGATCTCTTATTTCTCTTCCCACAGCACAGTTTGCCATAGGTGGATCTACATGAATCCTTGGTGGCATTATTTCAACTATTTTTTAATACACAGAATACAACTTCGAAATTTTTCAGGCTTTGATACGAATTGATGCCAACCCCCCTTATCCTTGGGCTGTGTGACCTCCTGGTCAAGGATATTCAATTATCGAAGTTGAGTTAGATCTATGAAACCTTAGTGGTCTCGCTTGTAAATAACTAGAGGTCTCTTTAGTCCTTCGGTGCAAGTTCTATGAAACTCGCAACCTCTCCGTTTGCACAACCGGGAAATTAGTGTTCAGGTGCTAGCTCCTCCTCTATTAGCTCCTTCCTGAATATGACCTTAGTTTATATCCACACACAATTATGAGCGCAGTCAAAAGTGGTTTGGGATAAATCCACTTTTCTCCCCGCAATTCACTACCAAACGCCACACATCCAATTTGCAATACCACGGTTTCTATTGCAGCCACTCTCAAGTTTTTAAATTCCGAGAACTTTTCATCTCTGCAATCCTTCGTAACCGTTGATCTCACAATATCGATGGTGCTTCTAAACTGATGGTTCATATCTGTCCTTTCCAAATCTATGGATCATATTTAACCCCTACAAATAAACAATTGTGATTTGTCTTGTGATTTGGACTTTGAGAGTTTCAACTTTCAACCTTTTCTTTCCTCTGAAATGCATGGATTCTTGCCACGTGTCCTCTTGAATTGGACGACTATAATTTAATTCGAACTATCCAACAGTCGATGTTTATTTCGTCCCTTCGGATCTCAGGGCTTCAGAAGTTTCAAGTCTCAATCTGAAAATCTCGAAGTGATTTCTCCGGAGTTCATAATCTATCGCCATGTATCCTTCGGGATTAGATGGTCCATATCTCCTTTGGGTCTTCGACGATCTCTACCCCTATGTATACACATAGTTTAAAGCTCGTGCACTTTTCCTAAATCCAATGGTCTAAAATAATTCGGCTCCTCTTGGATAGATCTTCACCCTACACCTTGCCCAACCTTTGCAAATTCTTCTTCTGAAATATTTTTTCGACACTTAGTCGATTCTTGGTCCTATACACTCCTTGCAACCAACCTCTGCACTTTCTTACGAGAAAAACTCAAGTTATTTCTCCAAGTCAAAGACTTTGCATATGCACTCCTTGCGCTTAACATGCACACTTTGCATACAAAAGTTCCACGCTATCTCTTCTGAGCCTCGAGTCGAACAAGACTCTCTCACATGCACTCCTTGCGTTCAATATGAACTCCTTACATAAATTACAGAAGAGAAACAATTGAAACTTATTCAATTCTTCATAAGTTCATCCATTCACCACGAACATCATACGCCCACAAAATTCATAACAATGATAAACTTGTAAACAATATCAAGACTGTACAATTGGATCAACTTCCTTTGTTCTATTGATTCCAAAAAAAAACATGATTACACCTCTATCTCCTACAGTCATTATAATTATAAAAATTATCTAAGGACCCAAAGATTTCTCGCTCTTCTTCCTCCTATTTAAATTCTATCACCTTCTACTCCAGCGGTTACCTACTCAACTTAATAATGCAACCTAACGACTCATACGGGCTAATATCCTACACCTATAATATATTACAATCATGTAAGGATTTACAATAATCTGTCAATTCAAAACAATGTCCTGACTTTACATACAACTAATTAATTATTGAGAGATTCAAAAAGATCTCCACACCGCTACCAAGCTGGTTAAGAGTCAGTTTGGCTCTTTCAATGCATTGAAGTGTCGAATTTTCTTCCATGTCTACTTTTCTTTATGTGATAGTGATTCTCCTGCATCACTCTCTCAGAATCACTCCTCAAACAATTCCCAAGAAACGTCTTCAATGACCATATTTAGTTGTGGTAAGAGTGTCTTCCACCAAATAAGCTCACTCCCTTTCAACTGAAATACCTCCATGTGGATATTCATGTTGGAGGTATAATCGCATAATGAAAAATACATTCCATATTCTCCAACCAAGATTCAGTGTCTAAACTGTTCATGGAACCCCAGAACTCGAGATATTTTACCTTCTCGAGTTCTCTGTGAATACTACCACTAACTACATGAGGGAGTTGCGAACCCTCATTGGGTACATATCCTTTGCCCTCATCTCGATCAAGGCGATTTATCAGTGCCTCTAGCATCCTTTGAAAATACCTCATCATACCCATGACATCATCCACTACAAGATGCTCCCTCTTGGTAGTATGCTCTTCTCCCTATGAAGGAGATCCCTCAGGTGTGGGTGTACTTGGAGGAGGCATACCTCTTCCTCCCGCACCTAGATGTCTACTCATTCTCTATCCTCTAACCATGATACATGCCACAAAAAAAATTCAATATACATTAGTGATACATCTTTAATTAAATATAAACATTGGGAGCCGTAACGGGTCCAGTGTCGCAGAGTGGAGCCCACTATGATACCATATGTAACGACCATCTTGTTTACTGAACATCAAGAGTAAAGGAATACAACGAAGGTAGTTCTTACTTTTCTTTTTTTTATAATCAAGAGAAAATTTCACATAACTATATCATCCTCTAGTAACTTGAACAAAAATGATTAAGCTAAAACAATCAAAGTGGCATTTATTCCAATGATCATCGGTAACTTCACAATTTTTTGCAAGTATCTCCAATCAAAACTCTACCCTTAAAATTATTACTCAATACCTTTACAAAGTAGTACATTCGATTCACTAATAAGATTCTCTAAGAGTTAGGTATAAATCTTAAGGATATATATGACATAACTAGTGTACAATGCCAGTGTCTTAAATTTCCCTACTTAAACTTTCTCAATTTAGTACTAACTTTGTTTATGCCATTTGTGCAAGTTTTAATTATATTCAAATCATTTTTATAAAACATCAACCACTTTGCTTTCTATTTCATAAACGAAAAATATTGATACCATCCTTATATATAAATAATCGTTATTAGAAATCAAAACACATCATTCAATGCTATAGATGATCATTAATTAAATTACTGATGTATAATATTTAATATCTTGAATGATATATATATATATATATATA
>ML783983.1:35365-48242 GCA_009831015.1 Picea engelmannii
ATATATATATATATATATATATATATATATAAAGGCCAACTAGAATAATGAGATAAGGTACTAGGGTTTCATAAGAAAAAAACTTATCTGTCCAAGTGGAAGACCGTCACTAACGACCACTGGATATTGAGGATTGTCTACTGTTATTTTCATTCTAGAGACAAATTTATAGCGGACTATTGATATCGTTTCCCATTTCTGGGTTTTCCCTTCCCCGTTCTATTTTTCCAACTTCTTTTTTCCATTTATTTTCCCTCTTGTACACCTCCAGTTGTTTCCCTCTTTCTTATATCCTTTCTTCTATCCCTTTCTAGTTATCATACTTAGTCATATTTCAATAATTGGTAGGTTGGAGGGTTGGCGGACCTTCATCTCCATCCACTTTCCCATGTCATAAGTCCTCTTCTACACTACACTTAGCCACATTTTTCAACTTTGCAGGTTCGCAGGTTCGAGCCATCATCGTCCAAGTTCTGTGATCTTCACTTTGCACCCAAAGTTTTGTGATCTACATTTTGACCATCATGTTTTTTGTGGGTGTCGAGCCCCTAAAGTATTTTATTCTTTCTGGATGCAATTCCAATCGATCGCCTTTCCACACTTAACATATTTTTGATCATCCATAACCATGGGTTCGCAGGTTCATGAAAATATCCATATTCAAACTCACCCTCATCTGTCCCCACCATTCTCTTTCTTTTCCCAATATGCAATAAGTGTTATTTAATGCTAACAATTATTGTGCAGGATCCATAAAGATCATCATCAATGGAGAAAATCTCGAGGAATTACTCATTAAATTGCATTAAATCTCCACTTGCCAAGTGATTAAATTATCATCATATCTCCAAAAATATTTATTTGGGGTTATTATCCAGCTAAATAAATACTCCCATCAAGCTATGGTAGTATCAACTCACTACTACATATTGAAAAAATTACGATGACTACTTGCGACGAAAGTACTCTTTCGTCACAAAATTCAAGAGAAAAAGTTCAATTTTTCAATTTTGATCTAATTCCACCTCATATTCGTCGCTCTATCGACGGAAGCAAACTTTCATCTGTTTTGCGATGATAATCAAGATGGTGGAATATTGTCTCAATTTCAACAAAATTGTGTTTTCGTCGCAAGAGCGACACTCACTATTGACCGTTACACTTTTTGATACTATCCATATTGATCGTTATAAATTTTAACAAAGTCTAAATCGATATAGTCAAAGTTCGCTGCAAGAGCGACAAATTGACCGTTATAACCATTCCTGTCTTCGACAAAGTGACCTAAATATAACAAATAAATAGGTAAAAATAAATAAATATTTAGGTCACGGTCGTTGGAATTGTGACGACAGTGACCTAAATTGACCTATAAATATTTGATGATTTAAATATGTTGCGACAATATTGCTATAACAGTGACAGTTCCGAAAGGGTATTTTTGTGTGGAAGTTGTGTGAAAGAATGTCGCAGAATATAGTTAGAGGTGGGGAAAAAAGTAAAGTGGGTGAAAAGGGTGATGGTAGATGATATTTTCCTTGCCAAAAATGTTGCCTCATACATCCCGTAAGAATTTTAATAGCAACAACTACAAAACATTATAGAAAATATGGGCACATTGATGGCAGATCGAATGAATATCGTGTTAGAATATGAATGAATGTGCTCATTTTACCATTGACAATATCTGTATTGTCACCCAACCATAGGCCGAAGCCACCCTCTGAGCACTTTGACCTTGACAAAGAGAAGAATCCTGGTAGTAATCCAATAGCCAAGAAAGGCTAATGCATCAAGCAAGAAGTAAGAAAATATGATCAGAGAGTCCAACCTAAAAACTGGCGCAACACCTTCCCCAGGACTTGAGCACAAGACTGCCAAACTGCAATGCACATAAGTGACTTCTGCAATTCTGAGAGTGTGCCAAATGAGAGACTGGCACCCTGTATTTATAGTATTCCTGGAAGACTTGCCTGGTCTGACCTCTCTCTCTGGGTACTAATTAATTCATATTAATTATCTCTCTTCAACTAACATCTCATATAGGGTTACTTTCATTTCTTTGCTTTCTTGTAGAACGTTCTAATCTCGTCAAAGGTCACAATAGAGGTTTATAGCTCTCGAAGCTACCATAATATCAACACTCACTCCTATCTAGGGAGGTATAACTGATAATGGTCTTGAGCACAAAAAAACCATTCAACTGGTAGTATCACGAGCACTGTCATTATTATCCAACTAGATAATATCCATGACAACTGGTACAATATCAATTGATAGAACACAACTGTGTCTGTCCATGGTAGTACACAACTAAAACTGTGACACATAGTCACAAAAAGTAGACCATATCCACCACAATAGCATATCTCTAATGTCTGGAGACAAGCAGTCTCCATAATAATCATCTGACATCAACTTGCATAGAAAATATTGTTAAAATAAACTGAATCATCTAGGTCAATCTTTCACTCACATATGTGAGATCTAAAAGAATATTTGTTCTCAGAGTAGAACATCAACGATGGGCTATCTAGCTTATTATTCTCAAACAAGGAAGAATGATTGTTCTGATTTCTGATCCTGGACCATTCCTCACCCCGAGCCATTCCTCTGACACTAAACAAAGTGTAACATGGAGAGAATGAATCTTCCCTAAAGAATGCATGTCCTTGATTGTTGAGCATGGATCATTCCTCCGGCACTAAACAAAGTGCAACCTGGAGAGAATGAATCCACCCTAAGGAATGACTGTCTAGACCATTTCCCTTGTTAATCACAAGAGGAAAAGATTGTCCTATACCAACCTCCAAAATGGTCCATTCCTCATGTTAACCACAATGAAAAATCATTGTCCGGTGAGGCGGGCCAGTCTTCTTGAGTAACCCTCAAGAAGAGAGACTGCCCTAGACCATTCCCCATGTTAAACACAATGGGAAGTCGTTGTCTATGGTACATCAACAATCTGGACCATTTTCTAAACTGGAAAATGTATGTTCGTTAGAAATCTCAATCCACTTTCTGAAGAGGAAAGAATCTGCCCAAGTTGGACTATTTTTCAATCTTGAAAATGAATGTCCTCAATAATATGTCAGTGCTCCCTCCCAACCTGGAGATTCATTTCTTCCCTTTCAAATCAAGGATTTATTTCCACAATCCCCATCTTCTCTCATAAATATGCAAACTTTATTCTAGATAGAGGCTTTGTCAGGATGTCATATTTCTGCTCATCTGTGGGGATATGCTGGAGTTTTACCTCTCCTTCCTAGACTTTATCTTGAATAAAGTAGTATTTGATCTCAATATGTTTCAACCTTTCATGAAACACGGGATGTTCTGATAATCTTATACAACTCTGATTATCACAATGTATTAGGGTCGAATTTGGAATCTGATCAAATAAATTGGAGATTAACTTCCTTATCCATATTACTTTTGTGCATGCTTCACATGCTGCAATATATTCTGCTTCTGTTGTGCTGAGTGCGACAGAATTTTGTTTCCTGATGCCCCATGATATCATAGCAGAGCCCAAGCTAAAACACATTTCTGAAGTACTCTTTCTGTCTTATGTACTTCCTGCCCAATCTAAGTCTATGAATCCATGAAGTTGTATATCACTAAATGCGGTATATCTTAAGCCATAGTTTATTATTCCACGAATATATCTTAGGACATTCTTTGCAGCTATCCAATGCTCATGTCTTGGTTCCACCTAGAACTAGCTTAGTGTATTCATGACAAAGAAAATGTTTGGTTGAGTATTCACCAAATACATCAATGACCCAATTAATTGTTGATATAATGATGGATCTACTGGATCTGAATTTGGATCTTTCACTTTTATTATATCCATATTCATAGGAGTGTCCATGGACTTATAATCCATCATTCCAAACTTCTGAAGGATATTTATTGCGTACTTTCCTTGTCCAAGGAATACTTCACCACGCTTCTGCCATACTTCTAGTCCCAAGTAATAATGCATGAGACCTAGATATTTCATATCAAATTCAAAAGCTATCTCCTTCTTGCACTAGATGATGAGAGACTCTTCACCTATTATGAATAGATCGTCAACATATAGTAGTAGAATTATAAGTGCATTGTCCACGACTTTGTAGTAGAGGTTTGGATCTGCATGACTCTTAGAGAAACCAAGTCTCGTTAGATAGCTATCCATTCTGGCATACCAAGCCCTTGGAGCTTGCTTGAGTCCATATAGGGATTTCTTCAATCTGCAAACATGAGTGTCTCTAGAATGTACCTCAAAGCCTTGGCGTTGTTCAATATATACTTCTTCTTCAATTTCTCCATTGAGGAAAGTTGTCTTTACATCCATCTGATGTAAGTTCCATACCATGGAAGTGACAAGAGATATGATAGCTCTAATGGAAGTATATCTAGCAACTAGAGAAAAAGTTTCGTCATAATCTTCTCCCTCCTTCTGGGAGAACCCCCTAGCTACAAATATCTCTTTATATTTATCCACGTTTCCGTCTACTGCATGTTTGATCTTATATACCCATTTTGAAGTTACCACTGATTTTTATTTAGGTCTAGGTACGATTTCCCATACATCATTTTTCATAATGGATTGGTGTTCTTCCGTCATATCTTCTTTCCACTGTCCCTTTTGAACTGCTTCTTCAAATGTGGTAGGTTCTTCATCTAGAAGCTTCATCATATATGTTGCATAACTTGAGAATCTTTTACGCTTCTTACCTTTTTTTAATGTTCCTTCGGGAACCTTGAGTCTTTCTGCATCTTGTAAGGTAGCTTCAAGCCAAGCTGGTCATTTCCTAGTTTTAGGTATGGTGTCTGAATCAATAGTTTCACATGGTTGCATAGGATGATCAGGTTTTTCCTTTTCGTCATCTTGATTTTTTGTGCTTTCTTCAATAGGTTCTTCATTCTCTTCTTCTTCTATTGTTTCTTCTTTGGATTTCTTGAAAGCCATATTTTCATTGAATGTCACATGTCTGCTGACTTTGATCTTATGTTGTTCTGGAATATATATTCTATAAGTCTTGGACGAATATCTATATCCCATGAATATGCCCTTCTTTCCTGAGGGTTCTAGTTTATTCCTTTTGTCCTTGGGAATATGAGAGTAAACAGGACATCCAAATATTCTTAGGTTTTCCACATTAGGTTTCTTACCTAAGAAGGCTTCTTCTAGAGTCATTTCCTTTAGTATGTGGTGAGGACTTCTATTCTACACATATATTGTTGTCATGGCTGCTTCTCCCCATAAGAACATGGATAGACCTTGATCATTTAGTAGTTATTTTATGGTTTCTTCGATAGATCTGTTATTTCTTTCTGCTACACCATTTTGTTGAGGATTATGAGGAATAATTAGCTCCCTCCTAATCCCTACCGATTTGAAGAATGCAACGAATTCCTTTGATGTGTATTCTCCTCCATTATCTGTTCTTAAGATCTTGATCTTCTTGTTTGTGAGGTTCTCTATCTCTTCTTTGAATTCTTGAAACTTGTTGAGTACTTCATCTTTTGTCTTCAGTAGATATAACCAACTCTTTCTTGAATATTCATCTATGAAGGTTACGTAGTAAAGAGATCCTCCTAGAGATTTGACTAGCATTGGTCCGTAAACATCTAATTGTATCAGATCTAGAATTTCCTTAGATCTATTGTTTCTTCTTGGAAATGGTTTCTTGATATTCTTTCCAAGGGCAGATCCTTTGCAAATTACTTCATGTGTAGACTGCAATTATGGTATTCCTTCAACCATCCTTTTGAGAAAAGGTAATGCTTGATAAATTAATATGAGTGTACCTTCTATGCCAAGGTTCATTTGGATTGATTTCGTCATGTACAAGAGCTTCTTCATTTTGTTCTAGTATTATATACAAATTTCCTTCACGGCTTCCAATAACCCTGACATTCTCTATGCTGGAGTCTTTATGCCAAAATAACACTTTTCCATCCATGAAAGTTATTATGTTTCCTTTGTATTCTAGGAAATATATGGATACAAGATTCTTTTCTAAACCAGGTATGTATAAAACATTGCTTAAGTGAACATTGTTACCTATTTTCATCTTGACGGAGGCTTGTCCAAATCCTTCCACTAGGTAAGTGATTTTGTCTCCAAGCTCTACCTTGTACGAGGTCTTCTTCTCATTTAGATTTGATATTCTGACTTGATCTCATGTCATGTTCCTAGAATCTCCACTATTGATTATCCACATGTCATCTTCAATCGTTCCAGTGAGTGCTGAGTAGTGTAGAAGATTGACCGTATCACTCATGTCTTTGATTGACTGGTGGCTGCTCATGCTTTGATCCAAAACTTCAACTTTGACATTTCTGTCTTCTGAGAGAGCCAAAAGGTGCATTGAACTAGGGCGCATTTGAATATCTTCTCCTTGAGCGAGATGCTTCATAACAAAGTGTTGGATCTGAGATTTAAAGTTTCTGCAGCTGCTCCTGCTAGTAACCCTAGCGAAATTATCTTGGAAGCTTCTCCTGCTAGTAACCCTAGCGACATTATCTTGGAAGCTTCTCCTGCTAGTAACCCTAGCGGCAGTTCCTTAGTGAGATCAATATCCTAATTTCTATGTTTCCTTCCAGCAATTAGAATGAATGAAGGAGATGTGGGCCCATAACCTGTTATAATATGAATGAATGTGCTCATTTTACCATTGAAAATATCTCTATTGTCACCCAACCATGGGCCGAAGCCACCCTCCTATCACTTTCACCTTCACAGAGAGAAGAATCCTGGTAGAAATCCAATAGCCAAGAAAGGCTAATGCACCAAGAAAGAAGTAACCAAAGATGACTAGAGAGTCCAACCCAAAACTGGTGCAACACCTTCCCTAGGACTTGCACACAAGACTACCAAACTGTAGTGCGCACAAGTGACTTCTGCAATTATGAGAGTGTTTCGAATGAGAGACTGGCGCCCTATATTTATAGTATTCCTAGCAGACTTTCCTGGGTCGACTTCTCTCTCTGGGTACTAATTAATTCAAATTAATTATCTTTCTTCAACCAACATCTCATCTAGGGTTACCTTACTTTCTTTTCTTTCTTCCAGAACATTCCAATCTCGTCAAAGGTCACAATAGAGGTTCATACCTCCCGAATCTACCATAATATCAACATATCGTCCCATGGTAATTAGCTATATATTCGTTATATTTTTTTATTTTGTCAATTTTATATAAAATTATATATATGTATATATATTGTTTGAATGTTTGTTATAGTATACACTAATTTTTCATTATTGTTTGTAATTATAAAGTTAGAGTTGCCCTCTAACTTTCCGCAGAATATTGCACCAAGTATTAGTAGAAATGATGTTGTACAAGCTGAGGAGGAACATCATGACCAAGCAAATGAGGATCTCATGGAAGAAGATGATGGGACAAATCAAGTTAATGATCCCATGGAAGAAGATGATGGGACAAATAAAATGATCCAAGATTTTTTTTCGCAGCTGGATGAGGATCGGGACAATGTTGGTATTTATGATGAACCTCTATTAGAAAAGGAAAATAAACGATTTTATGAAGGATCAAGGGCAAATATTCTCTCCGCTACATTGATGGCAATGAACTTAAAGGTTATGAATAATTTGTCGAACACTTGTATGACATAGATCTTAATGTATGTAATATGTTTAATCTCATATTATACATAAATGTTAATTTTTTTATATTTGTTTTAAGTGTTAATTAATGTGTAAAATAAGAATGCAATTTTTACGATTAATATTCTTACATTAACTAGTTATTTGTTATGTTGTAGATTGTTAGGTGAATTTTTGTTACCATCGTCAAATATTTTAGCTAGCACATATCGAGGTTTGCATGCCATTATGAAAGACATTGGAATGGATTATCAAACTATATATTCATGTCCTAATGACCATATTATATATTATGGACAACATGCTTCAAAAACATAATGTCTACAATGTCTTATCAATAGATATTGAACCGATCAAGTAATAAAGAGAGTGCCTCGAAAGGTTCTTCGTCATATTCCCATAATTCCACGTTTGCAATGATTGTTTAGGTGTGAAAGCATAGCACAATTTATGGATTACCATGCACGTAACAAAAGTGTATATGGTGTTCTTCAAATTCCTGCCAATGGTTTTGCATTTAGGGAAATTGAGGAAAAATGGGCATATTTCAAAGATGAACCTTGTAATGTTAGGCTTTCATTGGCAGTTGATGGTGTTAATCCATTCACAGAGCTTAGGTCTATTTACTCAATGTGGCCTATTTTTTTTATCAACAATAACATTCTTCCTTGGATGTCAATAAAGATGGATCACATAATGTTGACAATGATTGTTCTAGGTATTTGTTTACATTAATTTTTTGAATGTAACATTTTCATTTGTTTCAATTTTTGCATAATATCTTTTGTTTATTTATTTACTTATATATATTACATGATATCATTCCTATAGTAATTATGTGTAATTTAAAACAATTAGGCAAGTACCAGGTTAATGATATGAATGTATATATCGAGCCTCTAATCGACGAGCTACTAAAGTTATGGGTTGGCATCACAATGTATGACATATGTAAATCGATCGGGGAGAAGAAATTTAAATTCCGTGGACTACTTTTAGGGAAATTCATGATGACCTTAGACTAACACATTTTTGTGGTATGTAGAATTCTAATATTTCTCTTTAATACTATATAATTTTTTAATGTTATCATGGTGCATGTTTAATTTTTAAATAATCTCATCGTATAATTGGCATTAATCCATGTGTTCCTGGTCTTCAAACAAAGGGTAAATTTGCATGTCCATTATGTGGCCCTAAGATGAAGTATCATCATTCAAAATTTTTAGGAAAGATGGTGTTTGATGAGTATAGGCACCTTCTTCCTAAGAACCATAGGTATCGTACTACTGAAAAACATCTTTTCAATGGGAAAGAAGAGGTTGGTTTAAAACCACGAAGAATGACACCTCACCTATGGAGGTTGGAATATAATAGAAATAATCAAGGTACTCAATTTCATAATGTATTGTAGATCATGTAATGTTTTGAATGTTTATTTTAATCATTGAATTTATTTTACTGTATTTGATAATTATTTTTGTGATTTATTTTATGCTTCATGAAGGCCACAATCATCATGAAGGTATTAATAATGATATTCCATGAGGAATGAAATGTTATCCCGCTCAATTCATGAGGTTTCCATACTACGAGGAGATAAAAATAGCTCATTTGTTTGATACAATGCATATCGAGAAGAATGTGACTGAAACATTATGGCGAATCATAGATGGTAGGAGGGACAAAGAAAAAAATTTCAAAATTTGTACTGACATTCAGGAAGCCAGTAATGCAATGTGAAGTGTGATCCGATATTCAAATAGATCAGATGGAGTACTAGACCGAAAAAACCTTCCATGGTTATTAATAGAGAAACAAAGAAATCATGTAAAAGAGGTCATTCAAAGAATTAAATTTCCCACGGATTTTGCTTCAAACATAAATAATATCTTAACAAAGAAAGGTAAATTTGGTGGGGTAAAAACACATGATTGACATACCTTCATTAAGGTAATAATTTTTGTATACATATTTATATATATTGGCCTTATACATCTTTTATTTATTTTTATTTTTTCTTGTCTACTTTGGTCGAAACAAATAACGATTCATTTTTTTGTTACAGTATGTTCTACCACTATCTCTCCCAAATGACTTTGACAACAACATCAAACAAGTTATATATGATCTTGGAAAATACATGAGGTAAGTAGTCGTGATTTATATGCAAAATGTTATTTCAAATTATTGTTTTACTTAATGACATGTGTTTTACTTGTAATGTAATATATTATATTATGTTATGTTGAAACATGTTATTTTCTTGTGTCATGATCTCATGTATATGGTTGTCATATGATATAAAGTATTGGAAGAGAGGAATTCCTCGTCTAATATGTGAAATGAAAAAGTATATACCTCCAACATTTTTCAATGCACAAGAACACTACCTCATACACCAAGTTGAGGAGATTGAAATTTGTGGACCTATTCACACAAGGTCAATGTGGATGGTGGAGAGGCACTTGAAATCATTGAAGGCGTTGGTTAGACAAAGACCACATCCTGAGGGTTCTATGGTGGAGGGATCTATGGTATATCAATCCATGGTGTATATTAGTCAGTATCTTCCTAAATTAGCAGCACCAACTATGCATGCAGTGGATCACATTTGGGATGTGAACTCCATCAAAAAATTTGAAGATCAGGAGCATTTGCTGGGGAAAGGTATAATGAAAAAAATAAGAGGTAATATATTAATAATTGTGAAAATTTATATTAATAATACATGTAAAGTTTCATTTTTTGTGTATATGATCATACTCATTACTATATTAATATAATTTATTTCATAAATTATTAATATTTATAATTACCTGCATATTGGACGTTATAACTAATATTTAATATTGGTGAATTGTGATTTTTTGATTCAGTTGCTCAAGAGTGGGATGCACTGCATTTATACATTGCAAATAGTCTTGACTGGATGAATGTATGGATTGAAAGATGTAAACAACATAATGGAGGTAGGTCATCATGGAAACGACTGTCTGAATTGGTTAGAGAAGCTCGTCGTAATGGAGATTCCAATGTTATGCATAGAGAAATTGATTTAGCATATGGTTTTAAAAATGGACAGGTAAGAATATTCACCCATTTTATTCAGTTATTTTATATTATATTAATGTGACTACATCTGTACTGTATTTTTCAGATACTTTTGAATTTATATAAATATATGTTAATTTATTAATTGACAATGCATATTTTACATATCTGACATATTGCAGTTGAAACACCGCAAGGCTATGTGGTGCAGTGGTCATAAATTTCTCATCAAACAATTGGATGAAACTAGGAAAACTTATGATAGTGGGATAACTGCAGTATTCTAGGTCACTAATGTTTCCTCTAGGAGTGACAGACATCCTCGAGAATCTGAAAATAGATACTATGGGTATTTAAACGATATACTTGAGTGTGACTTTAATTCCTTCAAATTAGTTTTGTTCGATGTCAAATGGTATAGGTTACGAATGCATGAACGCGATGAAGAAAGAACTATTATTCAACATGCCAACGAATTTCCAATGATTAAAACAACGGTGTTTGAAAGAGGACATGATCACTATGTTTTTCCAAGCCAATGTGAATAGGTCTTTTACTCAAATGTTCCAAGTGAAAGGGATTGGTCATTTGTTGTTAGATATGATCCAAGAGAAAGGCCAATTAAGTATACTCATTTACAGGAAGAAGATGATATTGAAGATCAATAAGATGATTCAACAGATCAGACAGAGTCGAAATATCATGGAGGGTCGACAGATGAAGAAGATGAAGAAGATCATGATCTAGGCGTAGGAGACAATATTGCAGTTCTTGATGATGATGTCAATGAAAATATGCTTGAAAATGACATTAATGTCGATGATGATATCATCAATCCTTTCAACATCGTTTCTGAATCGAATGATGATACATATGTTGAGTTCGATGAAGAAGATAAAGATACAGAATAATTATGATTACACAGATGTTGAGGTTGGATTAGGTACCTGCCTATATAATATTTTAATTTGTATGAATTATTCTCTTAAAATAATTTACTTATAATGTCGTGGGTTAATTACATGTTTTTAAGTTTTATGAGATGTTTTTATATCCTATGTTACATGTTGTTTAATTATTATGTGAAACCTGAAAATAGTTGCCAATATACTAAAGTATGTGTTAGAATAAACATATCATTTAGAAACACATAATTTCATGTAACTTCATTAATTTTTGTTTTTGTAGTTTCTATGCATGAATCTTAATATGACGTTGCTTTCGATTATTTTCTATTTTATAGATTGGGTTTTGGGGATCAATTGAGAGTGATGTGAGGGGGAGGGGAGGGGCCATATGAGGTTCCACCTTCATGTGGTTGGCCTTGTTCATTAGAGGATAAATTATTCTTGTGTTAAGGTCCTAACCCGCACATAGGTAGATCAATGTATTCGGATGTAATAAAGGGCAATATTAATAAGGACTTTCAATAAAATAGAATAAGGCGGATGTAAGAAGACCTAATAGAAGCTTCTGCTTCTAGAAGGATCTTCCTCTAGATGCTTCTCTTAATAGACATCTTTAGTATAAATAAGAGGTGAGGGTATGAGAACCCTAGCTTGGAGATTATTGTAACAGAGCACTGCTCTACTGGAGGTTGCCCCCTTGAAGAGGCCTGTGAACATTGCTATCTGAATCAAAGTGCTATTTCTGTTGCTATTTTGTATATCATTTCTGTGTATTGTGAAGATTATGCTGGATATTTTACTGTCATTCTGTCATTTCTAGCATTTCATTTCTGTTCTGCATATTTTATATATCTGGTATCTTGCAAGTGGTATCAGAGCACTTTCCTTGGCAGAAATTATGGGTATTTTTTTTCAGGGTAGAGACATATTTCAGCGTCTTTAAGCCACATAGATATGTCATTACGTACATAAACCCACGGTTGAGGGATTCATACACGCAGGAAATACAAGTGGTTCTTAAGCGCACATCTATTGGCCACCCTTGTAACCCCTGTTGGTACCCCTTCGAGTGGTAGAACATCAGACAACACCTGTGTATGGATCGACCTAGATTTCCTGAAGCCCTCTTTAGATAAACCTATCATCCGCCGGACTACTATAGTGTCACCGAGAACAACACTCGGGAAGATACTCTCTAGTACCTGGGTAGTCGGGTAGTACGACTAAGGGTACGATCTATCCTCCTTAGTTAGTGCCCTGAGATATTGGGCCGAGTACTACTGTTGGA
>ML783983.1:53763-99287 GCA_009831015.1 Picea engelmannii
AAGAAGACCTAATAGAAGCTTCCGCTTCTAGAAGGATCTTCCTCTAGATGCTTCTCTTAATAGACATATTTAGTATAAATAAGAGGCGAGGGTATGAGAACCCTAGCTTGGAGATTATTGTAACAGAGCGCTTCTCTACTGGAGGTTTCCCCCTCGAAGAGGCCTGTGAACATTGTTATCTGAATCAAAGTGCTATTTATGTTGCTATTTCGTATATCATTTCTGTGTATTGTGAAGATTATGCTGGATATTTTACTGTCATTCTGTCATTTCTAGCATTTCATTTATGTTCTGCATATTTTATATATCTGGTATCTTGCATCTTGAAACCAAGAGAATCTCTTTCATTTTTATACCATCATGATCGTATAAGATTTCATCAATATTGTTGTCACACTATTGAATCAATGAAGTTTTGATGAACATGTTTGTCATTTCTATAGAATTTTTTTTGAAACCCTAATTTTCTTTCAAAGTATACAATTTGGTTGACGCAATTTTTAAGTTTGCATCAATATTTCTTCATTTTTCTTTCAGGTTTTACATTAATGTATATACCATGTGTCTGTGTCATAGTTGTACTGATGAAAAATCCCTCTTTTTCACTGATTTCTTAATAAACGCCATAAAATACACCCTTGCAGTACTAGATGTTGGGATGTGTGTAATGTCAAACGAATTTTACAAGGAACAAGGAACTAAAATTGTATGAGGAATAGACACCAACAACAGTGACCTATGAATGGGGCCAACGTTGAAATTTTTTCAAACAATTTTTGTATGCATTGAAATTTGTCATGGATAGACTATTCACATTCTTTAACGATATGGGAGGGTTTTTGGACTCAATTTTGACTGACACACCCACTTTCTTCCATCATCAATTCATCATGTAAACCATAAGCCCTATTTTTCTTTCAAAGTACACAATTTGGTTGACGCAAGTTTTAAGTTTTTGTCAGTCTTTCTTCATTTTTATTTTAGGTTCTACATTATTGTATATACAATGTATCTATTTCATAGTTTTGATGAAAAATACCTCTTTTTCGTTGATTTCTTAATCAACACCATAAAAATACTAGAGGCGGGAAACAATGACATGTGAATGGGGCCAACGTTGAAATTGTTTCAAACTGTATCTGTATGCATTGCAATTTGACATGGATAGACTATTCACATGCATTAACGATATGGTAGGGTTTTGGGACTCAAATTTCACTCACACACCCACTTTCTTCCATCATCATATCATCATGGAAACCATAAACCCTATTTTTCATATGTTCTAGTAGATATGTTAAGGATTCCAAATTTCATATTTGTATTTGACTCAAGGTCCAACTAGCTTGCAAAGTATCAAATTTTAATTTCAAGTTGATAAACCAAATATGAAATGAATCCAAGAATCATTTGATATCGTCGAAATATAGACTAATGTAAATAATCTTGCGATGAATTAGCTATACTATCGACGAAAAACGTTCGTCGATAGTATAGCTAATTCGTCGCAAGAATATTGTGTCTAATTTGAATGGTGTTACATGGTTTGAAAGGCGTGTAGAGATTATATTATGGTGAAATGTAGTGTATTCTATAAGAAAAATCTCTATGCCAAACCTCAAAATGGATAGTACCATATCTTGTTCATAAGACAAATATTCTTTGTATGTTTCCCTTGTGGTGGCTCAAGCCCTCAGTACACATGATGTATGACAATGAAATGTAACAATTTGACTGTTGAATGATAGTGTTATGTCACCCATGTTTAAGGAAATAAATTAAGGTTCTTAGGTCCTATTTGAATCTTCTTAGAATTGATATTCATTACATAGTCCTTGAAAAAAGACAAAAGACTTATGTAGAGGATATTAATTTGGTCTTTGTGTGGGACATTTTATGACATTAGTATGTTTTGTAAAAAAATAATGGATATTGGGGACTACACTGTGGTCGAGGAACGAGGAAAAAGGAAAAATGAACAAGGAACGAGGAATGAGGAAAAGAAAAAAAGGAACAAGGAACGAAAATTGTACTAAGACTAGACACCGACAACAGTGACCTGTGAATGGGGCCAACGTTGAAATTTTTTCAAATAGTTTCTGTATGCACTGAAATTTTTCATGGATAGACTATTTGCATGAATTAATGATATGGGATGGTTTCAGGACTCAAATTTTACTGACACACCCACTTTCTTTGATGACCAATTCATCATGTAAACCATAAACCCTAATTTTCTTTCAAAGTACACAATTTGGTTGACGCAAGTTTTAAGTTTTCGTCAGTATTTCTTCATTTTTCTTTCAGGTTATACATTAATGTATATAAAATGTATCTGTGTCATATTTTTGATGAAAAATACCTCTTTTTCGTTGATTTCTTAATCAACACCATAAAAATACTAAAGGAGGGCAACAATGACATGTGAATGGGGCCAACGTTGAAATTTTTTCAAACTGTATCTGTATGCATTACAATTTGACGTGGATAGACTATTCACATGCCTTAACGATATGGGAGGGTTTCTGGACTCAAATTTCACTCACACACCCACTTTCTTCCATCATCATATCATCATGGAAACCATAAGCCCTATTTTTCATATGTTCTAGTAGATATGTTAATGATTCCAAATTTCATATTTATATTTGGCTCAAGGTCCAGCTAGCTTGCAAAGTATAAAATTTTAATTTCAAGTTGATAAACCAAATATGAAATGAATCCAAGCATCATTTGATATCATCGCAAGAAAGACGAATGTAAATAATCTTGCGATGAATTAGCTATACTATCGACGAAAAAAGTTCGTCGTTAGTATAGCTAATTCGTCATAAGAATATTATGTCTAATTTGAATGGTGTTACATGGTTTGCAAGGAGTGTAGGGATTATATTATGGTGCAATGAAGTGTAATCTATAATATCAATCTCTATGCCAAACCTCCAAATGGATAGTACCATATCTTATTCATAAGACAAATATTCTGTGTATGTTTCCTTTGTGGTGGTTCAAGCCCTCAGTACACATGATGCCTGACAATGACATGTAACAATTTGACTATTGAATTACAGTTTTATGTCACCCATTGTTAAGGAAAGAAATTAAGGTTCTAAGGTACTATATGAATCTTCTTAGAATTGATATTCGTTACATAGTCCTTGAAAAAAGACAAAAGACTTATGTAGAGGATATTAATTTGGTCTTTGTGTGGGACATTTTATGCCATTAGTATGTTTTGTACAAAAATAATGGATCTTGGGGACTACATCATGGTCAAGGAACGAGGAACAATGAACAAGGAATGAGGAACGAGGAACACAAAACAAGGAACAAGGAATGAAAATTGTACTAGGACTAGACACTGACAATAGTGACGTGCGAATGGGGCCAACGTTGAAATGTTTTCAAACAGTTTCTGTATGCACTGGAATTTTTCATGGATAGGCTATTCACATTCCTTAATGATATGGGAGGGTCTCTGGACTCAAATTCGACTGACACATCCACTTTTTTCCATCATCAATTCATCATGTAAACCATAAACCCTAATTTTCTTTCAAAGTACACAATTTGGTTGACACAAGTTTTACGTTTTCGTCAGTATTTCTTCATTTTTCTTTTAGGTTCTACATTAATGTATATAAAATGTATTTGTCTCATAGTTATGATGAAAAATCCCTCTTTTTCGTTGATTTCTTAATCAACACCATAAAAATACTAGAGGCGGGCAATGGTGACATGTGAATGGGGCCAACATTGAAATTTTTTCAAATTGTATCTGTATGCATTGAAATTTTATGTGGATAGACTATTTGCATGCCTTAACGATATGGAATACAAATTGCATTGATTTCATCTTATGAATTTTTTTCTGGTTCTATATAAATAATTTAGGACCTAGATGTCATATTCTAGGGACCAATGGCCATGCACAAGGCTACAAACTAACCACAAAACATGCCCTCTATAGGAGGTAAATATCCTTAGAGTGGGATATGGGTTCCATTAGAAGGTGTTTTTCATGAAATATGGGTCTCATACCATGGTTCGGGGGAGAAATATAGGGAATTATTCCCTAAATTAATATTATTGATCTAATGTGCCACAATCAAGGCCTTAAACCACAACATAGACCCTTTAAAGTGGACCTTTGGCATACTGTTAGGGTCCTAACCCACACATAGGTAGATCAATATATTCGGATGGAATAAAGGTCAATATTAATAAGGCATTTCAATAAAATAGAATAAGGCGGATGCAAGAAGACCTAATAGAAGCTTCCACTTCTAGAAGGATATTCCTCTAGATGCTTCTCTTGATAGACATATTTAGTATAAATAAGGGTCGAGGGTATGAAAACCATAGCTTGGAGATTATTGTAACAGAGCACTGCTCGACTGGAGATTGCCCCCTAGAAGAGGCTCATGAACATTGCTTTCTGGATCAAAGTGTTATTTTTGTTGTTGTTCTTATATCATTTATGTGTTATTGTGGAGATTATGCTGGTTATATTACTGTTATTCTTCCATTTCTAGCATTTTATTTATGTTCTGCATACTTTTTATATTTGGTATATTACAAGTGGTATCAGAGCACTTTCCTTGGCAGAAATTGTGGGAAATGTTTTTCTGGGTAGAGACGTATTCCGACGTCTTTAAGCCACAGAGATTTTTCATTACGCGCATAAACCCGCGGTTGAGGGATTCATACACGCAAGAAATACAAGTGGTTCTTAAGAGAACATCTGTTGGCCACGCTTGTAACCCCTGTTGGTACCCCTTCGAGTGGTAGCGCATTAGACAACACCTATGTACGAATCGACCTATATTTCCTAAATCCCTCTTTAGATAAATCGATCGGTCGCTTGACTACTATAGTGCCACCGAGAATAGCACTCGGGAAGATACTCTCTAGTACTTGGGTAGTCGGGTAGTATGGATAAGGGCACGGTCTATCCTCCTTAGTTAGTGCCCTGAGATATTGGGCGAGTACTAGTGTTGGACCTCGCATGTATATCAAAGAGCTATAGCACAGGGAAAACCCTTGTTTGTAGAACCCTTGAATACCTAACCCTTGGGGGACAGAAACATAAACAAATTAAAAAAGATAAGATCTGTTGCCACGCAACTGTGTTCGGGTTGTCAAATCACTACACTTTTCTTACTGGTTTAGCATTTGGGGATTTCATTGCTGCAGTATTCTTCAGACCGGAGTATAACTCCGCAAGTGTAAACAAAAAAAAAAGTCTGGAAATATTTTCACCATTATTTGAGACCTATTCCATTGGATTCATCTCTTTGCCCTTATCACATTCATCCATATCATTTTTCGGCAAAAGTTTTGACCCCGCCCACCCCTTTTCAGTTCACCCATCCTCATGGCCCATACCCATAGCCAAGACCTGGAAGCTCGCTTCAACACCTTACAATCTGGTCTCCTCAAGACCCAAAAACAAGTAAAACAACTCAGTGCCAATGTTGCCTCCATCAATACAACAATAAATACAACCATGCAATCCTCAATGGAGGTAGTCAAACAAGAACTGACCACCCAGCTTGAATTTGTCTTTGCCTCACTCTGCACCAAACTGAAGATCTCTACAGATGACCCTTTCTCTGACACACCTCCAAAGACTGAAGGTGAACATTCCTCCCATTCCCATACCTTTCAGCACCATCACTTTCAATGTGACCTACGCCTTCCACGGGTGGATGTGACCAAATTTGATGGCTTGGACCCCATTGGTTGGGTAACCCAACTAGAACATTATTTCTCTTTATACGACATTACAGATGACTTGGACAAACTCCAGTATGGTGTTCTCCATCTAGATCAAGAACGTTGGCAATGGTGGCAATGGAGAAAAACTTCCCGTCAAGGGTATATTGCTTGGACCCAATTTGTGACTGAGCTTTATGAACGCTTTGGCACTGACACCAACCATTTGGGCTGTTTGACAAAGTTGAAATAATCAGGAACAGTAGAAGACTTCATTGCTTCCTTTGAGCGCCTGGCTTTTCGAACAGAGGGCATGACTGATGCTTTCTTTCGAGAGTGTTTTATCAGTGGCCTCAAGGAGGAGATTCGGGCCCATGTCCTCATGGCTCAACCCTCGAGTTGGGTGGAGGCTACTAAAAGAGATAAAGAAGCACAACAGGTTGTATCCTCTCAAAACCAAAAACCCTCCTTTATTCCTCGCCCTAAACCCGTAAATCCCACTACTCCCTCTGCCCCATTAAAGATCCAAAAATTGACCAGGGCTGAAATGGATGAACGCCAACTCAAAGGCCTTTGTTATAATTGTGATGATAAATATTTCCCGGGCCACAAGTGTAAGGAACAAAATATTTTTATGGCCATCTCTGAGGATATTTCATAAGATGATGTTGAAACTCCCCTTGTGTCTGAGTCATCTGAAATCATTAACATAACCCCTCCCTCAGACCCTCCCAAAGCGGAACTGGTCATTTCCCTCAATGCTCTCACTAGATTCTTCGCTCCCCAAACCCTCAAGTTAATCGGTTACATCAAGCATCGAAAGGTCATCATTCTAGTTGATAGTGGAAGCACCCATAATTTTATTCATCACCGCATTGCCCAAGAAACTCATTGCTACATCCATGCCGTCAACAATTTCCAAATCATGATTGCCAATGGTGGTTCAATGAAATGTGGAGGGCGTTGTGAAAATGACCGTCTCCAAATCGGTGACTACCACCTAAAATCCCATATGTTTTCTATCGATATGGGAAGTTGTGACCTTGTGTTGGGTGCAGACTGGCTAAGGACTTTGGGTCCCATTCTCATGGATTTTAAGGAATTAACCATGCAATTTGACCAGGAAGGCCACCAATATAAATTCCAACGCATCATTGTTGGTTCACCTGAGGTCATTAGTTCCCATCGCATGGAAAAGATGCTCAAAAAAGGCCATTCTGGTGTCATTGCCCAACTCCATGCCATAGAAGCAATAGAGACACCCCCGGTGTCGCAAGACCTCCAAGCCCTCCTTTCTAAACATCAAATGGTATTTTCCACTCCTGAAGGACTCCCTCCTTCCCGTGGTGTTCATGATCATTCCATTCCCCTTGTACCCGGAAGCCTTCCTCCAAATATCCGTCTGTATCGCCACCCCTTTTCACAAGAAAATGAAATTGAGAAAATGGTCTAGGATTTCCTTAATGCAGGTGTTATCCGCCCTAGTACGAGCCCTTACTCTTCTCCTGTAGTCATGGTCCTGAAGAAAGAAGGTTTTTGGAGAATGTGTCTTGACTTCCATTCCCTCAACAAACTGACCATTAAAGAAAAAATTCCCATTCCTGTAATTGAAGACCTCCTGGATGAATTGAGTGGCGCCCAATTCTTTACTAAACTTGATCTTCACTCGGGCTATCACTAGATATGTATGAAAGAGGCAAACATTCCCAAGAAGGCCTTTTGAACTCATGAGGGCCACTATGAGGTTTTGGTCATGCCCTTTGGCTTGTGTAATTCCCCCTCCATCTTCCAAAGCCTCATGAATCATGTCTTCCATCCCTTTCTCCGTTATTTTGTCTTAGTTTTCTTTGATGATATCCTCATCTATAGAAAAACCTGGACAAACCATCTTACTCATGTGGATCGAGTTCTCCATCTACTCTCTCAGCACCAAGTTTTCCTAAAACAGTCTAAATGTGCTTTTGGTGCCTCAGAAGTAGAATACTTGGGTCATCTGGTTGGCAAGGATGGCTTCAGGGTGGATCCGAAAAATATTGAAGCTATGCAAGACTGACTCCACCCAAAGACTCTCAAAATCTTGCATGGATTTTTGGGCTTAATAGGGTATTATCGCAAGTTTGTTAAGAATTATGGAAAGATTGCAACACCTCTCACTGCTCTCCTCAAAAAGAACTCTTTCACTTGGACTCCAACCACTGCTCAAGCTTTTCAAACCTTGAAGATGGCCATGTGCACCACTCCAAATCTGGCCCTTCCTGATTTCACAAAGACCTTTGTGTTGGAATGTGATGCCTCAGGGAAAGGAATCAATGTTGTCCTTATGCAAGAGGGTCAACCTTTGGCCTTCACCAACAAGCAACTATCTGAAAGGAATCTGGGAAAACCCATCTATGAAAAGGAAATGTTGGCTATTCTACATGTCATTGATTTGTGGTGCCCTTATCTCTTGGGGCAACATTTCCAAATTAAGATAGACCATCAAAGCCTCAAGTACTTTTTGGAACAATGAATTTCCTCCCCGGAGCAACAAAAATGGGTGAATAATCTCTTTGGATATGATTATGAGATCATTTACAAGAAAGGCAAAGACAATGTGGTGGTGGATGCACTGTCCCGAAAATATGAAGAAGAAGGATCCCTTTTTTCTCTTTCCTTCATTGTACCAGATTGGATCCAAGCTATTCGCCAGGAATGGCTACAAGATCCCAAAAGTTCGCATCTGATCCAGCAATTGCAAACCAATGCTCCAGCTCCCCTAGGGTACTCTTGGCTCCAGGATGAGCTTCAATACAAATTCCATTTGTATTTAAGTAAACAATCAAATCTTAAATCCATGGTACTTTCTGAGCTTCATGCTACACCCACAACAGGGCACTCCAGGTTCACCAAAACCTATGACAGGGTCAAACGTTCTTTTTTATGGGATGGTATGAAACAGAACATCCATAATTTTTTCACTGAATGTGATGTGTGTCAAAGCAACAAGGGAGAAACAGTCAAATCTCCGAGCACACTACAACCGCTTCTGATTCCACCTGCTATTTGGAAGGATATCTCTATGGACTTTATTACCGGCTTACCCAAATCGGGAAATAAATGAGTCATAATGGTGGTTGTGGATCACCTTTCCAAGTATGCTCATTTTTGCGCTCTTCAACACCCATTTACTGCATCCACGGTGGATCAAATTTTCATGGACCAGGTCTTCAAGATTCATGGGATGCTGCACTCTATTGTTTCTGATCGTGACCCAACTTTCACAAGTAATTTTTGGCAAGAACTGTTCAAGCTACAGGGCACCCAATTGCATCTCAGCACAACTTATCATCCCAATACTGATGGTCAAACTGAAGTTGTCAACAAATGTTTGGAAACATATCTGAGGTGTTTTGCCTCTGAAAAGAAAAATCAGTGGGCTCAATGGTTACCCCTAGCTAAATGGTGGTACAACACTTCCTACCATACAGCTACACGCATGACTCCTTTTGAAGTGGTATATGGACAGAAGCCACCTTCAGTTCTCTCATACTTACCAGGTACCTCGAAGGTCTAGGCGGTTGAGAAAACACTTACAGTTCGAGAGGATATTCTTCGTACCCTCAAAGAAAAATTGGTCATGGCACAAAATTGCATGAAGCAACAAGCATATCAAGGTCACTCTGAACGTCAATTTGCAGAAGGGGATCAGGTGTTTCTGCGACTGCAACCATACAAGCAAACTTCCCTCAAGGCCAAGTATTGTCAGAAGCTAGCACCCAAAATTTATGGTCCTTACATAGTTCTCAAGCGTGTGGAAAAGTCTCCTATCAGTTATCTCTGCCCAGTCATTCGAAGCTACATCCTATTTTTCATGTTTGATTCTTAAAGAAGGTGATTGGAACTAGGTGCCAAATTCAAACCAACCTTCCAGAGTTAGTTCAAGAAGGATCCATTTGGCTACATCCAGAAGCAGTTTTGGACTAGCGTGAGCATCGCCTACGTTAGAGAACCATCAAGGAAGTGCTAGTCCAGTGGAAAGATACAACTCCAGCAGATGCCACTTGGGAATCAACTACCATTCTGCAGTAGTTTCCACATCTCAAGCCTTGAGGACAAGGTTTTTTTTAAGGGGGCAGACATGTTAGGGTCCTAACCCGCACATAGGTAGAGTAATATATTCAGATGTAATAAAGGTCAATATTAATGAGGCCTTTCAATAAAATAGAATAAGGTGTATGTAAGAAGACATAATAGAAGCTTCAACTTCTAGAAGGATCTTCCTCTAGATGCTTCTCTTGATAGACATATTTAGTATAAATAAGGGTTGATGGTATGAAAAACCTAGCTTGGAGATTATTGTAACAAAGCGTTGCTCGACTAGAGGTTTCCCCCTCAAAGAGGCCCGTGAACATTGCTTTCTAAATCAAAGTGCTATTTCTGTTGTTGTTCTTATATCATTTCTGTGTTATTGTGGAGATTATGTTGGTTATATTACTATTATTCTGCGATTTCTAGCATTTTATTTCTATTCTGCATACTTTTTATATCTAGTATATTACACATACAAGTGTACTATATTCATGAACCTAAGACCCATCCATGATGATCAAGAAGACCTAATAATGTCACCCATATTCAACTAATTGGATGCCAAAGACTCCCTAGAGAGGACTTGTGTCATGGTTTTTAGGTGTTGTCGATGGTGGTTCATGAGCTCGAGAAGGTTTAGTTAGAGATTTAGGTCATTGTTTCCAACTTGTCATGTTTATTCCTCTTTACCCATTTTCAATGTACAAAACCTAATCATGATGCCTCATATCCCTCCTAAAGGCCAATTAAGTTATGTTATGTTGGTTTGAGGAAAATGTATGGAAAACATATGTGTTTCATAATGCATATGAATCCCCCCTATATAAAAACGTAAGAAGGAAAAATAACAACCTCAATCTCTTAAAAAACGGTTGAGAAACTTTTCACCTAAACTAACATTTGATGGGGAAACTGCTATTACAAAAACATTTTAATATTTTTGTGTTATTTGAACACTATTTTGTATACAATTTGTTGTTTCCAATCCTTGTAGAGATGGGGAGCATATGTAATCAATCAAGAAATCCTTTTAGAATAGTGCAACCTAGTCAAAAAGACATTAAAATAAGAGAAAATACAAGGCTAGGTGTGGTGAATTGAAGGTTTTGAATAGATTCCATTCAAATTTATATATCAATAAATTTTATGATCCTTTCTAATCCATTACGATAGGAAAATCATCTAGGATTTTATTATAGGCCATTCCAAATCCTTGATGAGTAAATGATGGTTCTTTTTATCGGATATAATTACAATGATGATGAAATTAGAGAGGGAAATGGTTCACAAATTTTCCAAGAGGAGGTTCCTTTGGTTCAATCTCTTCTTGAAAATTTATACATTCCTCAAACAATACATGAGCATGTCTAGTCTCCTCTTAATTTTGACATGGAAGGGATTGAAGGGATATGAACTAGTGGGGAAAGTCACAACAAAGTGGTGAAAAATGTTAGATTATGAGTCCAACACCCTTACATAAACATGGAAATGCAACACAACACTCCTAAACACATTCAAGTGCCATGGCGAAAATGACCTAGAATTCTTTGAAGGTAAGCTATCTAACCAAACTATTCATTATCAATTATACAAAATTATTAAATAATATTTCGAATAAAAAACTAATTCAAGCAAATGTCAATTACTTCTATCTTTATTAAAATCTAGGATTCGCATTATAATTAGGAAACTTTTAGTCATACAAATAATTAAAAGTTTAGAAATAAGTAATCATATTGTTAAAAGCCTTTCTTTTTACACAATTGGTATGAAAAAACATTTGAAATATTGTGGTGCAACCCATCATGTATTTTAAGAAATATTTTTTAACAATATCACAAACAAATTACAAATTTCATAAAATGATGTGTACTAAGGAAAAAATAACAAACATGTTATGAAAAAACTGTTTTTCAATTCGACAAACATAGTAAGGGAAGGTTATAATTTGTTCCAATAATGACTATTCTTCAATTCGGAAAAGATAATTCAACAAAGATAGTAATGGAAGAGTATAAAAGTGAGGATTCATTCCAGTAATGACTATTCTTCAATTCAATAAAGATAAAATGGCAAGCTCAAAAGCCAAATAAAATATACAAAGGGATGTTAGAATATCAATAGTATAGTTTCATAACATACCATCAATGATGACAACAACCTTACTATCACAAAGCCAAATAAAATATACAAAGGGATGTTAGAATATCAATAGGATAGTTTCATAACATACCATCAATCATGACAACAATGTTACTATCACAAAGCCAAATAAAATATACAAAGGGATGTTAGAATATCAATAGGATAGTTTCATAACATACCATCAATGATGACAACAACCTTACTATCACAAAGGAAAATATATACACGTCAAGATCTTATCCAAGAAAATATGTCAATGTTTCTTATTTGCTAATTATTTCATCACATCAGTAGTAAGGGATGTGATTGTGAGGTTGATAGATCAAGACTACAATGTATTGGCATTATAGATCAAATCTCTAAATCTTTTTAGGTTTTCCTAATATTACCATTTATATTTTAATGAATGTTTTGTATTGTTTCAACATAGTCAAACTTTCATTGAGAATGTGAGATACCATACTCTTTCCCACAAAAGTTTGTTACATGTAGAATTTATCTAGAATTTCCATGTGGGTATGGGAATTAATAACCTCCTAAAATGCCAATGACATATGGTTACAAATACCAATATTTTCTCCATCTCTGGTGTTCATCACAATAAATATAGCGTGTTTTAAAATGAGTGAATAGTGATGATTGGTTGCAAATAATTAGTTTATATATATGAATATTCTATGTTACACAGTTTTAATTGAATGAGATATTACACTATGCATTCTATCATGATGTCTTTGCACCACTATGGAAAGTTTCTAGCTTATATATACACACATAAGAGTTATAGACACTCTTGAGTTTAAATTTGAATTATTTGCATAATGACACTTTATTCCACTAGTAGCATTTTTAAAACTCCATCAATGTGAAAATTACATTAGAAATTTTTAGGAGCAACTCTAATCTCATCATGTCTCTTAAACACCATCACATTTCAAATTAGAATCCCTTGCACTAAAACTAGAATTACATTAGAAAGTTTTTGGAGAAACTCTAGCCTCATCATGTCTCTTAAACACCATCACATTTCAAATTAGAATCCCTTGCACTGAAACTAGAATTAAAACTTGCAGCTAAAAAAACATGATGGAAGTATGTATGTATTCCATAATTGCCCAAATTTATATTCATTGAAAAATGTCACATCATGTCCTAGTACATAATGGAAATTTGTGCCCAAATTACAAATTGGAAAACTCATGCCCAAAGTACAAAATGGAAACTTCTGTCTAAAGTACAATATCTACATGTTGAAAAATACAAATGAAGACACCCATTGACCCCCACCAATCTCCAAATGTGATCTTTTTCTTCTTTCTTCTAAAGGAATCTTGAGGTTTCCTGCATCAAATATTTTTATTCATTTATAAAGACTAGAAATGAAACAACATTTATATGTTATTTCCCATAATTTTAATTATTAGCAAACTTAAAAAATAAAATAAAAATTCAATATAACAAAACTTCATTGCAGATGAGGTAGTCAAACTTGTGAATGGTGTCCTATCCCAAGCCTCTCTACAATAAAATCTTACAAAATTTATAATTAATAAATTAATGAAAAACTCTAACACCTACAATGAAACCTACATTTACTCAAATAAATTAATCAACTATTTATTGATCTAATTGAGAAAATCTAGGACAACATTGGATATTGGCTTTCTTGGCTAGGAGGTGGAGCCTTCAATTGAACCTCTACTACAAGGAAAAAATGGTAGATGTCACACTAGTAGAATCCATAAAAGTAGACACACCATTGGTAGATGCAACAATGACATACACAATGGCAGCATATATACCAATAATAGAAGCCACAACAATAGAGGAAATAGTGGTCTCTACACCATCGATTGAGCAACAACAACAAGACCATGAAAATTAGCAATGGGTTTAATCATACCAGAATAAAAAACAAAACCTACAAGTGCAGTGGCACTAAAAGGGCCAACCAATGGAAATTATTGTAGGGGAAAGAAAAGATAAAATCACATTAACGGATACAAACAACAAGCATTCAACCAATTACAGACATAAATGAACAATCGTAAGAAAACAAAGCATGTCTATAGATAAATTTAACATGCTCAATACTTATGTGAAAGGCACATCAATATAAACTTCGACAATCATGTCTATAATGCAAATACATGTACTACCAAAAGGTACCTAAATTCATGCATGAGATAGAAAAGTAAGAAGTTCCATTGAATATTGAAAACACAAGATGTGAAAATAGTAGGGAATTTGTAAATAATAATAAACTTAACCATGTCACCTATTTTGTATATTATGATTAAAAGAATTTAACTTATCGTGGAATATCCAAATATAGGCTATGTTGATAAAAACTGCATTGACAAAAGCTAGAGTGATTAGCGGTATCTAGATCAATAGTGTAGGATAGCTACAAACAACACTTGGCATGTATTGAAAACAATATGTTCCAACCCAATTAGTGTTCTACAACACAACAAAATTACTTCCTCAAATTAGACAAACAATACTTTATTTTACTATGGCCATGATAAGAGAAGATGTAAAGCTAAAGGGCCTAGGTATAGGTATCAATATTTCCATGCATTGCAAAATTGCAAGCTAAATGTAAAAGAACTAGAGCTAGACAAGTACAAAGAAAAATTTGGCATATAAAAGATAATTTATTTTTGTTGTTGACAACAATGCATCATACTCAGAGGAACTCCAATTATTGTCGAAATAGTTGACATAGAGACTTAAATGAAATTTAACCCATAATTTTTATAGAAAATTTTGTGGAACCTACCTTTTATTGCAAGGTGGTTTATTAAAAATAATAACTATTGATCCATCTAGATGTCTATAAATGTACAATATCTGCACTAGTACATGGAAATATTTATTTTTATCTTAAGAGGGTGTTGGCCATTCTAGGGAAATAAACAAGGTCTTGATACCAAATTTCAAAATTTGTAAATATTTCACCCCATAATTATATAAATATATTTTATAGTATTCATATTTCTTGGCCTTGTATTTGGAAATATCATTTTTTTTCCCTTGGTCATGGGAAATGGAAGAAATAATTGTCTAAAAGAGAAAGGTGCATTGGATCTTTATTAATTCTAAAAGAGCCAATTAGGTTTCTAAGTGTTTCAATGACATTGTCAATGTTAGTGTTTGCATCTCCAATTGGTGGTTGGAGGATATCATTGTGAATTTCTATAGTTGGTGTTGGTGGGTTTGGGTTATAATCATGGGTATTCTACATGTTCATGGAATTTAAAGAATACTTAAAAAAAAAAAAAAAAATTCTTTTTAAATTTGTAAAATTTAACAAGTATAAGCATATTAGTCAGAACAAAACCTACCTTGAATTCAAAGGAATGAAAGAAAAAATGTTGATACTACCACTAGAAAAATTGACTAATAACAATCCCAACCTCCCTCATACTTATCGTACTAATATCCAAGGTATCCTTTACTCATAAATACACCTTCTTCTACTCCATAATGTTGTTAGAAAGAAACAAGTTAAAAATGACAACCCTCATCGTTTTTCTTTTTTAGTTCATGCACAAAATAACATATTTGCACTTAAGAAGCATAGATATTTGATTAATCTCCTAGTTAGTCAACAATGTGGTAGTCTATCATGGTTTTTTAGAATGTGACAGGGCTAAAGGAGAGTACATTCCTAGATTCACCATTGTGACCCTTTTTACCATCAAATTCAAAATTGAAACATATTATATATTATATTAATCAAAATTGAAATGATATTTATTACATGGTGACTTACCATCCCAATAATCATGTCATCATTATATTAATATGAAAATGTAGAAATAACCTTCGATTTCACCCATACGCTTTGAGGTAGAGAGAGGGTTTGGTAAGGCAGATTTATTAATTATTAAGGAAACCTTTTTTAAGGGGGAAACATAACTCGATTTCACCCATATGCACCATATGCTTTGAGACCGAGACAGGGTTTGGTAAGGAGATAAGGTTTGATAAGGCGAGACTGAGTAGACCGAGACTGAGACTGAGCAAACAAGCCCATCCGAGACTGAGCAAACCGAGCAAATAGAGCAAGGAGACTCTGTTACCTATCTCCTTCTTACTCTATTTGAGAGTTAGGTCATCCATCTCTTGCTTACTCTAATCGACTAGGTATAGGTCATCTGAGACTGATCATACCGGGAAAGGAGCCATGAGAGTGTTGAGGGCCTACACCCATACAATTTGAGGAGACAAGATTTGGTAATGAGGGCTTTCTTTAAGGCACCAATGTCAAGGGAAAATAGGCACGAGAGGTACATTTGAGGCTGAGGGAAAGGAGCGAAATATCATATCGAGAAAGGAGGCTCGAGATTGTCGAGGGAAAGGAGGTGTGAGACTGTGGTAAAGAATGGTGAGTATAACCTTTGCACACTCAAATTTTTCATGTATTTGATAACTAATAAAAGGGAGACATGCTCAACCTAGGTTTTGGGCATATTTTTTCACCACTATTCCATCGCATCCAAGCCCTACTTCAACATTTCGATTTACCTCATTTCCTAATTTTTCGAATAGAGACAATGATCGAATATTCCATTTTGTCTCTTGTTATTAATGGAAAATCAACAACTCAACACACCTATCTTTCGATACATATGGATACAATTAATTATAAGTGACAACATTGTCATCAAGTTGGCCATGTGGAGACAAAATGATTTAATCTCCATCGAAATCATCATTGTGGCAAAACTAGTAATCTTTCAAACAAATGTTGAAAGAAAAATAAGGTCAAAAGGTAAAAAATTCACTAGATGAGCTCTTTGAAATGGAATTTATAATCTAAGACTTTTCATAAGTCTTATTGCTAATTTCCAACATAGGTAAATACATGGGAATTTTGATTATTAAACTTTTTTATTAAGAGTTTTGGCTCATTTTGAGATAAACCACATCATTAGAATTTTGAGAAAATGAGTAGATTGGAGGCATAATTTTTCCTCATCGAAAAATAGACTCACCATAAAGGTTGAGTTTGTCCAGTTATTAAGGAAATCCTCAAATAAAATCTATACAATAAAATATAGGAAGTTATAGAACAACATTATAAAAATAATTTTTTGTATTAGATATCATCAACCGTGCACATGGTCATCCACCTTAGAGATCATCCACCATGCTCCATCCATCTCATCCTTCTTTGTCCCTACACACTTCTTCACATTCAATGACAACATGACAAATGGACTAGGTGATGAGGTGGTAGCCTAGGCTAACTAATATGTGGCATTCCTCACATCCAATGATGATGTGACACATGGACCAACTGATGAGGTGGAAAACATGTCTAAATAAAAAGTGTCATTCTTCACATCCAATGAAAACATGACATGTGGACCAAGTGGTAACCAGAGCTAACTAATCCACCCATCTTCACCCCTTAATCCTTCTTCACATCTAATGACAACTTGACATAGGGACTATATGATGAGGTGGCAACAAGGATAGTTGAAATTTGGCATTCTTCACATCCAATGGTGGAATGACACATTGACCAAGTGATGAGGTGGTAAATTAAGGTAACTGACAAGTAGCATTCTTCACATCCAACGACAACATGATACATCCAATATAGTCATCAATTCTATAATCCTTGATATGGATTCTTCCTCACTTGATGGATCCAAAAATTCATCTAGAGCCTTGAAATTATTCTTCATTATCCAATTTTCTTAAAATTTATATGGATTCATTAACATATTATTTTTGTCCTGTCAAATATGAGTACATATTGTTTTCTTTCCTTCTAGGTTTTATTTGAGGGGTTTTTCACAAAAGTGCATCCTTCCCTTTTCTTGCTCCCAATATAGGTAAAACAAAACCTTCTTTATATCTTTCTTATCCTCCATGTCGACCACCTTTACCTCTTCTTATTTCACCTTATCCACCTCTTCTTATATAGTCACCAACCCCTCTTCAACCTGTGCAACCTAATTCTTGTCTATTGTTTGTATGTGATATATTGTCTAATATTCTGGCTTGTTTCTTTCATTGTCCTAACATTAAAATGTATTGTGGGTATTATCTTGACAAATGCAACACATTGTTTTCTTGGTATTCCTTATATTGTGGGGACCATCTCAAGAGAGACCATCAATGGCCATAGGGATAGAGATCATATTATTTAGAGAACACTAAAAACTACACAATTTGTACAACTCAAGAAAAAATTAATATGGCAGAAAATACAAAATTCTATGACTTTACCATAACTTAAATATTTTTTTGTTACATGCTCTATACATATGAATTATTCGCATGAGGTGATTATTATAGTCCTTGCTTTGCAAGGACTAAAAAGAGGAGAGGATGTATTTGAATCATGTTTTCTTAAAAAGATGAGAGGATGGATTTTTGAATCGTGTTTTATTTTGGTCCAATGAAGGGGGGCATGAATAGGAACATAGATAATGTAAATGAATGTTGTATCTTACTTTGAAATCCTTATGTGACATTTCTCTTATGAAACAAGGATTTGTATCATTTTTTCTTTATTTCATTGTTATTTTCAGTGTTTTACGCACAACATATATTCACAACATGTGGGTTCATAATTAAAAACCCCCCTTTACGAATGAATTACGTGATAAGTTCTTGGTCAACAAGGTGAAGCCTCCATGATACTTATGAGTATTCAAGATGTGTATGGTGGTCTCTATAATCATAAAAGTTTACTATGTTAGAAATGATGACAATTGATTCAATGTTGTATAGGTGTGCTAAGTGAACTATGACATTTACATGGTATTTTTAAAATTTGGGTCATTTTGAAGTACTACACACATAGTAATCTATCAATAAATTATTTCTTTGCTTAAAACCTCTTGCTCCTTCCCATAGCTAGTTTTCATCGAAGTTGAATTTCTTGCATTTCATTTTGTTGTTGCATGGTTTAAAGAGTCGATTCAAAACACCATCAGTTTCACGACCACTCCTTTGATTAACAACAACCTGAAATCAAGCGCTAATTAAAATTTATCTAGAAACTTTTCTAGGGCTCTTCAAACCCATGTTAGCTTAGGTGTAGAGATTTGGAATAGGATTGTGAGAATAACTTTCCAAAGTTGTTAAAAAAACATAAAACCTTGAGTTAGGGAGTGAAATCTAGTTGCTATATCACTGAATTTGGGAAGCCCTTCTAACTCAAGGGTAAATCAAAAGGTCGCATTGGGGCCTTTAGAGTAATCAACCCTGGATTTTTGGTCTTGGTGTCGACTATCGACTGTCCACCCTCTGCTTTGGTATAGTAGGTGGTACCATAGAGGCCATAATCTTTTAGACTTCCTACACAAGGTGAAAACACAGGGAAGGTGGTGTTTTAACTGGGATCACTGTTGGCTAGACTCACTTGAACTCCTTGGAGGGTTGCCCATGTTCTAATATTGGTTGTTGTCATTGATGTCAACCCTAGTCATGGGTTTTGGACCGCAAGATTGATGAAGGTATTTGGACATGAAGGAAAATGCACATGTAGATACAACACCCATGGATTGATAGTATACATCATGTTATTTCCGGTGGTATTTTGCACATCACATGGATCCTCATGGTTGAGGAGAAATGAATTTTTGAAGATGACAAAGTGAATTGAAGAAGGAAGTACATGTAGGCCCTAAAGATAATTAAAGAAAAGAATTACAAAATAAGAAAGTGTTAGGTTGGCCATAATGTTAAACGAAAGTGACATAAATGGTATAAAAAAATATCATTATACATTCATTTGATATACAAGTCTAATTTCATAGGAAATCATAAGTAAAGAAGGCCCGATTTCAAGGGAGGATAAAGTCTTTTGGTGATGTGTTCTAAGGTATGTTATTTTCAGGTCATCTTACAATTTGCTCTATAATTTTTTTTCTAGAATGATTCAGATGGTGAAATTGCTATGGTATTGAGAAGACATATAAAGGTACATGTGGTAAGAGTTTCAGCTCTTGATTATCTATAATTATGGAGATACACTCTGTGAAAGATAGGGTTTTTTACCAGTCCTGAAGATAGTCAATAAACAAGTGTTCCAGGTAAAACAATCATAAATTCTTCATAGAGAATCTAAATGACGAGGGAAAAATTGCATTAGAAAAAAGATGGACTTTAGTTTCTTGTGTGTGAGTTTCAGAATCTGATGTTAAATATGGAGCATGAGGTATTCTTTACAAGTTCGGTCTCCTGAATAAACTAGAATTGAACAAGGTCTACCATTATCTCTATAACTTGTTTTTGGGGAGGATTCAAGGAGTGAAACTTGGAGAATTTTCAGAGAATACATTGAGTAATATTATCTACAGGATCATATTATTCGAAGAATTGAAGAATTGCTGAAATTCAAGAAGTCTCAGGAAGCATTATCAGGTTCTATGTGATGGTTGGTTGATGATGATGATTTAATGTAAAATTTTATTATCTATCATATTTTCTTGGGTGGAAGGAAGGGGCAAGGATGGATATTTAAACCCTCTCTTGATATTGGAGGATTGTATCTTCCTCTTGGAGGTTTATCCATCCCTTTACATTAGGAAGCTGTAGCTACCTTTGGGAGTCATTACTTCCCTTGAACAATAACTATTGATTATTTCCCATATATTGTGCATGGTGTATTGTGGTGTATTGGTGTAACTCTTATACTATTGTTCATTTCTCATTGAATACAGTTGAATGGTTTATGTATAAGTTGAAAAAGGTTTTAAATTGTACTTGATACTGATTCACCTCTCTCTCAGTATCAACAATTGATATCAGAGCAAGTTATCGTTAGTATAGTTTAACCACTGGAAGGAAGATCCTAAGAAGAAATGGAAGACAAAATTCCAAATGGGATTCCACCATTTGATGGAAGAAATTTTGAATACTGGAGTAATAGAATGGAAACTTAATTGAAATCTCTTGGGGCAGATGCTTGGTTCTCAGTTGCTTCAGGATACAATGCTTTGAAGAAACCAAAGACTGTAGCTCAAAAGGAAGCAAAAAGGAACAATAAATTGGCAATAGATACCATCCTGGATGGATTGATAGATTTAGTAAAATCCAAGTTGGGATCATGTTCATCATCAAAAGATCTTTGGGACAAGCTACAAGACCTTTATGCAAGGGAAGAAGCAAAAGAATAAGAAGAAGAAGAAGTTGAATCAAATTACAACATCTTATATTTCAAAGAAGCAAATAGAGTTCAATTCTTTTTCTTTAATTGTGAAGGAATAAGACATGTTGAATTTGAATTTACTCATCCAAGGATTGAAAGAGATGACACTAAAGAAGAAAATTCTAATGAATAAGAAGAAAATCATGAAGCAGAAATTATTCAACAAGAAGATGAGAATCTTAAAAAATTGAAGCATGTTGAGATTGAAAATAGCAAGCTCAAAGATACGCATAGAAAAATAAGAAGTGGACTGGGTAGTTTTGAAAAGACAATTGTACGCTTGAAGAAAAAATTAGAAGACTTTCAGAAACTAATAGAAGAAAACATTTCCTTGAAAACTCTACTCGAAGAAGAAAGAAGAATAGGAGAAGTAAGGAATGTCCAAATGATGAAGAAAGAAGAAGATTGTGAGAAACTTGAACAAGAAGTTGTCTCATTGAGGAAGAGTTTAAGAAACTCTCAAGTGCCAAAAGACTTAACACATCTTGGATGGATTGGTGAAACTTCATATAAAGAAGATGCACATACCAACAAGAAGGTTGAAGAAAGAGCTCCACAGACAGTTGATGAGAAGTGGACCAGGATACCGGAAATAAGGAATGATGATAAAAGAGATGAATATCCAAGAAGACCTCCTACCTATTATCACTCCAAGAAAATATTTGGGGTTGTAGGCCAACGATGCTTGGTAACTCAAGAATATCATAAGTTTGGTATGCTTGGAACAATGGGATAACTCAATGGCTAATGAGAAGAACAACTTATCATGCATTCGAATAAGACAATGCTTTTAGAAATCAATGATCAGACAGAGTAATTGAAATAGGGTATGAAGAACAGTAGTCTAGATAACCAAGTACATTAACATGCAGGGTCATACAAGATAGTAAGAGATCCTTTAATTCAAATTCATGAGCTAAATAAGAATATGACAGTTCTTAAAAGCTGAGCTAAACTGAATCAAAGTACAAAGTAATGCAACACATGAACAAATCTGCCATTGGTAGCAAAAGAAGACTGTGATTCATATCAAGAGAAGAGTCTAAGTACATGAGCCAAAATGTATCCAGAATTGAACCCTTTGGTGCTCCAAATGTCTTTGGCTTTATAGCCTTACAATATAGTATTCAGATCCTGAAAGAGTGGATCAGAAATACTAAATATAGAAAGTCAAAAACTAGATTACAAAAGATAAGGAATGATCATCAAAATGAGGTCAATTCCACATTTCATGGTCTTAAGATGATGTAGAGTCCTTGTGCAGTGCAAAATAGCCTTCCAAGGTTGTTTGATGACTCTTGAAGGAGATAAGATTTGGATTTGCTGAGTTTGGAAAAAACTCTAATTTGTTGCCACAAAAATAGGTACCAAAACCAACTTGAATACCCCTTATAACTCTTTTACATCAAAAGTGGATCTTAGATTTGACTTTATAATAAAATATATATCCTTTAAAAGAGTTTTCAAGCGATTTGGATTAATAAAACTTCGATCTGGGCAAAATTTAGCTTTCTCTGGCTAGTGATAGGTTTCGGTGGTTAACACAGAGGAATTCTAGGTGTATTAACCACCAAAAAGATCTGCTTTTGGTGGTTAATGAACAGTTGTCCTGTTCGCCTAAACCACCGAAAGCTCTTCTTTCACCAAAATTTCAAAATTGCAAAAATTGAAATACCTTGCTGCTTCGATGAGTGTTCAAGGCTTCTTTGATGATGTTGCACCTCATATAGGGCTTAAAACTTCGATCTGCTGTGTAGGAGGCTCTATTTCCTTTCCTAAGGAAGTAGCCAATTTTGCTAGGGTTTATAACCCTGAGTGCTTAAGATTTGGAGTCTGAGTCTCTTTCACCTTACATCTTAGGAGTCTGAGCTATCTGTTCAGCATAGTGTTCTCCTTCATTAACAATTTATTTTTGTCCAGAGTCTTATCATATTTATCCATGACATCCTGACTAATATGATACAATTCCACATTCTTATCAACTAACTCTGCATTTTTCTTCTTGATTTGTTTTTCTTTTGTGACCTGGCTGGTTTTGGTCTTCTAGAAGATGCTTCAGCCAAAGGTGTACTATGTTCCTCTGGAGGAGTAGGAGTTGGTAGATTTGGGTAATCATCAACAACTTGACTAGTTTGTTCTCCACCTAGTGCTCATGTCTGTTCCTGTTCAGGTTCATAATCACTGTATGGTAGGTTCAAGCGGTTGTCTCCCTCTGCAAAATCCTCAGTTTGCTCACCTTCTTCGCCAAAATTTAATTTCCTTTTGGCTCTCTTTCGTTTGGCAGAGGATGACTCTATTGGCTCTTTTGGAGGTGAGATAGTCCTCCTCTTTCTTCGACTGCTCTTAGGGGTAAGGGACTTCTTTGTAGCAGACTTCTATCCCTTGTTATCCTGTTGAAGATTAGTTTGGATCTCATTCCAGAATAGGAAATGATTCAAGTCAACCTCTTTCTTCTTCAAGGATTCTTTAATTATAAGTGTGATTAACCCTTGGTGTGAAAACTTGCTGGCCACTTTGGTAGGCTTCACCTTGACTTGTCTGGCCATCTTTGTGAGTGCTTTGTGAAGGTAGAAAGGTAGGTTAATGGGTGACCTGCCTGTGAAGTGGTTCAATAATTTGAAGTGATAGAACATTACCCTATTGTACTTGCTTTCACAGGTAATGTATGCAAAAATGGCCTTCAACAGAGCCTGCTATTTTGTCTCCAGAAATGACATTGCGATGTCCTTCTTCCATATGAGAGTTTTATGTTGAGGTTGCAGATAGGATGTGAATTCAATGTTTGTTGGTAGAGTAGTCTTGAGCCAACACTCACCTGTCCTAGGTAGACTGGTGATCTCTACAATGGATGCCTCGTCCACTATAAACTCTTCCTTGCCTATTACAACCCTCCTTCCATTGTATGATAAAGAAAATGCTTCTGAGAGATGTTCATGGAAGTTTTCAAGATTTTCAAGGTAGGAGAAAACACCAACCAACTTGAAGAATTCGACCACTTCATGGTGTGCCTCCAAGTACCAAGTCCTATCTAGTTTGGACCTGAGAGTTGGTCCTACTTTCGGCATTTGATTGAATTAGTTGACCTGTTCCTGCAATTTAGAAAAACCCATGAGCTAGGGGAGACAACACACCTAAATTCAAGAGGAAACAGTGAATCTGTGGTGAATTGTGAGGCACAGAATAGGGGTGACTTGGAGTTAATTGAGATAACCAAATCTTTTAACAGATTATAACCAAAAACGCAGGCTTGATTATAGCTGAGAACTATAACATAATGCAACAGAGATAATTGAACTCGGGCTTGAGAGAATCTGAACTACCTGAAGACTCTTGCTGTTTTGAATTTGAATAACAGATGGAATAGTGACCAACGATAAAGAACTCGACCTTCATATGACAAAATGGCATTTGACTGTAGACTTGGGTTGGTTACTAAAATCACATGATTCCATATAATAAACAAAAACTTCAGACTTGATTTCTAAATCAATGGATTTGAAATCATAATTAAATTTGGAGTCATTATGAACATATCTTCTTGGGTCTTGAAGTTATGAAAGGCCATGTGAATCATCAAGACAGTTAGCTGAAAAATCAAATCATAATTTTCTGTGTTATGCCGAGCTTTACTTAGAAATGACAAGTGGTACTTTGAAAGTACTACAGAGCATCAAAACCTCGATCAGATGTAATGATACCATCTTACCTCACTGATTCCTTCAACTTTCGGCAGTTATCACTTCATGATTGCACCAGCTGACAGCTATATCATGCGAAAGCACATGCCTTCTTTTTTCCACGTTGACATGTTTTTGGTGGTTAACTGGGCTTTATTTTTCCCTTTTAACCACCGAAAGCCAAGGCTTTTGGTGGTTAACGAATGCTTCACAGGTTCGCCTAAACCACCGAAACCTGAAATTCTCCCTTTTGCTTAAGAAAATCTAATCCAATGTTTGTTCCAAGATTATTTACAAACAATAGGCTCTCTAGCAAGCCTATACAAACTTAGAAATAATTTTTTGGAGTTCTCTTTATCACCTAAAAATGACAATTTTGACTGTGGTAGTTTAGGAGATAACAAATGGCTCCTACTCGGGGATGGAATCCTCCCAGTGAGGTTCCAAGAAAAAGCAGACCTGTGCCTGTCCATTAAATTGAAAATTCTTCCACCAATCATTTACAATTTGTATTGTATCAGTCCATTGGGCTATGGAGTCATCTGGCCTGAGAAACCTATCTTCGGACAACCTGTAGCCTGCTGTGCTTATTCAACCAATAACTGAAAACAATCTAAGCGCTCATATGAAGAGCTTATTCTTCTGCTTATCCTTACTCCGAACCAAATCTAAAATTTGGTCAGGTAAACACAGATTTCCATAATAGCCATTTGAGCAACTTCAAAACCGTGATGAATTTATCTCTATCACTGCTTAATAGAAAATAACTGAAGCATACGAGCAGTAGTAAATAAGCTTTCAGAAAGTCATACTCACTCGTGGAAATTGATGCATGAATGAAATCTAGAACTTTAATAGGGTTTGAAATAAGTAATTCTATCAAATCGGCCACCGGGTCTCTAAAATCAAGATCAAAAGCATTCCGATTCATGAAAAATGACTGCCCTTCTATGACTGACTCTCTGTTTGTAGACAGATGTCTTCGTTGGAAGTCTTCTTCCTGTCCCAACTGAGAACTGGAATCCCGCTGCTTGCTGTCTTCACTGATATCAATATTGAATGTGGATTGTTCTTCCTCTATCAAATGAAAATACAAACTCAATTGCTGATCAAAAACTTTATGTTCTTCACTTTCCTCCTCATATCTGCTGAAAACTACCTTGGTCTACAAATCAGAAAGCTGACGGCTGCCTTTAGAATCTGTTGTAGATCTAAGACCATCACCTACTAATGTGTCAATCTGATAATCATCTTTGGGGTTTTCAAAGGGGACAATCTCATCTTCATGACAACCTAAATTAGTAGATGCATTTGATACAATGTCAAAGGAATCAATGCTATAGTTATCCACCTAAAGATCACCAATATCTTGGTTACAATGATAGATGTCCCCTGTTGCAACATACTCTTCGAAGCTATCATTAAGCACATCATGTATACATTCATGATCATCTCTCTATGTAGCTAAAGGAACCAACTCTTTGAATTCATAACAATCAAACTTAAGGATGGTAAGAGAGCGTTCAGTTTCTTTATTATCCATTTGTAGTTTACGTTGATGGGAAAACGTAACATCTTGAAGATCATTAATGATGTGTGACATATTGTGAGGGGGAGCTCTCTCTATATTTACATCTTAAATCTTACAATGTAATTCATATTCAACACAACAATTATCAAATGCAAACTCATCTGAAAAATACCTTTTGCAATGCTCAGTGAATGCTCTATGAAAATCCTTCAAACATGAATTACTGGAAGGAGGTAAAGAAAAATACCACTGACGTGCATCACCATACAATGAAAACATGAACATCTTCATACGAACATCTTCATGCTCAAAATCTGAGCCATACTGCCATTATGTTGGCTCAGGTAGATGCAGATTTTCAAAGTTAGCCTGCTCTTGGGTCCTCTTGGAAGCACAAATGTTCTCCTCCACCTCTTGAGCATCTTCAAACGAACTCATTAATGATGAAGATTTCCTTTCCACTAGGAAAAGCACAAGCTCTGAATACTGAACCATAATATAGTATACCATGGTAGCAATCTCTGTGGGCCAGATCTCCAAAGGTATGTCATAATATATCCTATAGAACCTTCTGTTGAAGATAGGCAAAGCTTCGTCTTGATTTCTCTTCAAAGCATAAAAGTCAGTGAGGTATGAATCCAATGATTTTTTCTTACCCCAATGCTTGGAAAAAGCATTAGGGAACTCGATACAAGAGCCAATGGATTCGGCCCTTAGACCCTTAAACCATATTGCAACATCTTTGATCAACGACTTAGAGAAAAATCTCATGATCACGTCTTCATGAAGAATCTTGAATTGATCAATAAAATCCTCAAAGGATTCTAGGTGCCTCTTAGTTGAATCTGGGTTCTCTCCAGAAAACCGGGGAAGATATTCAAAACAATCAAGGGGGTAAGGATGAAGGGAATAGGGAAGCCTCAAAGGCTTGAACATCTTCATCCTGATTTTAATTTGAAAGGAAGTGGGTTGATCATGAAACTTAATAGGTTGATGAGAAAGTTTATCAGTAATGTGAAAAGGTGCTGAAATCTGAGAGGGTTTGGAATCAATTTCAACGTCCACAAAGTCATAAGGGTTATTGGATTCAAGAGGGAATGGAATGTAGAAATCATATTTATGAACATGGTGAGGTAAAGCTATTGAATCTACTTCTGTAGTACAAGCAAGATGCAAATTTTCTTTTTTTAAGGTTGGGTATATACAGGAAGAATGATGATTTTCTGAATATACAAAATAAAAAATGAATCTCTTTACATGGGAAGGGAAAAACATGAAAGAGGTGATAAAGAAATACAACAGTTCATGAAGCAAACTAATGAACTGATACCTGGAATTGAAATTTAACCTCTTCATCTTCTTTCAACCAGATCCTCCCCAGTGGAGTATTTTATCGTGGAGTCACCAACAATTTTCTGATTAACAGAGTCACCACTGAATCCGTCCTTCATGGAGTCACTAGACGGATGATTAAAACCAATATAATGTCCAGGATTTGTCTATCATCAAAGATGGATCTATGTCATCTCCCAAGGAAGCTGAGTTTCAATCTCCTCTCCCCGGCAACGGCGCCAATTTGTTATCACTCCAAGAAACTCTTTGGGGTTGTAGGCCAAAGATGCTTGGTAACTCAAGAATATGGTAAATTTGGTATGCTTGGAACAATGGGATAACTCAATGGCTAATGAGAAGAACAACTTATCATGCATTCGAATAAGACAGTGCTTTTAGAAATCAATGATAAGACAGAGTAATTGAAATAGGGTATGAAGAACACTAGTCTAGATAACCAAGTACATTAACATGCAGGGTCATACAAGATAGTAAGAGATCCTTTAATTCAAATTCATGAGCTAAATAAGAAGATGACAACTCTTAAAAGTTGAGCTAAACTGAATCAAAGTACAGAGTAATGCAACACATGAACAAATCTGACATTGGTAGCAAAAGAAGACTATGATTCATATCAAGAGAAGAGTCTAAGTACATGAGCCAAAATGTATCTATGATTGAACCCTTTGGTGCTCCAAATGTCTTTGGCTTTATAGCCTTACAATACAGTATTCAGATCCTGAAAGAGTGGATCAAAAATACTAAATATAGAAATTCAAAAACTAGATTACAAAAGATAAGGATTGATCCTCAAAATGAGGTCAATTCCACATTTCATGGTCTTCAGATGATGTAGAGTCCTTGTGTAGTGCAAAATATCCTTCCAAGGCTGTTTGATGACTCTTGAAGGAGATAAGATTCGAATTTGCTGAGTTTGGAAAAAACTCTAATTCGTTGCCACAAAAATAGGTACCTAAACCAACTTGAATACCTCTTATAACTCTTTTACATCCAAAGTGGATCTTAGATCTGACTTTATAATCCAATATCTATCCTTTAAAATAGTTTTCAAGCAATTTGGATTAATAAAACTTTGATCTGGCCAAAATTTAGCTTTCTCTGGCTAGTGACAGGTTTTAGTGGTTAACACAGAGGAATTCTAGGTGTATTAACCACCGAAAGCTCTTCTTTCACCAAAATTTCAAAATTGTAAAAAATGAAATACCTTTCTTCTTTGATGAGTGTTCAAGGCTTCTTTGATGATGTTTCTCCTCGTATAGGGCTTGAAACTTCAATCTACTGTGTAGGAGGCTATGTTTCCTTCTCTAAGGAAGTAGCCAATTCTGCTAGGGTTTCTAACCCTGAGTGCCCAAGATTTGGAGTCTGAGACTCTTTCACCTTACTTCTTAGGAGTCTGAGCTATCTGTTCAGCTTAGTGTTCTCCTTCATTAGCAATTTATTTTTTTCTAGAGTCTTAGCATATTTATCCATGACATCCTGACTGATATGATACAATTCCACATTCTTATCAACTAACTCTGCATTTTTCTTCTTGATTTGTTTCTCAGAGACTTCTAACTCATAAACCTTCTTAAGAAGTTTGTTTTTCTTCTATGACTTGGCTAGTTTTGGTCTTCTAGTAGATGCTTCAACCAAAGGTGTACTCTGTTCCTCTGGAGGAGTAGGAGTTGGTAGATTTGGGTAATCATCAACAACTTGACCAGTTTGTTCTCCACCTAGTGCTCCTATCTATTCCTGTTCAGGTTCAGAATCATTGTATGGTAGGTTCAAGGGGTTGTCTCCCTCATCAAAACCCTCAGTTTGCTCACCTTCTTCGCCAAAATTTAATTTCCTTTTAGCTCTCTTTCGTTTGGCAGAGGATGACTCTGTTGTCTCTTTTGGAGGTGAGATAGAACTCCTCTTTCTTCGACTTCTCTTAGGGGTAAGGGACTTCTTTGTAGCAGACTTCTATCCCTTATTATCCTGTTGAAGATTAGTTTGGAACTCATTCCAGAATAGGAAATGATTCCAGTCAACCTATTTTTTCTTCAAGGATTCTTTAATTATGAGTGTGATTAACCCTTGGTGTGACAACCTGCTGGCCACTTTGGTAGGCTTCACCTTGACTTGTTTGGCCATCTTTGTGAGTGCTTTGTGAAGGTAGAAAGGTAGGTTAATGGGTGACTTTCCTTTGAAGTGATAGAACATTACCCTGTTGTACCTACCTTCACAGGTAATGTATGCAAAAATGGCCTTCTACAGAGCCTGTCATTTTGTCTCCAGAAATGACATTGGGATGTCCTTCTTCCAGATCAGAGTTTTATGTTGAGATTGTAGATAGGATCTGAATTCAATGTCTGCTAGTAGAGTAGTCTTGAACCAACACTCACCTATCCTAGGTAGACCGGTGATCTCTGTAATGGATGCCTCATCCACTATAAACTCTTCCTTGCCTATTACAACCCTCCTTCCATCGTATGATAAGGAAAATGCTTCTGAGAGATTTTGATGGAAGTTTTCAATCTTTTCACGGTAGGAGAATACACCAACCATCTTGAAGAATTCAACCACTTTAGGGTGTGCCTCCAAGTACCAAGTCCCATCTAGTTTGGACCTGAGAGTTGGTCCTGCTTTCGGCATTTGATTGAATTAGTTGACCTGTTCCTGCAATTTAGCAAAACCCACGAGCTAGGGGAGACAACACACCTAAATTCAGGAGGAAATAGTGAATCTGTGGCGAATTGTGAGGCACAGAATAGGGGTGACTTGGAGTTAATTGAGATAACCAAATCTTTTAATAGATTATAACCAAAAACGTAGGCTTGATTATAGATGAGAACTCAAACATAATGCAACAGAGATATTTGAACTCAGGATGTTTTGAATTTGAATAACAGATGGAATAGTTACCAATGATAAAGAACTCGACCTTCATATGACTGTAGACTTGGGTTGGTTACTGAAATCACGAGATTCCATATAATAAAAAAAAACTTCGGACTTGATTTCTAAATCAATGGATTTGAAATCATAATTAAATTTGGAGTCATTATGAACATATCTTCTCGGGTCTTGAAGTTATGAAAGACCATGTGAATCATCAAGACAGTTAGCTGAAAAATCAACTCATAATTTTTCATGTTATGTCGAGCTTTACTTTGAAATGACAAGTGGTGGTTTGAAAGTACTACAGAGCATCAAAACCCCGATCAGATGTAATGATACCATCTTACCTCACTGATTCTTTCAATTTTCAGCAGTTATCACTTCATGATTGCGCTAGCTGACAGCTAGATCGTGCAAAAGAACGGGCCTTATTTTTTCCACGTTGACACGTTTTCGGTGGTTAATCAGGCTTTATTTTTCCCTTTTAACCACCGAAAGCCAAGGCTTTTAGTGGTTAATGAACACTTCACAGGTTCGCCTAAACCACCGAAACCTGAAATTCTCCCTTTTGCTTAAGAAAATCAAATCCATTGTTTGTTCCAAGATTATTTACAAACAATAGGCTCTCTAACAAGCCTATACAAATTTAGAAATAATTGTTTGGAGTTCTCTCTATCACCTAAAAATGACAATTTTGACTGTGCTAGTTTAGGAGATAACAACTGGCTCCTACTCGGGAATGGAATCCTCCCAGTGAGGTTCCAAGAACAGGTAGACCTGTGCTTGTCCATTAACTTAAAAATCATACCACCAATCATTTACAATTTGTATTGTGTCAGTCCATTGGGCTATGGAGTCATCTGGCTTGATCAACCTATCTTCGAACAACCTATAGCCTACTGTGCTTATTCAACCAATAACTAAAAACAATCTAAGTGCACATATGAAGAGCTTATTCTTCTGTCTATCCCTACTGCTAACCAAATCTAAAATTTGTTTAGGTAAACGCAGATTTCCATAACAACCATTTGAGCAACTTCAAAACCATGATGACTTTATTTCTATCACTGCTTAATAGAAAATAACTGAAACATACAAGTAGTAATAAATAAGCTTTCAGAAATTCATACTCACGCATGGAAATTGATGAATGAATGAAATCTAGAACTTTAATAGGGTTTGAAATAAGTAATTCTATAAAATTGGCCACCGAGTCTTTGAAATCAATATCAAAAGAATTTTGATTCATGAAAAATGGCTGCCCTTCTATGACTGGCTCTCTGTTTGCAGATAGATGTCTTCCTTGGAAGTCTTCTTACTGTCCCAACTGAGAACTGAAAACCCATTGCTTGCTGTCTTCACTGATATCAATACTGAATGTGGATTGTTCTTCCTTTGTCAAATGAAAATACAAACTCAATTTCTGATCAGAAACTTTATGTTCTTCACCTTCCTCCTCATATCTGCTGAAAACTTCCTTGGTCTACAAATCAGAAAGTTGATGGCTACCTTTAGAATCTGCTGCAGATATGAGACCGTCACCTGCTAATGTGTTAATTTGATAATCATCTTTGGTGTTTTCAAAGGGGACAATCTCATCTTCATGACAACCTAAATTAGTAGACACATTTGATACAATGTCAAAGGCATGAATGCTATGGTTATCCACCTGAAGATCACCAATATCTTGGTTACAATGATAGATGTCCCCTGTTGCAACATACTCTTCGAAGCTATCGCTAAGCACATCATGTATACATTCATGGTCATCTCTCTGTGTAGCTAAAGGAACCAACTCTTTGAATTCATAACAATCAGACTTAAGGATGGGAAGAGAGCGTTCAGTTTCTTTATTATCCATTTGTAGTTCATGTTGATGGGAAAACACAACATCTTGAAGGTCATTAACGGGCTGTGACATGTTATGAGGGGGAGCTCTTTCTATATTTACATCTTCAAGATTACAATGTAATTCATATTCATCACAACAATTATCGAATGCAAACTCATCTGAAAAATACCTTTTGCAATGCTCGGTGAATGCTCTGTGAAAATCCTCCAATGATGAATTACTGGAAGGAGGTAAAGAAAAATGCCACTGACGTGCATCACCATACAATGAAAACATGAACATCTTCATGCTAAAATTCTGAGCCATACTGCCATTATTTTGGCTCAGGTAGATGCATATTTTTAAAGTCAGCCTGCTCTTGGGTCCTCCTGGAAGCACAAATGTTCTCCTCCACCTCTTGAGCATCTTCAAAAAAACTCATTAACGATGGAGATTTCCTTTCCACCAGGAAAAACACAAGCTCTGAATACTGAGCCATAATATAGTATACCATGGCAGCAATCTCTGTGGGCCGGATCTCCAAAGGTATGTCATAATATATCCTGTAGAACCTTCTGTTGAAGATAGGCAAAGATTCATCCTGATCTCTCTTCAAAGCATAAAAGTCAGCGAGGTATGAATCCAATGATTTGTTCTTACCCCAATGCTTGGAAAAAGCATTAGAGAATTCGATCCAAGGGCCAATGGAGTCGGCCCTTAGACCCTTAAGCCATATTGCAACATATTTGATCAATGACTTCGAGAAAATTCTCATGATCACGTCTTCATGAATTATCTCGAATTGATTAATAAAATCCTCAAAGGATTCCAGGTGCCTCTCAGCTGAAACTGGGTTCTCTCCAGAAAACTGGGGAAGATATTCAAAACAATCAAGGGGGTAAAGATGAAGGGAATAGGGAAGCCTCAAAGGCCTGAACATATTCATCCTGATTTTAATTTGAAAGGCAGTGGGTTGATCATGAAACTTAATAGGTTGATGAGAAAGTTTATCAGTAATGTGAAAAGGTGCTGAAATCTGAGAGGGTTTGGAATCAATTTCAACGTCCACAAAGTCAGAAGGGTTATTGGATTCAAGAGGGAATGGAATGCAGAACTCATATTTATGAACATGGTGAGGTAAATCTATTGAATCTACTTTTGTAGTACAAGAAGGCTGCAAGTTTTCTTTTTTTAAGGTTGGGTATATACAGGAAGAATGATGATTTTCTGAATATACAAAATAGAAAATGATTCTCTTTACATGGTAAGGGAAAAGCATGAAAGAGGTGATAAAGAAATACAATAGTTCATGAAGCAAACTAATGAACTGATACCTAGAATTGAAATTTAACCTCTTCATCTTCTTTCAACCAGATCTTCCCCAGTGGAGTCTTTTATCGTGGAATCACCAACAATTTTCTCATTAACGGAGTCGCCACTGAATCCGTCCTTCATGGAGTCACCAAATAGATGATTACAACCAATATAATGTCCAGGATTTTTCTATCATCAAAGCTAGATCTATGTCGTCTCCCAAGGAAGTTGAGTTTCAATCTCCTCTCCCCAGCAACAATGCCAATTTGTTATCACTCCAAGAAACTCTTTGGGGTTGTATGCCAAAGATGCCTGGTAACTCAAGAATATGGTAAATTTGGTATGCTTGGAACAATGGGATAACTCAATGGCTAATGACAAGAACAACTTATCATGCATTCGAATAAGACAATTCTTTTAGAAATCAATGATCAGACAAAGTAATTGAAATAGGGTATGAAGAACACTATTCTAGATAACCAAGTACATTAACATGCAGGGTCATAAAATATAGTAAGAGATCCTTTAATTCAAATTCATGAGCTAAATAAGAAGATGTCAGTTCTTAAAAGCTGAGCTAAACTGAATCAAAGTATAGATTAATGCAACACATGAACAAATCTGACATTGGTAGCAAAAGAAGACTATGATTCATATCAAGAGAAGAGTCTAAGTACATGAGCCAAAATGTATCCAGGATTGAACCCTTTGGTGCTCCAAATGTCTTTGGCTTTATAGCCTTACAATACAGTATTCAAATCCTGAAAGAGTGGATCAAAAATACTAAATATAGAAAGTCAAAAACTAGATTACAAAAGATAAGGAATGATCCTCAAAATGAGGTCAATTCAACATTTCATGGTCTTCAGATGATGTAGAGTCCTTGTGTAGTGCAGAATAGCCTTCCAAGGCTGTTTGATGACTCTTGAAGGAGATAAGATTCGAATTTGCTGAGTTTGGAAAAAACTCTAATTCGTTGCCACAAAAATAGGTACCAAAACCAACTTGAATACCTCTTATAACTATTTTACATCAAAAGTGGATCTTAGATCTGACTTTATAATCCAATATCTATCCTTTAAAAGAGTTTTCAAGCGATTTGGATTAATAAAACTTCGATTTGGGAAAAATTTAGCTTTGGATTAATAAAAATTTGATTTGGATTAACCTAGTGCTCATGTTTGTTCCTGTTTAGGTTCATAATCACTCTATGGTAGGTTCAAGGGGTTGTCTCCCTCAGCAAAGCCCTCAGTTTTCTCACCTTCTTTACCAAAATTTAATTTCCTTTTGCCTCTCTTTCGTTTGGTAGAGGATGACTTTGTTGGCGCTTTTAGAGGTGAGATAGCCCTCCTCTTTCTTCAATTGCTCTTAGCGGTAAGGGATTTCTTTGTAGCAGACTTCTTTCCCTTGTTATCCTATTGAAGATTAGTTTGGAACTCATTCCAGAATAGGAAATGATTCCAGTCAACCTCTTTCTTCTTCAAGGATTATTTAATTATGAGTGTGATTAACCCTTGGTGTGACAACCTGCTGGCCACTTTGGTAGGCTTCACCTTGACTTGTCTGGCCATCTTTGTGAGTGCTTTGTGAAGGTAGAAAGGTAGGTTAATGGGTGACCTGCCTGTGAAGTGGTTCAATAATTTTAAGTGATAGAACATTACCCTATTGTACCTTCCTTCACAGGTAATGTATGCAAAAATGGCCTTCAACAGAGCCTGCCATTTTGTCTCCAGAAATGACATTAGGATGTCCTTCTTCCAGATGAGAGTTTTATGTTGAGGTTGTAGATAGGATCTAAATTCAATGTCTGCTAGTAGAGTAGACTTGAACTAGCACTCACCTGTCCTAGGTAGACCAATGATCTCTGCAATGGATGCCTCGTCCACTATAAACTCTTCCTTGCCTATTATAGCCCTCCTTCCATCGTATGATAAGGAAAATGCTTCTGAGAGCTGTTGATGGAAGTTTTCAAGATTTTCACAGTAGGAGAAAACACCAACCAATTTGAAGAATTCAGCCACTTCAGGGTGTGCCTCCAAGTACCAAGTCCCATCTAGTTCGGACCTGAGAGTTGGTCCTGCTTTCTGCATTTGATTGAATTAGTTGACCTGTTCCTGCAATTTAGCAAAACTCGTGAGCTAGGGGAGACAACACACCTAAATTCAGGAGGAAACAGTGAATCTGTGGCGAATTGTGAGGCACAAAATAGGGGTGACTTGGAATTAATTGAGATAACCAAATCTTTTAATAGATTATAACTAAAAACGCAGGCTTGATTATAGATGAGAACTCAAACATAATGCAACAGAGATAATTGAACTCGGGCTTGAGAGAATCTGAACTACTTGAAGACTTGGGCTGTTTTGAATTTGAATAACAGATGGAATAGTGACCAGCGATAAAGAACTTGACCTTCATTTGACAAAATTGCAATTGACTGCAGACTTGGGCTGGTTACTAAAATCACGGGATTCCATATAATAAACAAAATCTTTGGACTTGATTGCTAATTCAATGGATTTGAAATCATAATTAAATTTGGAGTCATTATGAACATATCTTCTCAGGTCTTGAAGTTATGAAAGGCCATGTGAATCATCAAGACAGTTAGCCGAAAAATCAGCTCATAATTTTTTGTGGTATGCCGAGCTTTACTTCGAAATGACAAGTGGTAGTTTGAAAGTACTACAGAGCATCAAAACCCTGATTATATGTAATGATACCATCTTACCTCACCGATTCCTTCAATTTTCGACAGTTATCACTTCATGATTGCGCCAGCTGACATCTAGATCGTGCAAAAGAACAGGCCTTCTTTTTTCCACATTGACACATTTTCGGTGGTTAATCGGGCTTTATTTTTCCCTTTTAACCACCGAAAGCCAAGGCTTTCTGTGGTTAATGAACGCTTCACGGGTTCTCCTAAACCACCGAAACCTGAAATTCTCCCTTTTGCTTAAGAAAATCAAATCCAATGTTTGTTCCAAGATTATTTACAAACAATAGGCTCTCTAACAAGCCTATACAAATTTAGAAATAATTTTTTGGAGTTCTCTCTATCACCTAAAAATGACAATTTTGACTGTGCTAGTTTAGGAGATAACACTACCTTCAGGAATCAAAGAATCTTCAATCAGTATGAAGGAAACTATAGAAGAGTAGATCATGAACCCAGATGGACTACATCACAAAGAAGGCCACTTAATCCAAGGTATCAAAATTTCTTTCTTGGTCATTATTATACTTGAAAAAAATTTGGACATAAGGAAATCAATTGCAGAATCAATAAAAGGAACAAATACACAAGAAACATGAATGGTGTAAATAGAAGATATGGAAATAATCATGGATTTGTCAACAAAAGTTACAATTCATTTTCCCCATTGATGGACAAAAATATTGTATGCTACAAATGTAATTATCTTGGACACAAAGCATGAGATTGCATATATATGAATGAAGATGTCTCTATTCCAACCACAGTATGGAGAAGGAAAGAGATTCCAAACAATGAAGATTGTCGAATAGCATTAACCGCTGAAGAATGTAAAGAAGAGGATGAATGGTACATAGACAGTGGATGTTCTTCACACGTGACTCGGGATCAAGACAAATTCATCAACTTGAAGAGAAAGGGTGGCAATGTTGCATTTGGAAATGAATCATCTGCCAAAATACTTGGAGAAGGTGTAGTAGAACTTGGAAGAAAAAATGTAAAAGAAAAGGATGTCCTATTGGTTGAAGACTTGAAGCATAATTTACTCAGTGTTAGTAAAATGTGTGATCAAGGATTCATTCTTATGTTTGACTCCCGAAAATGTAAAATCAGAGAAAATAACTCAGGAAGATTGGTTGCAACTGCAATAAGAATACCGAACAACATATACATCCTAGACATGAAGAAGAGAGAGAAGACATAATCCACAAAAAATGATTCCAAGGAAGAAAAATTCCCAAAGACCAAAAATAAGGATGAAGTATTATTGAGTGCCACATGTTTAGGGGAAGCAGCCCCAAAGAAGAAGGTTACCTTTTTCCATTAAACTCAGGGGGAGAATACCTACCCTTTTCCATTAATGTCAAAGGGGGAGAGAAATTGGGATCATGATGATAGGGGGAGCATGAGTGTTTCCATCAATGACAAAGGGGGAGATTGTTGGAAGATTGGTTGTTGTCATTGATGTCAACCCTAGTCATGGGTTTTGGACCGCAAGATTGATGAAGGCATTTTGACATGAAGGAAAATGCACATGAAGATACAAAACCCATGGATGGATAGTATACATCATGTTGTTTCTGGTGGTATGTGGCACGTCATGTGGATCCTCATGGTTGAGGAGAAATGAATTTTTGAATATGACAAAGTGAATTGAAGAAGGAAGTACATGTAGGCCCTGGAGATAATTAAAGAAAAGGATTAAAATATAAGAAAGTGTCAGGTCAGCCATAATGTTAAAATGAAGTGACATAAATGGTATAAATAAATATAGTTTTACATTCATTTGATATACAAGTCGAATTTAAGAGGAAATCAGAAGTAAAGAAGGCCGGATTTCAAGGGACGATGAAGTATTTTGGTGATGTGTTCTAATGTATGTTATTTTCAGGTCATCTTACCATTTTCACTATACATTTTTTATAGAAAGAGTCAGATGGTGAAATTGATATGGTATTGAGAAGACATATCAAGGTACCTATGGTAAAAGTTTCATATCTTTATTCACTATAATTATGGAGATACACTCTGTGGAAGATAGGGTTTTTGACAAGTCCTGAAGCTAGTCAATAAACAGGTGTTCCGGGTAAAATAGTCATAACGTCTTCATAGAGAATACAAATGACATGGAAAAACTTGCATTGGAAATAGGACGGACTTTAGATTCTTGTGTCTGAGTTTCTGAATCGGATGTTAAATATTGAGCACGGGGCATTCTGTACAAGTTCAGTCTCCTGAATAAACCAGAATTGAACAAGGTCTACCATTCTCTCTATAACTTGTTTTTGGGGAGGATTCAAGGAGTGAAACTTGGAGAAGTTTCAGAGAATACATTGAGTAATATTATCTATAGGATCAGAGTATTCCAAGAATTGAAGAATTGCAGAAATTGAAGAAGTCTCAGGAAGCATTATCAGGTTCTATGTGATGGTTAGTTGATGGTGATGATTTAATGTAAAATTTTACTATCTCTCATATATTATTGGGTGGAAGGAAGGGGAAAATATGGAGAGTTAAACCCTCTCTTTATATTGTAGGATTGTATCTTCCTCTTGGAGGTTCATACCTCCCTTTACATTTGGAAGCTGTAGCTACCTTTGGAAGTCATTACTTCCCTTGAACATTAACTATTGATTATTTCCCATATATTGTGCATGGTGTATTGTGGTGTATTGGTGTAACTCTTATGCTATTGTTCATTGCTCATTGGATATAGTTGAATGGTTTAAGTATACGTTGAAAAAGGTTTTAAATTGTACTTGATATTGATTCACCCCCCTCTCAGTATCAACAACCCACTGCTCGGTGTTGGGCTCTAAAGATGTCCTAAAAAAAACCTCTATGCATCAACCAAAGGTAGGAGCTGGCACAAGCGTTTTACTTGTCGCCTACATAGGTTCTTACCTTCCGTTTTCAATACCCAGCCTCCAGAGATGCAACACTTGTAAAGGAAAAACAATCGTAAAGGGAACGACAGTTGTTCTAGTCAAAGGAACAACAATCATTCCGTTCGAATGAATAACAAAAGGAACAACAATCATGATAAAGGAACGAGAATGTTTATATTGGGCTGAACTAATGTTGAATTAATTTCATTGTAGTATTTTCCCAACTTATCTAATTTGTCAACCCGGGGGTCGTAAACTGATGAAGCACATGCAAAGTATATGCAAGATTGAAGCGAGACTAATCTAATCTAATGTTTAATCTACAACTGAAATTGAATCATTAATCTAACACACAACTGGAATTGAATCATTAATCTAGTTGTGTAAATGAAATTACTCTAAGAATGGGAAATTGCGTAAAGGAAATTAATCTAGAAATGGAGAACTACATGAAGGAAAAGAAGATACAACAAGTGAAGAGTTAAATGGCACAACAACACATGAAAGCGCTCATCAATGAAGCAATCTTACATTCAATAGTCAAATCAATCTTCATAAAAGAATAATGAAAGCATGAAAACCAAAACCATGAATCAAATCTAAGAATCCCTTTCTCTTTTGAATCCTAATGACTACCATTAATGACTACTCTAATTGTAATTACATCTTAATTGAATAATCTAATTGCTCTTCAACTTGAATAATCTAATTTAATTCTCATGAAGAGAGAGAGCACTCTCTTTTATACATGAGAGCCTTGAAGATAAGATAACCATCTCATTATTACAGATCCACTATTCTCTTAACCTATTTTCCATTATTACAAAATATAATCTCTTTAAATCCTCACACATATCTCTCATATATCTTAGATAATATATTCCAACCAAATCTCCATGATCTTCTCCTTGGAATGGGCTTGAATTATCTCCTCAAATATTGAAATGGTGGAGGAATTATTCGAGAAGTCCTTTGAATTAATCCTTCACATATTCCTACACATTACAAAGCTCACACATATTTGAGATATATATGAAAACATGTTGATTTTCTAACATTTAATCACAAATTCCTTTTAAATACTAAAATGAATAAAGTGGAGAACAATAAGGTGAAACCCAAGTATAATTATGGAAATGATATCGTGAAAGGTTAATGGGGTGATGAAATGTGAAGAATGATGAAGGGAAAGGTGGATGAGAATAGGACATTTCTGAGCCCCAACATACCCCCCAAATTAACTTGTTGCATGTCCTCATGCAACCATGCATGGATCTTCTCAAGAAGTTTTGGCATCTGAATGTTGGATTTGAGTGATGATAATGAATGTTTTCCAGGATGGGATTTACATGAGTAACAAGTGACATTTTTCATATGGTTGGTTCTTGTGTGACAACCATGAATATAAAGAATGTTGGTTCTTGTGTTAACAACATTCATTTCGTTACTTGTTCTCTTGCTGTTATGATAATAATTTGCCCATATTTTTACTGGAAAATGTATGCTATCAATGTGCATAAGGAAAACATCACTGAGTATAAGAAAGCCCTTTTTTTGGTTTTGTATATCAGTGCCTATGAAGTAAAGTGCAATAGAGTATCGTTGGAAAAGAAATGTTGGAAAAGAAATGTTCATAACTGGTAAATGAGACGAAAAAATGGAATGATGGTCGTGGAAAAATGGAGTGATGATAGTGAATAAAGTCCCCTACCCCCCAACTTAACTTGTTGCATGCCCTCATGCAACGTGGCATAAGTCATAGAAGTGAAAAAGGAAAGGGAATTTAAGGAGGGAAATTTCCAAATTATTCATTGCTAGCAGTTGAGGAATTACATGATTAAAGTTTAGAAAATAACATACCTCCACTTACCCAAAATGTTTATGAACTATGCAAGAGGAATATGACTGATGTGACTACTAGAGCATGGAATATGTCACTGCTATAGGATCATGTGGAAAGTGACTGCTGCTGGAGCGATGACTGTTGTCTGCTGGATCAGAGAATGTGAAGTGGAGGAAGCTAAACTACTGCTGAATGCACCATGAAAAAGAGAAAGTATGAAAGTGGAACTGTGGTAGACTCATATGGCTGAAGTCATGCTACTATAACTACTGAGAGAGTCATGAAAAGTGTATAGTCTTCACCCGCTACTAAACCTGATGGTACAATTTTAATCATGCGAATGAATGTGTCGATGTCAAGCATGAAAAGAAGTCATTGGATTACCGACCAATGATGAATTTCATTAACCAATGCGAGGCAACTGACAATTGATGTCAATGAGTGGCAAGGTACCCGAGTACATATGGCGAAGTGCGAATGAATGAGCTAAGGTTGAGCCACTTGCAAGATCTAACGATCAAGGGACATTGGTGTATTCCCATGATTGTCAGCAATAGAACTTTCCATTAAGGCATGCAAGCCTCCAGGTACTAAAAAATGGACTCTAGTCTATATCCCAGATAAGGTGTGGAGGTCGATGGGGAAAGACTTGTTGAAAGGTGGGCCTTAAGGAATCCCACATCAGTCAACACGAGTTTGGATAAAAAGAGTGGTAGGAATATAAATGAAAAGATCCTAGTAGTAACAGTATTTATGGAAGGGCAATGGAGTTAGGGAAAGGGATATGGATAGTTTTATTGATAAGGAAAATTGAACTGGAAAAATCTAAAGAGATGTATGCGACTCAGAAATATAGACATGTGCGAAGTCATGAAGGATAATTAAATGGAAGATGGGCTTCAACACAAGGATGAAAAAGCTTCTTTGAAGGAGAAATGTGCAGAAGGCATTCATGGCGCAAATGGTTTTATGAATGGGTTTATGTGTAACTGCAAACGCCATGATGTGTAAGACGGGAATCAACTCCTTCAAGCAGTCAATAAGACATGTTTATTTTTGAAAAGTTTTGTGATCTTTGAAAATCACTTTAGCAGCAAGATGCGATCGACCGTGCGCCTGAAAAAAACTTAGTACAAATCCTACATGACAACGTGTAAGATGTTCGAAGAAAAATGGAACATGCAGAAAGAAGGACAAATGCTATAAAGTTAAAATAAAAGTCATTTTTATACCTGTTGTCATGGTTGTTGCGTGTGCGCTTGTTTCATCGTTGATTGCTGATGACAATGATCACCTGAAATTTTGCTCTGCGGAATGTCTCAAAGCTGGTGGTGATAATATCCAAGAATGTTTCTACCAGGCAAGCGATCTCAACCGAAGAGTCTTTTTCGAGGAAAGACCATAGATAGAGGGATTTGGTCCATTGACCATACCAGATCCACAACAAATGTATCCCAAACAATCCGGCGTTCAAAACATTAGTGCCCATCGTGGAAAACTCGAAGTCCTGGCTGAGAACGTGTCATTTGTTAAAAACATACTCGAGCATATCATTTTTAAGTTTTGGGAGTGCAGCAACCTCACACGGAGGCTGACAGTTTAGAAATGATATCGCCGAGAAGATCGCTGAAAATCACATTAATATAACCAAATTGGATTTAGTCTTGCAACCTCTGGTAGAAAATTTTATGTATTTGGTTGGTATCGAAGATACTACGAGGAGATAAACATAAATCTTAAAACCGGAGTTCAGGGATATGCTGAGAAAAAAATGGATCTTCTTACCTCATTGATCTCTCTCGTCATGCACTTACTTACGTGCTCCTTTAATCATTTATTCTAGCAAGGCTGTTGGAGCATGTGCCTTCATTTCATCCAAATTTTCCATTCGATCTACGTACCAATCGCATGCAATTTCATTCGAAATTTTATTATTGTTATTGTTTTTGTTGTAGGTTGCTACAGGGGTGTAACAACAAACTTCAGAGACAATTTTCTCACAAAATTTATATTGGATTCGACCGGAATTTTGTGGGCAGGTTACTATGGTCCCAATACGTCTGCACGCAAAAAATCAGAGCCATCCGATGCACAGAGCTCAAGATATCAAATAAATGGCTGGAAGTGATGATGTTGATTTTCTAAAAAAACGTGTACTGGGTTTGGCTGAAGTTTTGTGGGAAGGTTCCTATGGTCCCAATACTTCTGCACGCAAAACATCAAAGCCATCTGATGCACGGATCCCAAGATATCAGAGAAATGGCTAAAGGTGATTATATTGATTTTCTCGAAAACCGTGTACTAAGTCGGCCTGAACTTTACTGGTTTTTTTTTATCATAACATCATGCATTTCCAATCCAAAAATCACAAGAACCCAGATCCCGGTTTGTGAGATATCTTCAATTTAATTTCTGCATTTTTTCTTCATAATTTGTGTTTTACTCTTTTTTATTTTTGTTTTATTGTTTTGTTTGCAGATTGAAGGATAGAGGCACAAATTTATTATATTTTTTTTATGTTTTCAGAAAATAAAGAACTTTTAAAAATTCAATGCAAAACTTATTAAAAAAAAATTGTGAGCAAATGGAACAAACTTATTGAAAATTGTAGATGGAAAATATATTAGGCAATTTTTTTTTTCATCATCAACAATTAAAATTCTTCTTGAAATTAATTAGTTATCCTATTTTCTAATCCTCGTGATCGCATGAAGCGTGGAGGAGAGCATACTTATTCTAGCAAAAATAAAAAACTCGAAAATAAAACCCTACCTACACTACACTAATTAGAAATGAGACATTAGTTACGTATAATCAAAGAACCAATGTATCCATGCACACAACAATAATACAAATATGTTATCTTTCAGTTTAGTAATTGATAGTCGGGAATATGTATGGGCATGCAAAATTAGTTGTTGAAATTGTGAATTAAGAAAATAAAAAGAAAAACTAAATGTATCTAACCTAGTACTCTCTTGAAACCATCGTTCGATCAGACTTTCATAGGTGTGTTGTTCCTCGCTCAGATCATGCTGTAACTCCTCTTCATCTTCCTCGATCTCCTTTTCAATCAATTGTTCATCGTCGGATGCATAAGAGTCTTCAGATGTTGGATCTTCAATTGTTTCTGGAGGAGTATTTGAATTTTTTATCCTTGTCAAGATCTCTTCTTCATAGGAAGAGGAAATCCTGACATTTGCCAGGATCTGAGTGAGTAGTTCCAAGCTGACATTCATTGTTAAATCATGTTAAAAGAGGATTCTTACAACACCCAAATGAAAAATGAAAAACTTAAACATTCTTATTAAAACATAAAAAAAATTACTCTTCACAGTTGCAGAAATTAAAACGTTCTTGATAGTTGGTTAGGGAGAACATGAATAGTCTCCATTCAAGTAGTTGCTAAGACCCCTAGAACCAACACATGTAGATCACACTTGCAAAAAATTTAAACTAATCTTGTGGAAATTGAAATTTACACTAACTTGCAGGAATTGAAATTTACACTACCCTACATGTCCTTACCCATATGTCACCTTAGAGTTAGGAGAATGTCTAATCACACTTGTAGAAATTAAAACTAATCTTGCAGAAATTTTAAATTTAAACTACCCTTCATGTCCTTACCCATATGTCACCTCAGAGTTAGGATCATGTCTATTCACACTTGCATGAATTGAAATTTACACTACCCTACATGTCCTTACCCATATGTCACCTCAGAGTTAGGAGCATGTCTAATGACACTTGCATGAATTGAAATGAAAAAGAAACTAATACCTCAATCCATCGTGCTTCCCCAGCAATGACACCAAAATGTTGGGCTCTAAAGATGTCCTAAAAACAACCTCTATGCATCAACCAAAGGTAGGCGCTGGCACAAGCGTTTTACTTGTCGCCTACATTGGTTCTTACCTTCTATTTTCAATACCCAGCCTCCAGAGATGCAACAACTGTAAAGGAACAACAATCGTAAAGGGAACGACAGTTGTTCTAGTCAGAGGAACAGCAAAAGGAACAACAATCGTTCCGTTCGAATGAACAACAAAAGGAAGAAAAAATGTGATAAAGGAACGACAGTCGTTATATTGGGTCGAACTAATGTTGAATTAATTGCATTGTAGTATTTTCCCAACTTATCTAATTTGTCAACCCGGGGGTCGTAAACTGACGAAGCACACACAAAGTATATGCAAGATTGAAGAGAGACTAATATAATCTAATGTTTAATCTACAACTGAAATTGAATCATTAATCTAACACACGACTGGAATTGAATCATTAATCTAGTTGCGTAAATGAAATTACTCTAAGAATGGGAAATTGCGTAAAGGAAATTAATCTAGAAATGGAGAACTACATGAAGGAAAAGCAGATACAACAAGTGA
>ML783983.1:100177-110937 GCA_009831015.1 Picea engelmannii
TTTGATCAATACAAAATATGGATACAATTAAAATAAAAGGTAATAAAGAGGTAACAAATAGCTCATACCTAACTTATGTCTTATAATTCTCCAACATTGTTCTTTACACTTAGTGCAACAAACACCAAATGGAATGGTTTACATAAGGTCAATGGAGAATGTTATTGGAAAATTCAAAATATTATCATAAACCCACATCTCACATATTTGTACATACACCATAGATTCACAATCTTTCATGAAGAGGTCCGGGAGAAATGCCTCCATATCAAAATTGTCCATGTCCTTGATGGAAATATATAAAATTCCCTTGAAGATATTTTAGTCCTTGTCCTGCTTAAAAAGGATGATCCCATTCTAGAATTAGCGGTCAAAGACTACTTTTATCCCCTCTCTATCTAGTAAACGCTACTTCTTATACTAGCCTTCCCCTACAATAGGGAGTATTGTGTCTGTTTTCTTGAAAATAAGTGAGGTTCCCCTTCTTTGTCCCAACATTCTCCCATCCTCTTGGACAGTAATACATGCAACCTAAAAAGAAACATTTAGGGAAAATAGAATCCAATCATGGAACGGGAGTGAAATGGGAGTGAGGGGTGTGAACTGAGAGTGAGGGGTGCTCTAGCTAAAATCCTATGCCAGGAATCCAACAAAGATGACAGATCCTCAATCCCTGCTCAGGGCATAAAATAATAACAGAGAAACATTTTTGAGTTCCATGAGATGATTCAAGATTGTTTAGGCATGGACTAGGTGACCAAATTATCCATCTACTCCCGAGGCATGGTTTCGTAAATTGGCCCCAAAATCCAAATGTTGCATTGCTTCTTACCGAGCAAAGCACTAGTTATCAAAATCGATGAGAAAAACTACTTCTCAGGGGTTGGAATTGGAAGTGAGGGGTGCTCTAGATGAAATCCTATCCTAGGAATCCATCAGATTCGACGATTCCTCAATCCAAGTCTCGGTTTTCATTTTATGCCCAATTGCAAGTCGCATCCCAAACCATCTCGATGACTCTTGGTAATTCCTCTTCTGGGCATAAAGTCCTAATGGAGAATTTTTTTTTAGCTCCATGAGATTATGCATGATTGTTTAGGCATGGAATAGGTGACCACATTGTTCATCCGCTCCCAAGGCATGGTTTCATAAATTGGACCCCTAAAGCCAAATGTTGCATTGCTTCTTACTAAGCAAAGCACTAGTTATCAAAATCGATGAAAAAAATAACTTTCGAGGGGTTGTAACCGAGAGTGAGGGGTGCTCTAACTAAAATCCTATGCTAGGAATCCAACAGAGATGAAGGTTCCTCAATCCGAGTCTCGGTTTTCATTTTATGCCTAGTTGCAAGTCGCATCCCAAACCATTTCAGGGACTCTTGGCCAATTCTCGCTCAGGGCATAAAAGACTAACGGAGCAACATTTTTTGAGTTATGTGAGATGATGAAAGATTTTTTAGGTGTGGAATAGGAGAATATATTTTCCATCCACTCCCGAGGCAGTGTTTCATAAATTGGACCCCTTAATCCAAATGTTGGTTTGCTTCAAACTAAGCAAAACACTAGTTCTCGAAATAAATGAGTAAATAAACTTTTGAGGCATGGCACCCAGGAGTGACGGGTTCTCTAGCTGAAATCCTTCCTAGGAATCCATTAGAGTCAACGGTTCCTCAATCCGAGTCTCAATTTTTGTTTTATGCCCAGTTGCAAGTCGCATCCCAAACCATTTCGGGGACTCTTGGCAATTCCTCCTCGGGGCATAAAATCCTAACGGAGAAACATTTTTGAGCTCCATGAGATTTTGCATGATTGTTTAGGAATGGAATAGGTGACCACATTTTCCATCTACTCCAGAGGCATGGCTTCATAAATTGGACCCCTAAATACAACTGTTGCATTGCTTCTTACTGAGAAAAGCACTAGTTATCGAAATCGATGAAAAAACAACTTCTGAGGGGTTGGAACCAAGAGTGAGGAGTTCTATAGATAAAATCCTATGCCAGGAATCCAAAAGAGATGATGGTTCCTCAATATGAGTCTCACTTTTTGTTTTATGCACAGTTGTAAGTCGCATCCCAAACCATTTCAGGGACTCTTGGCCAATTCTCACTCAGGGTATAAAAGACTAATATAGAAACATTTTTTAGCTCCATGAGATGTTGCAAGCTTGTTTAGGCATAGAATAGGTGACCAATTTATCCATCCACTCCTGAGGTATGGTTTTGTAAATTGGCCCCTTAATCCAAATGTTGCATTGCTTCAAACTGAGCAAAACACTAGTTCTCGAAATCAATGATTAAAGCAACTTCTAAGGCATGGCACCCGTGAGTGAGGGGTGCTCTAGATGAAATATTATCCCAAGAATCCATCAAAGCGATGGTTCCTCAATCTGAGTCTCGATATTCATTATATGCCCAGTTTCAAGTCATATCCCAAACCATTTCGGGGACTCTTGGCCAATTTCTCCTGAGGGCATAAAAACCTAACATAGAAGCATTTTTGAGTTCCATGAGATGCTAACAGATTTTTTAGGCGTGGACTAGGTGACTATATTTTCCATCCGTTCACGAGGAACGATTTCATAAATTAGACCCCTTAATCCAAATGTTGGTTTGCTTGAAACTGAGAAAAACACTAGTTCTCAAAATCATTGAGTAAAGCAACTTCCGAGGCATAGAACCTGGGAGTGAGGGGTTCTCTAGCTGAAATCCTATCCCAGGAATCCATCGGAGTCGATAGTTCCTCAATCCGAGTCTCGGTTTTCATTTTATGCCCAGTTGCAAGTCGCATCCCAAACCATTTCGGGGACTCTTGGCAATTCCTCCTCCGAGCATAAAAGCCTAACAAAGAAGCATTTTTGAGCTCCATGAGATTTTTTATGCTTTTTTAGGCATGGAATAGGTGACCACATTGTCTATCTTCTCCCGAGGCATGGTTTTGTAAATTGGACCCCTAAATCCAAATGTTGCATTGCTTCTTACTGAGCAAAGCACTAGTTATCGAAATCGATGAAAAAAACAACTTTAGAGGGGTTGGAACCAAGAGTGAGGGGTGCTTTAGCTAAAATCCTATGCCAGAAATCCAACAGAGATGACAGTTCCTCAATCTGAGTCTCTGTTTTGTTTTATGCCCAGTTGCAAGTCGCATCCCAAACCATTTCGAGGATTCTTGGCCTATTCCCACTCAGGGCATAAAAGACTAATGGAGCAACATTTTTGAGTTTGGTGAGATGATGCAAGCCTTTTTAGGCATGGAATAGGTGACCAAATTATCCATCCACTCCCAAGTCATGGTTTCGTAAATTGGCCCCTAAATCCAAATGTTGCATTGCTTCAAACTGACCAAAACACTAGTTCTCGAAATCAATGACTAAAGCAACTTTTGAGGAATGGAACCCATGACTGAGGGGTGCTCTATATGAAATCATGTCCCAAGAATCCATTGGATTTGATGGTTCCTCAACTTGATTCTCGATATTCATTATATTCCCAGTTGCAAGTCGCATCCCAAACTATTTCAGGGACTCTTAGCCAATTGCTCGTGAGGGAATAACAACCTAATAGAGCAACATTTTTGAGTTCCGTGAGATGATGCAATATTTTTTTAGGCATGGACTAGGTGACTATATTTTCCATCTGCTCCCAAGGCACGGTTTCATAAATTGGACCCCTTAATCCAAATGTTGGTTTGCTTCAAACTGAGAAAAACACTAGTTCTCGAAATCAATGAGTAAAGCAACTTCTGAGGCATGGCACCTGAGATTTAGGGGTTATCTAGCTGAAATCATATGCCAGGAATCCATCGAAGTCGACGGTTCCTCAATATAAGTCTTGTTTTTTTTTTTATTCCCAGTTGCATGTCGCATCCCAAACCATTTCGGGGACTCTTAGCAATTCATCCTCGGGGCATAAAATCCTAACGAAGCAACATTTTTGAGCTCCATGAGATTTTTCATGCTTGTTTAGGCATGGACTAGGTGACCACATTGTCCATCCGCTCCCGAGGCATGGTTTCGTAAATTGGATCTCTAAATCCAAATCTTACTAAGAAAATCACTAGTTATCAAAATCGATGAAAAAAACAACTTCCGAGGGGTTGGAATTGGGAGTGAGGGGTTCTCTAGATAAAATCCTATGCCAGGAATCCAACAGAGGCGACGGTTCCTCAATCCGAGTCTCGGTTTTTGTTTTATACCCAGTTGCAAGTAGCATCCCAAACCATTTTAGGGACTCTTTGTCAATTCCTGCTCAGGGCATAAAAGACTAGAAGAGCAACATTTTTGAGTTTCGTGAGATGTTGCAAGATTGCTTAGGCATGGACTAGGTGATCAAATTATCCATCCACTCCCAAGGCATGGTTTCATAAATTGGCCCCTTAATCCAAATGTTGCATTGCTTCAAACTAAGCAAAACACTAGTTCTCAAAATCAATGATTAAAGCAACTTTTGAGGCATGGCACCCATGAGTGAGGGGCGATCTAGATAAAATTCTATCCCAGTAATTCATCATAGTCGATGGTTCCTTAATCTAAGTCTCAATATTTTTTATATGCCCAGTTGCAAGTCGCATCCCAAAACATTTCGAGGACTCTTGGCCAATTGCTCTCGAGGGCATAAAAACCTAACAGAGCATCATTTTTGAGTTTCGTGAGATGCTTAAAGATTGTTTATGCATGTAATAGGTGACTATATTTTCCATCCTCTCCCGAGGCATGGTTTCATAAATTCGACTCCTTAATCCAAATGTTGATTTTCTTCAAACTGAGCAAAACACTAGTTCTCAAAATCAATGAGTAAAGCAACTTCCGAGGCATGGCACCTAGGAGTGAGGGGTGCTCTACGTGAAATCCTATCCCAGGAATCCATCAGAGTTGATGGTTCCTCAATCCGAGTCTCATTTGTCATTTTATGCCCAGTTGCAAGTCGCATCCCAAACCATTTCGGGGAATCTTGGCAATTCATCCTCGGGGCATAAAATCCTAACAGAGAAGTATTTTTGAGCTCCATGAGATTTTGTATGCTTTTTTAGGCATGGAATAGGTGACCACATTTTCCATCCTCTCCCGAGGCATGATTTCATAAATTGGACCCCTAAATCCAAATGTTGCATTGCTTCTTACTAAGCAAAGCACTAGTTATCGAAATCAATGAAAAAAACAACTTCCGAGGGGTTGGAACCAAGAGTGAGGGGTGATCTAGATAAAATCATATGCCAGGAATCCAACAGAGATGACGGTTCCTCAATCCAAGTCTCGGTTTTCATTTTATTCCCAGTTGCAAGTCGCATCCCAAACCATTTGGGGACTCTTGGACAATTCCTGCTCAGGGCATAAAAGACTAACGGAGCAACATTTTTGAGTTCCATGAGATGCAGCAAGCTTGTTTAGGCATGGAATAGGTGACCAAATTATCCATATGATCTCGAGGCATGGTTTTGTAAATTGGACCCCTTAATCCAAATGTTGCATTGCTTCAAACTGAGAAAAACACTAGTTGTCGAAATCAATGAGTAAGGCAACTTCTGAGGCATGGCACCCGGGAGTGAGGGGTGGTCTAGCTGAAATCTTATCCCAGTAATCCATTAGAGTCAATGGTTCCTCAATCTGATTCTCGATATTTGTTTTTTTCCCAGTTGCAAGTTGCATCCCAAACCATTTCAGGGGCTCTTGGCCAATTGCTTCTGAGGGCATAAAAACTAACTAAATTTTACATGTCTCTATCAACTAACTACTATATCTTACTGCCTTGAAAAAAGACTGCACCAATTTCAACTGCACATTGAGTTTAAGAACCACTACTTCCTACATAAAAATGTGGGTTGCACGATTGTTAACTATCGCCATAACTAACTTATTCTTCAACTTGGATTGAACAAAACTAATATTTGTATAGTTCTACTCTTGGCTTGAACAAAACTAATATTTGTATATGTCTACTCTTGTCTTGAACAAAACTAATATTTGTATAGTTCTACTCTTGAATTTTCTTATACATATTGCCAACTAAAGCACCCAATATTTGCAACACACTAACCGATGGTTGGATTTCTTACTCCATAGCATTGACCCTCATCTTCAATGGACATTTCTTATAATAATTCTAATTTGCACAAATCCAACAAACAACAACCTTACTACTATTTTTTTATTAGATCCATATGATAAATTGATCCTGTCCTTAGTGTTATCACATTAATATGTCCAAAATCAAAAGGGATATCACATTAAATTAGGTGGTTGACCACTAATATTGGCAATTGCACCCTAGTCTAATTGTGCATCCAAAACTAAAGATATAAAAAATTTATTTAGAACTTTGAATATAGAAACAAAAGTTCATAAATTAGAACTAGGATGATGATGGACTACTAACTAAAAACACGTACACATGCAACTAAAGTTACAAAGAAATAGTTTCCTATCATATATTTATTTGTCAAGTGAGGAAATATTAGGACAAATAGAGGGAAATGAGACTGCATCTAGTAGATATGATAAGCAAACAAGGACTAGAGGTGAAAAAGTAAGAATACTATTTTGTAGACGCATGAAATTTTTTCTTGCCGAAGGAGGATCATTCTCTTATGATGATGAGAGCATATGAGACATAGAGGTTCCACTCAGGTATAAGCATCTAGTGAAAAAATGGGTACCTAAGGAACTACCTCCTATAGATATTGATTTTGTTGTCAACAATAAGACATATTGCATTGCGCCATCCTCCCTACATGGCTTGGGGCTATTTTCCATGGATGGAATAATGGTAAAATACAATACAGTAACTGAATTGATGGACTATGTCGGACCATGTTACAATTATAACAATTGGATGCGGCTAGTCCAGTACATGCGAAGTATGCAGAGATATGCACTCGCCGCAAATTATATACAACTAATAAACAAGGATAAAAAAAAGGGAGAGACTATCTATATTGATGGAAGGCCTAAAACTTCCAACAATATTGCAGGGTTTATAAACAACACATGATCTGGGACAACAAACAAACAACCGAATTGCATATATGAGGGACGTGAAGAGAATCGGGTAGTCCTGTGTGCAATAAAAAAGATAGCTCCCAGGGAAGAGTTATTAGTGGATTACCATTTGAATTGAATATAAACATTGACTAATAGTGTGCAATTTCTTATGCAACACCTCTTTAATAAACCTCTACTTATTGCATTATATTTTTTTATTATCTTTAACATTGTTGTAAATGTTATCTTTAACATTGTTTTTTTGTTATCATTAACATTTTTTAAATATTTTGGGGTTCTAATTATATTATAATGTGGTAGGATGATCGTGGAAAAGGGCCAACCACAGAACATGTAAAAGATTATCAATTTCCACTTTCATTTTACATTATTTTTATTGTTTGCGTATATAATTTTATTGAAATAACATTGTTTTTGTTGAAATTATATGTAGTCCGCAGGCCATGTTGATCATGATTCCGCCGATGAGGAAGGGTTTTATTCATCCGTTGATCTGATGGTCTTAATAAAAAAAAAAGATCATTAAAGCGAACAAGGAACTTGTTATCTTCTTAGATCATCCAGATCAAACTTCTGACGTCAAAGAAAAGATCAAGATCCTTATGTCACAACTTAACACATATAAGGTAATAACCATAATTTAAAGTGTTTTTTTTAATGTACTCATATGTTCAATTATGATACTATGTTCTTTAACTTCTACATTATCTCATGAAAAAAAAAATGTTTTTTTATAAAGACATTTTTGGAGCCTGTTCATCCCGGTGTTGGTAATAGTGGTGCTATAGAAATGCCAAAGAGTCCTAATGTGGGAGGTCATACCACTACTAGAGTACTATTTACTTCTCCATCTTCCACACCTAATTTAGATAGGAGCCATGACATGCACCGCCAAACATGCACACCTCGATCCGAGTCTAGAGATGGTGACAGAGATGAGGCTCATGGTGATGTGGTTGAAATGGTTGCATTTCCTAGAGTTAGACGTGTGACAAGCATGGGGACCCTTCCATGGACATTTTTGGTCGACAATAATGGACTTCCATCAAAACAATCAAGACTCCCAGGTAGTTTTAATTCATATTTTAATCATTTAATGTTGTCCTTCTCATACATAAATCATATAGATTATTAATTTTAAATTAATGATCATATCTTTTGTGCGTAGGAAACGACCATTTTTATAGGCACCTAGAGAGCAAGGCCTTGTTGATTTTTGGGGCAACCTTACGCATGAGGTGGAATTGCCACAATTCCAAGCTCAAAAAGGAACTTATGGATTATCTTGAAGGCCTCTTTGGAGTAGACATGTGTTGGATCATGTTGTCATTGATGCCAATGGTTTGATTGATTGATGTCAAGTGATTGATTGATGTCAAAGGATTTATTGATTGATGATTGATGTAATATAATATGTATTTTCCTTGATGAGAATGCATAGATGAAGATGGATCAATGAGTTGTCATTGATATGATGAAGATGGATCAATGAGTTGTTATTGATACATGATGAATATGGATCATTGTGGTTTCATTGGTATATGATTCATTGTTGGAAAAATGTATAGATGACTCATTATTTTCTTATCATGATTAATAAGGTGCACAAATGGATGAAATCCAAACTGGTCCCCTTATGGTGAAAGCCCTCACGGGAAGATGCTTTGCGGATTGAGTTATCCTAGAAGAATGGTTGGAGGACCCATGCTCTCATTATTGTCTTATAATGATTTATTAGGTGCACAAATGGATGAACTCCAAAGTGGTACCCTTATGGTGAAATCCCTCACGGGAAGATGCTTTGTGGATTGAGTTATCCTAGAAGAATGGTTGGAGGACCCATGCTTGTATGTGGAATAATGATATGAAGATCAAGGAAATTGTTGGTGAAACTATCCTAGATGGATAGTTCTTGTCATTCCATTTCTGGTGGTATGAGGAATGTCACATAACTCCTCATGGTTTGAGAGTTATGGCCTTACGAAGATGAAGGACCCCCACATGAAGGCTTGAAGCTCCCAAGGTCAAAGAAGTCAAAGTGACCTAAAAGAAGAATTAATTATCTAAATGATAAAGTAAAGTGACAAAGTCAAGGTAGATTATTTAAAAAATAAAGAGAAGTAACAAAATCAAGAAATCATAAAGTAAGGTGACAAAATCAAGAAGGAATATTTATGGAAAGTGGTTAACACTAAAAATAAGGAAAATAGGTTAAGTGACCTAAAAGAAGAAATCATTATTTAAATGATAAATTAAGGTGACAAAGTCAAGGTGGATTATTTAAATAATAAAGATAAGTGAAAAAATCAAGAAATGATAAAGTAAGATGAGAAAATCAAGAAGGAATATTTAAATGATAAAATATTGGAGAAATTTCTATTTATGGAAATTGGTTAACCCTAAAATAAGGAAAATAGGTTAAGTGACGTAGAAATGGTTTAAATGACCTAAAAATGGGTAAAGTGACCTAGAGGATGAAAGTATAAATAATATAGCAGTGGTCTCTTGTAGATCATCCTTTTTTTGGATCAATGGAGAGCTTCTTGTGAGAATATCTTTTGGAGTATTGATGGAGAGCTTCTTGTGAGAGCTTCTTGAGAATTTTTGGTGTGGAACACTTGAGAATATTGAATATATATAGGTGACTGAGGTAACCAAGGATATATAAGACAAATTTTAGAAGGAAGGTGAAGAAAAGAGGGCCGGAATTGAAGGGAGGATAAATTCTTTTGATGATGCTTTCTAAGGTATGTTATTTACAGGTCATCTCACCATTTTCGCTATAACTTTTTTTTTATAATGCCTCAGACCGTTAAATTGCTATTCCATTGCGAAAACATACCCAAGTATATTTGGTAACAAATTCAGCATGTGGGTCGTCGTATTTTGGGAGTTACACTACGTGGAAAATAGGGTTTGTGGCTAGTCCTGAAACTAGTCATAAATGGGTGTTTCAGGTAAAAATGTCATAACTTATTCATAAAAGATCCAAATTCTTGTGAGACCAAATATTTTGTTTATTTTATAGGATGTAGTATGTTGTGTAATTGTTTCAGATAAATTCAACAAATATTTTGTGCAGGACACACTCTAGAAGGTCGCTATCTAGAATAAGCCAGAATTTAGCAAGGTATGCCATTTTTTCTATAATGCCTTTTCTGCGAGGTTCCAAGTAGTTCCATCTAGAGAAATTGAATTAAAAAAACTGAAGAACATTGTGTATCAGTTGCATATATTTATTCATTACAGGTACAAAGTTATGATTATTTCAAGTTGGGGTTGTTGACTAATCCAAAACTAGTCATGGTTGAGACAAGCAGTTGATGAGTTGGCACATACATGATGTGTATAGTTGATGATGTTGGTAAATACTGATGAGTCATTGTTGATGAGTATTTGAAACATTATTGGTATATACTTGGTACATGGTTGGATGCACTTGTTTATGGTACAAGTTGATTACAGGTTGTTTGGCACAGGTTGGTGCATGGTTGATGCACTTTTTTATGTTGATAGATTGATATCTGTTGAGGATTGTTGAATCATCTCAGTTGGTGATGAGAATGTAAGATGAGTCTTGCATATAGATCTGATGCTCTTGTAGATTTGTACTCTATTCATTTGTTGCTTAAAAACCCTCGGATTGAAGTCCATAATAAAAAGAAAAATTGTACATACATCTTGTGTTCTTTGTGTTCCTTGTGGAGATGATTTGTTGATGATATGTTGTTGATATGTATTCACATCTAACTGATTATAAATGA
>ML783983.1:111037-141673 GCA_009831015.1 Picea engelmannii
AAACAGAGGGGGCTTAGAGGCTGAAGTCCCTTCATGACTTGTCATATTTAAGGTTACAGATCTACCTTTAAATAAAAGGAACCCACTCTGATACCAATTGCTGGAAATACTAAAATAACTGAGAGGGGGGGGGGTGAATCAATTGTTTATGAGATTAAACAATTTTATACCTTTTAAATATTATTAATATTCCTTCAAGTGATCATCAACAACATACAACATATGGACAGTAAAAGTAAAGACCATCAGTCACACATAAAGTATACACAGAGACAAATTTTCAAGAGGAAACCCATAAAGGGAGAATACCTCTTCTTCTTCGAAATGATAGGCAGTCTTTTTCAGTTCTTTACATCATTTACAATTGAGCACCAACTCAATGTGAGGCTGCTACCTTTGTTTTACAAGCTGCAACTTGTTTGAGAGCACCAACTCTCTGGTTTTTCTAGCACCCACTAGAAGGAAGCACCAACTCCCTGAATATTCCAGCACCAACTGGATGGAAGCACCAACTTCCTGAATGTTCCAGCACCAACTGGATGGAAGCACCAACTTCCAGTTACACAGGATCCAACCTGTATAACAGAGAACACTTGTTCTCCCTAGCACCACCCAGCCACCCTTGTTTCTCTGGCTACAACCAGATGGAAGCTACAACTTCCTGTGTTCAAGATCCCACTTGAACCTCTGAGAACAAAAGTCCTCCCGAGCACCTCCCAACCACCCTTGAATATAAAAATAAATACACAGACAACTACACAGATAAATCAATTCTTGCCAATTTTTCTCTATATCCGATCTTCAACAAACTGTTATGCAATTCTTCTCTTCTTCTGTTTGTTTAGCAGGTCTTCTCTACATCAACTTTTTCTTTCATTCTGCTCTGCTTCTGCTCTGTCAGTCATTATGCTTTTCTTCTGCTCTGTCTGTCATTCTTCTCTGCTTCTTCTCTGCTTTTCATCTCCCTCTACACATTTTCTCAATTTCATGCTATGCCACTGCTCCTTTTCTTTTTCTTATTGTTTATTCATTTTCACTTCAGAACAACCAACCTTCCACAATCTGTCTCATCTTCTTTTATGCATACCTCCCCGACGGTTCCACTTCACCTTCCCTCAGCCGAAACAAGAACACCTGTCCTAGCAACTGAAACGCTAACCAATTCATCATCATGAGTCCGTTTTGCTAATAGAATCCAAACTCAGTAGTTAACTATGAGAGAGAATAGTAACCCTCCGATCACTTCAAGCTTTATCTGCACCGTTGGATAATCTTTATTATTCCTGCCTTTTAAATCGGGTTTCAGCATTTCAACATTTCTTTGCCCAAGTGTCTCGACACTTTCACATCGCGATCTCCAAAACTCCGAAATGGACTTTATTCTTGACTCCTTCTCTTCCCGTGACCAAGGTTTTATGTGGAAGGCGCTTTCGCGATTTCGCATATCGCGAAATCGGAAGTCTTGTTGCATTTGTTTCTTTTCTTTTTGAAATCGCGATTCGCGAAACTCCGACACAGGCTGTGATCAACGGTCCAGGTATGACCTTGACTCAATGGCTACGATTGAGTCGTGATATCACATATCGTGAAATAGGGGTTTTTGATGTCAAGTGACTTTGTCATTTCAACGTCCCGATCCCTGATACTCCATGCAGATAATCAACGGTCCAGATCACTTCTAACTTTAACGGCTGCGATTACATCGCGAAATTGCATATCGCGATTTCGGGGTTCTCATTGTCAAGAGATTTTGACATTTCAAAGTATCGATCCCTGATCCCCAATACTCCATGCAGAGAATCAACGATCCAGATCACTTCTAACTTTAACGGCTATGATTACATTGCGAAATCGCATATCACGATTTTGGGGTCCTCGTTGTCAAGAGATTTTGACATTTCAAAGTCCTGATCCCCGATCCCCGATACTCCATGCAGAGAATCAATGGTCCAGATCACTTCTAACTTTAGCGACTGCGATTAAATCGTGAAATCGCATTTCGCAATTTCGGGGTTCTTGTTGTCAAGTGAATTGGACATTTCAAAATCCCGATTCATGAAACTCCGATAAGGAGTTAAATCAACGGTTCAGATCAACCTAGATCTCGACAGCTCAGATTAGATCGCGATTTTTCACATCGCAATTACTCCCACTTCTCCTTGTACTTTAAAGAGCGTGCAGGTTATCCTTGATCCGATGATGGTCGGGTCTTGCGCTTGGATCTAACGACTGAGCTCTGTCCTCCTCTTCATTGTCTTCATTCAAATCTGACGACCTTCGTTCTTTCGGGAAATTTGAATGGGATCCAACGGTCACTGACTCTTCTCCACAACCACAACTATACTCGCCATCAATGACAAGTATACACTGCATGTTCGTTGTCTGTTACATATTTACCAACACATACATCTTGTGTTCTTTGTGTTCCTTGTGGAGATGATTTGTTGATGATATGTTGCTGATATATGTCGCTAATATGTATTCACATCTAACTGATTATAAATGACAACAATGAGTAATGAGCAAATGTTGAATGTTAACTAAGGAGTTTTTGTGTAAGAGGGAGGTTTTGGGAAAAATATCCCCACACTCATTCACCCCCCCCTCTAAGTGTGGTAGGTGTGTCCAACAACATGTTAAATAAAAAAGAGGTCAGCTCTGCAGTGGGGGAATATTTAAAATATACACGGGATGTTTATAGATGAAGCTTAGCAGGAAATCTGTGGTATGAGCATCCTCCCTCAATTCTAGAGAGGGAGTGGAAGGTGATCATTGATGATGCAAAAGAGAATATTTTGAAAAAATAAGGAGAACAAATAACTGGTACACCAAGGTAAATTACAATATTTTGACTTCAATACCATCTTTATTTTTCTTTAGATCTAAATAAAATTGTGGTTATATATAACATACTTGAAAATTTTGATGATAGGTTGCCTAACACTTCGAAGGAAACCAAAGCAAGGATTGCCAAACATGGCCAAAAAAAGCTAGGCCAGGGCAGCTACTCGAGGTTACAGTCATGAATCATAAGTACCCAAACATCTTAAGAATATTATTTGTATCACCTTACAACTTTCAGGTAATTGCAGCCAAAAACATTTTAAAACCATACCCTTATGAAATGCAGGGCGATGACTTCGGAATTGAAACCACAGAGGAAGACCTCCAACTTGGTTACAAGTATGGTTATAAATTCGTGGTTGATCATAGGAAAATCATGGGGCAGACCCCAAGATCCAATTTGCAGGATAAGGTAAATAAAAATCAGTCCACATTAACCTTTCATTATTTATAAAATACACAAATGTTTGATATCGTCCATAATTTAATGTCTTACTTTGTTTTAATCAAGGGAGAAACACTATCAACGAAACCATTAGTACTAGACAATAGAGCGTTTATAGTGCAACGCAGCCATAAGATCATGGTGTTCCCTAGCAACCCCATCCTAGTGAGGCATAGACCCAAGATGTTCCTGTGACTGAGGCTCACGATGGTAAAATGTCTATATATTAATCATATACTTAATAATTCTTTACTTATAAATTTTGATGTTTCAATGGTAGAAAATTTCGTAGTTGATCCTCGTCGACCTAAAGATCAGGTGAATAGGCCGACATCCATTCCAATGGTGTCGACTAGAGGACTAGGTAAATAATTACATTGCTGAGTTTTTTTTTAATATTAATGAACTACTTCAATGATATTTTAAAATTGGCCATATATTAATATTTTTTATTTTTGTAGGTGATGGCCCCTCACAAAAGCATCCATGCTGTGGGTATGAGACCAGACATACTCGCCATGAAAGGACTGAAACAACATCAGCTGTTGAAGAGCACCCAGTAAACGAAGACATGGAGATGGATGAATTACTTAAGACCTAGAAAGCACAAAAGAAGACAAAGAAATTCATGATGTCATGTAATAATTTTATAAGACAGTTAGATGTAAATTATATAGATGAACATGTAATGATGTATATACTGCATTGACATTATGGGTACTTTTTCATCTGATAATATACACAAGGCTATTTCTATGACTTGTATATATCTGTGAATTTAATTTTTTTATACACTTAATGATAATTTTAGATTCTCTTATAAGACTTGGTATATATTGATTCAATACTCCTTGATTCAAGACATGAGGATGCAAGCAAGACCTGGTGCCTTGTGCTTGGGCTATGGAGTCTAGGCAACAAATAGAACCTAAATATGCAATATGCAACTTCCAAAATCTCGTGACATGATATATGCAACTTTGAAAGTCTTGTGACATGTGACATGTGGCAAGCATCTTTTCCAAGCAATGTGCAAACTTTAAACTTGGTGCAACATGCAAAAAGAAATTTTTGGGAAGATGCAATAATACGTTTTAAGGATTAAACATGATGGGTTGGAAATGGCCATGTCAAACATTTTATAATATTTTTCAGAGCATTACCCTTCTTTTCATTGTGTCTCACATGACAAAGAAACAAAATCGCATTGCCATTATCAATTTATATGTGGAGGGTTATTCAAGGTTTCAAGACTTTCTTCATATTTTCCTACTTTAATCCTCTCATGGTCATGTTAATCCATATAGAGGTCCATGATATAAACAATCATTGTTATAATGTTGACATAAATTGCAATCTTCACTTTGTCGATTAGAGGGCACAATTTTGGCAACAACTTAATGTTTTTAGTTCCATGAAATTTATTTTGTTTCTTCAACAACATTAAAGATTAAACATGAGGGGTTGGAAATGGTGATGTCAAACATTCACTCTTTCACACATTTACATCATCTCAATCTTCATGTCTACAATATGTGGAGGGTTATTCAAGGTTTCAAGACTTTCTTAATATTTTCCTACTTTAATCTTCTCATGGTCATGTTAATCCATATAGAGGTTCATGATATAAACACTCATTGTTCTAATGTTGACATAAATTCAAATCTTCACTTTGTCGATTAGAGGGTACAATAATGGAAACAATGAGAGAGTTTTGACCATATGTCAACTAATTTGTCCCTTTAAAAAAACTTCATTGATGTGCAAGGGAGCACTGTGTCTATGAGAAAAGACCCAGTTTATCCCCCACATATATCCAATAAGGTGTGTGGGATAAACACACCCTCAAAAAAAAAAAATCACTCCAAGTGAATTTGTTGCATAACTCCAAACCATCTGCATAGTTGGCGTTTCCTTCACACCATTTTTTTCCTCAACGATATTACAAGAAAATTCAATGGGTTGACCCAGTTTTGTGTTTACATTGTCCCTATTGACCTTTGGATGGAGAAATTTTGTGGAGAGGTGAGTCAACCTTGGTATAATTTGGACTTTATACTTCATAGATATTACCTTACCTAGGTTCCAGACTTGAGAGTGAGTTATCTTATTCTTGATACCCACCTGATGCTTGGCATATCCTTGTTTTGAATGATAACCAAACACAAGGGAAGGTTTCCATATGTTGGTAAGCTCCTTGAATGGTTGATTTGAATATTTTATTTCACCTAGCAACCACATCCCTTAGTTATCCAATAGGGTAGGCATAAATATGATGTTTGAGCAGTAGTTAGAATGATTTTTTTCCCTTCCATTCACGTTTTCCTTTCTTTTGTGTGTTTACTTTCATTCATTGCCTAATTTTATTGATGCATTTGATTTTCCTTAGAATAATTTCTTACACGTGTTTTCCTGCTTTACTTTCATGTTTATATCTAGTGAAGTTTTTTTATTGGTGCCAAGTATTTTTTTATTTCTAACTAGGGTGGTAGATTCACCCCAAATTTTGTTTCATTTTCCAAGTTATATGGTGTGTAGGTCACATGTCTACTGAGATTATGGAGTTCTCATACATTCTCACACATAGTGCATGTCCACGAGTAGGATCCATATGTTACCCCATGAGGGGTGACACATTTTTGGACACGCTAGCAAGGGTTTCAAGTTGTTTCTTGCATGATGTGTCATGATCATATTCCCTAGATCTAGATAGATTTATTCTTTATCTCCACCAAAAACACGATCGTGATATCTCAACTATGGTGTAGCTCACTTTCATGCCAACTCCTCAGATGATAGGTGCATTGTTGTACAGTATGGCATGGTTCCTATTTGCTTCATTTGACATTCCATGTATCAATACTTATTTTGAAACGATGATGTAACTTATTATATCATCATAAAGTGGTAAACACCTAATGATTCCCTAGCAACATTTCATAACATTACATGGTTTTATGACTTTCCTTGTAATACCTTGGGGAACATGTTTTATGTTAGAAGTGTGTCATCTCTTGGATTAACCTATACCATTGGTTTTTTAGGATAGATATAATTATTCGTATCCCAACCATGCTAATCATTTTCCAACTCCCGAGTGTTATTCATTCCATCCATATAAAACATTGCATCTTGGCCATGTATGATTTCTCAAAGGTCAAAAGGAAAGGTCAAATTGATAAAACCTGAGTCAATAATCCAATAAGGAAAAGAGGTGAAGAGATAAAGTCAAAATCTAAATAAAAATATTTATCAATGCTCCCTCACTATGAGGCCAATGCCCCTAGTCTCAATTTTGTCTATGAATATCTAAATAAAAGGAACTTGTTCGATAAAACAAACATTAAAAAAAAACAATTCTTAAAGGGGTAGTAAGAAATAATGTTAAGGATGGTAACTCAATGTTAAGCTATCTCTAGAAGGATATTATATGTAAAAATCCTAGATAAATAAATGTGGATGAATAAATAAATGATTGATAAGACTTGTGCATGTCTAAGACGTTGAGGGTCATCACATGAACTCATTCCCTATTCCCTTTCATCATTATTAATTATTTTTTCCTATGTTTCACCTAGGTGCTTAGGAAATATGTGTTGTCTTAGGACTTGATGCATGTATAAGGGTCAATATTGTTCCCCTTGGTAAGACTTAGGAAAATATTAAAACCAACCCCCTTTTTTATGTTTTGCTAAGAGATCTCACCAGGTGCTACCAATTAATGGATTTCTAAGAGGCTATACCCATCACTTCAAGTGGTTATTGTGCATTGGGATACATGTATTATGACTCAAGATCCATGCCATTCATTGGGATCCATGATGCTACATTGGGATCCATGTACTCATATATGATCATATCTACATACATTGGAATCCATACAATTTTCCTTGGGATTCATGTCACTGCATTGGGATCCATGACAGTGCATCGATCCATGAGAGGGATTCCATGTCACCACACATGCCACATGGACCACTCAAATTAATTCTCCTTTATCAATTGGACATTTCATTCACACTTATGCATTATGTATCTCTCCTTGGACCACACATGGGAGTTATTAATGCATTGGAGGAGTTGGTTACAAATTATGGAGGTGGTTATTGGTTGTTATTTGGACCTTGTGATAATGTGGCATGCTTTATTTTTATCTACTTGACAAGAACCCACCTAGAGGAGGAGACACATGCCATTGATCTTGACTTTTTTACTTGGATGGATCACACATGTGAGAGGTAATGTCATCTTCTTGAGTTCGTTATTCCAGACTTGGACCTTTCCATAATTTGAGGGAGTTGGTTGGAGGATCTTTGGGAGTATTTGGACAATGTTAACGCAATCATTCACCCTCTCATGGGAAAATTTCACCTTTATTAAGGAGTGTACCTAATTTATTTTCTCCCTCTAGCCCACACTTGTGGCACTTATTATTATATTTGGACCATTCTTTAGGGTCATTTGGCTCTTGGAGGGTTTTGAGGGATTTGTTAGATGATTTGTTGCATTTTCCCATGGTTTTGATTGGGTTAATGGTTTTGACCTCATGGTATTGAGCTAGCACATTGTGTTGTAATGTATTTGAGGAGGCTCTTCACCTATAAAAGGAAGAGTCCTCCCTCATTTAAAACCATTGGATATTAATGAGAAACTTTTCTCAATATTTGTTTGAGAATCTGTTTCTTTTCTTTGTTAATGTTTAGTCATTTTCAAGGTTTATATAAGCACTTTTAAAGGATTTTTTGGAATAAAAAGGCTGCTAGAAGGCCAAAGAATTAAGGGTGAAATGCTCCACTTGGGAGGGTTCTCAAGGTAAGTTCTCTAACCTTACCCCAATGATCATTTAAGTTATTGTTCATGCATTAAGGTAGGATGTTTGATGGTTGTATCCTTTTGCTTGGCCAACCTTTCAGTTCACCTTGATAGTACTAGGAAAGGTTTTCATAATGTGTTATCCTCAATCTAGATTGCATTGATCCTCATTGACTTATATTAGTTCAAATCATGCTAACTAGTTCTCAAAGAAACATCTATATGTTGATCACAAGAGGGATTGAAAATAATTTTTAATTTAAGTAGAAATTGATCACTTTTATGGATGCCCTAATGAAAACTTTGCTTGGAATGGTTGAAATCAATACAACATAACTATGGTTGAAAATAAATTTTATTGCAACATTTTGAAGGAGTGTTGTTCTAGGTTATTATAAACTATCATTGGATGTATTGGAAGGTCCAACAACCTCATTCAAAGTGAAATCATTGCATGTTATTTATTATTGTTCTGGGATTTTTCTAGTATTCCTTTTTCTACAGAGATTTATTGTTGTGCGGGGCTATTTGTAACCGTCCTCTTTTTCCAATGTTTCGAGGATTTCATTATATTCATTTCCATAGGTGTCCAAATGACATTGAAGAGAGATAAATTACCTAGTTTCAAGCCTTTACATTACCTCCTATGTGTTATCCAAAACTCTATTTAGGACTGTCATAAAATTGTAGAAGTATTCCACTTTCAATGGTGATTAAAGTAATGATGTCTTGCAATGTTTTTATGACACCTTGTTTTCCACATCCCAAAGAAGCCAAAATATGTTAAGGAATTCCAAAGGACCTTGTAATTAGTCCAATCGTTGCCTCCTTTCACTATTGTATGAAGGTTTGTTGACCATATTTTGTTGTGGTGTTTGCATGTCTTTTGGCTTGGTTGGTTGACCATGATACATTCCTACCCTAACCACCCCAAACAATCTACTCAAAAAATGAAACATTTATATTGTTTGCTAGTTGAGAGGGTTGATTCATGCTACAATCATGGTTCCAAAGAATTGATCTATATTGTATGATGAGAAATAGATTAATTTCTGAGTGTTGATGAATGAATGATAAGTTTGGTTAATGATATAATTTTTGTGCCTTGACATATAATAATGAAATTTTCTAATATAGTAGCTTTGTATTTCTTCTAAAGTTATTACATTGAGCTCATTGCCTTATTCTCTCTTTACAATAGTGACACTTCATGTGTTTCATGGCATATACTTATTAAATGGATGCAAACTTATATTGGTTATGAACTTGTTACAATGATGCTCTATTTCATTTCTATCATAACAACCCAATTTCATGCTTAAATGTTTCATAAGTACTTGTTCATGCTTCACTTCTTGCACATATGAAATTTGCTAAATGGTGACTATCTTGTGAATGAATATATACTTTTACTTAGAAAATTTCACCTTGAACATTGTATATTTATTGATCACTAATTATGAATAATGGTGCATTGGTGTGTTGTATTGAATAAAGTAAGTGTTTTCCTTCCAACAATTCATTGAGCATTTTCTTCTCTTACTTTTCTTGAAGCATCAGTTTAGATAGGTTAACCCAAGTCAAACAAAGTCCTTGTCCTCACCTTTCTAGAAATGCAATGATAGGACTTAGTATTAGCCTCCTAGGAAAACCCTCCTTATGTTAGAAACCATGGCCTAGAAATGTAGAGGCAAGGGCACTAAGGTGATAATGGGCGGATTACCTATCTATTTCCTCAGACTTCCCTATCTAGAAGATAGTTAGTTTGAACAGCCGGGTCAGTCAACTAACTCAACCAACCAACCAACTATTGTGGCCACAACAACCTGTTGACGGGCGAAATCGACCGTCCGTCAACTGAGAGAGTGGAACCGCTTCGGGGTTGTCTAAATAACCCAAGCCGTTTGGAATGAACCACCCTGATGGGTTTAACGGCTCCGTTGGCCGTTCTAAGGTTCTAAGAAAACCAAAGAGAAAACTAATCTAAACTAACTAATCTAACTAAAACAAATAAAACAAACTAAAACTAAATAAAACAAGCTAACTAAACTAACAATAAATAAAACTAACAAATAAACTAATCTAATAAAAACTAACTACTAAAACAAACTAACTAAACTAATTATCAAAACAAAACTAAACTAATCTAACTAACTATATAAATACAATCTACTAATTACTACTAACTCTACTAATTAACTATCTAATTACCAATTGAATTATGACTTATTCACAAATATACAATATCTACAACTTGCAGATTTGAATAAAACCTGTAAAACTCACTTGCTTTCTGCTCTAAGATAGAGAAAGGTATTTCTTTTCTTTAATTTTATGTTTTTATAAACAAGAAATAAAACTAACTGAAATTAAACAATCTAATATACTAACTCTACATATATCTAACTAAAATTATATCTAAACTAAACTACTAATAATATACTAAACAAATGACAAACTGACCTGGAAACGCTCCAGATTTGTCCTGTGTATGATGACTTCGAAGCTGGTTGGAGGAAGGAAACTCGCACTGGATAATCCAAAGGCTTCTCATAAACGATAAGCTGCACTTCTCTTTGAGTTGTTTACAGGATGAACAAGACATAAAAATTCATAACAATTATATGATTTATAAATCTCTGCAATAAGGGAAACCTGTTATGCAAAAATTTATACTTAATCATTCAACTTATGAAGAAGAAAAATCTGTCATTCATAGATTGAATCAATCAATTGCTATGTTTTTTAAACACTTGGAAGAAATCAGATATGGATTATATTGATTAAATGATATCATTTGCAAAAGACTAAGATAGCTAAAGTAGTCATTAACCACATGCAAATAGATACACATAAACATGAAACAAAATATTGATATTATGAAAAGCTAAAGCTGTGACAAAACATCAATTCTGTCTCAGTCTGTATTAAAATTACATATCCTTGTTCTCCCACGAATGAGGATGATTATTACACAAAAATAATAGGTATTTATAAGTTTTTTCACAAGGTAAAACCTCCTTGTGGATAATATCAAACTGTTTAAATAATCTGGGAAGATATTCCCAAAATCAACTAAACTAGGAAACTAAAATGAAAGAAAAATATTTCAAATATCCTCTAAATTGTCCATCCAATCCATTGCAATTTCGTATTCACCTGAAATGGACCAGAAATAACAAGTTAGAGAGATATTTTATGAGCAAAACAATACAAATCTGACTCTACAGACTTAGCTACAGAATCATCTGATTCTGTAGCTAGACTAAAATAATATACATAATCATAATTAAAATCAAATCGAATCTTTTAAAAGAATTAAGTCCAATTATCTTCCAATGATTACTTGAAAATGAATCAAAATGATTTTATCATTCAACATTAAACAGGATCAAAATGATTCAATCAAAAACAGGGGTAGGAATACTCTGTTCTTCTGTTACCATAAAATCGGGTAAATCATAATCGAACAGTAACAAGACTGTTTCATATCCAATTGAAATAGATAATGAACCATATCATATGTGATACGATCTAATCCAACACAACCATTTTCCACTTGTTATAGCTGTAACGATATAGCAACAAGATTCAAGTCATTTAACCGAATGCAAAGATAGGAAGACTTTGTTTTGATTATCGTAAATGAAATCATACGTAACAGCATCAACCAAACAAAATTTGTCATAGATTTCGATCATTGATCCTTGCACAGTCAACAAACAGGATCGATTAATTGTGATCACAATCTTAATAGAATCGACAGAAGTGATAATTGCAAACTGGGCAAATAATATTGATTGGTATTGAACGAAATCATTAATTTCAAACGGATCATGACATAGTTTAATATAGAAATAAATCGTGAATCCAATCTCGTTTTACAAATCAAATTCAAACAAAATATTCATTGCAATACGAATCCAACTGATAACATGGTCGAGCTAACAGTAAACCAATGCGAAATAACCGACTGGGTTTTTAGCATAATCGTTATGAATCGAATATATTCATGATTTGGGCATGTTTGTATAGAGTCACATTTGAAACGATCTGAATTGAAAGTCATATGGGACATAAAACCGTAACAGTTAACCTCATCAAAATCGTTGCCAATCATAGCGTATGCATTATAACGAAATCGAAACGAAATGTGATTGTGTTCTAAATTGGATATGAGAAACACTTCCTGTATTGAATAGGTACAAACAAATTCGATTGACAGTAGAGCATCCATTTTAACTCAATCAAACAAATCAAATCCACACCAAGATCAATCAAATCGATGAAAATCCAAAGAAAGCTAAACTGGGAAAACGAAATTCCATTCAGTCAAAACAAAGCTATCTATAGAATGCATGCAATGTAACAGATCCATTCAATGTTGTGAACAGAGATGTTTAAAACCGAATTCAAATCGTTATATAAACATGGATTATTTACAAAAAATGATTGATATCAAACATACCTGTGTGACGACGAGGCTGCTCAATTATGCCAACTTAGAATTCACGACAGCTGTGGTTGATTCCACATTTTTAAACAAGATGGAGCCTGTCGTCCTTTGTTTCTTATCGGTGGCTTGTAGCTTAGCCTTTTGACTGGTAAGCAGTGCAACCTGGTCCTCCAAAGATTGAATCTTTGACTGGAGAATCGACACATCATTATAATACCTCTCTAACCACGAACTGCATTGATCACAGGGTGACACTGTAGGTTTAGACAGAGCAGGAGAGGGTTTGGATAAATGACCAGGGGCTTCACAAGGCAACTTAATGCCTGGGTAGTTAGGGTCATCCTGTAGGCAGGGGGGTAGGTTTGACACAAATTCATACGAGGGTTCGACACACAAACCTTGCGAATAGGGGTATTCACTAGCCAAGAAACACTCCACTTCCGAATCAGAGTCCTCACTCAACACGATAGGGTTTGGATCGATAGGAGGTTTTGGCTTATTTCTTGCCATCCGCAAAATTAAATGCACATTCTTTTTCCCTTTGGCGTTTGCAGTAAGGGTGGCTTTGGGCTTCTTACTCATAGGATTTACAGTCTCAACACTCTTAGTCACCGTGTGGGGTAAGTCGATAGGAGGGTCAGACGAGGGTTTAGGTAATAGGATATGATAGGGTACTGGGGGTACAACCTTGACCTCGCTCACTATAGGTTTGTCAACCTGTGTGGGATTCAAATCCTCGAAACCATTCCGAGCAACAAAATTGCTCCAACAATCTTCGTGTAGACTCAAATGACAGACAACAATAATCTTAACTAGCCCATAATGAAAAAGGCTACTATCAGCCTGCTGTTTTTGTACTTCTTTGACATTTTAAACAGGCTTCGATGCAAATAATAGGGCATATTGAGCTGATAACCCATAAAAACCATAAGCAAACGAAGGTGGTGTAAGAACACAAACCCATACCGACCTTCGCAAGTGATAAACTGCTTGATTATCATCAATAAATCATGCCAACGTTGTTTAAGCATCGTTACTGGAAAACCTTTATCACAGGAGGTAATTTTACGCGACTGGAAGAGCAGTGTCCATGGGACCTCCTCGACTTTTCAATTCTTGGACCATCGTTGTCCAGTGGCAGGCAAACCCATAGCAAGACTGATAAACTGTTCATCAATTTCTAATTGAATATCGCCGACCTTGGATCGATAGCCATCAAAGGTCATGGCGAATTGTCGAGCTACGCAGAGGTTAAAACCCTCGAATTTTTGTATAAATGGAAGCCACCCATTTTCCTCGCGGTCACTGCGGGCAATGTCAAACATCAACAGAGCCTGGTTGCCATTGGGTTCATCCCTCACGACTGGGGCCATGGTGTGAGCACATGGTAAGGGTTTGGTTCGAATTCCCCAATGCGCAGGAGCAGAGTCATTTGGTCTAACAGCAATGAACAATTAAAGGGGGAAAGCATTAATGCACGCATGCGAGGGTGGTGGAGTTATTCGCCGCCATGCACAATAGTTATGGTAAAGTACAACCGGAAATTTCCACATCTATTCAAACAATCATAGCATAGTTCAAAACCATATCGTTTGGCCAACCAAAGAATCAAATGGTGAGTGTTATGCCAACGCGCCAAAACAACTATAGTTTTTAAACCATTGACATTCAACGTGCAACCAACACCAAATGTTAGCCATGCGCCATTGTATAAATGTTTAAAAAGTTTTAAACCATTGTGCCAATCGATACTCATAAAATTGACAACCCAAGAGCTATAAAAAGTTTATCATAAGGATCACATCATATATAAAAGCAAAATAAATCATGACCCCTATGCAATTCAATGATTAGGCAAGTCACAAAAAGGTATAAATCTATATGCTCAATGCCTCACAAGTTTAATAAAATCAAGTTATGCAATCCATATAAAAATATCCAATGAGCATAGCTTAAAAATCCTTTCAGCCACATAATGATAAACAAAAGGTAGGTGCCATAGAAAATATCGATAAAAAGATGACGACAGTTCAGATAGTGATCGAAATGTGACCTCGAAAGGAGAAGTTTTCACGCTTACAGTCGTGAAAACTTAATGGAGACAAACTTGCAAGTGTCGCAAGAAATGAAAATATCGTCTATTTAAAAAATGCGACGACAATTTCAAGTTCGGAAGACATAGGTGTAGGCAGCTTATAGGACAATATAAAAAATTGAATTGGCTGCCAACACAACCCTCTTATTTTTCTTTTATAATAAAAAGGAAAGGGGCCCCTACCAAATTGAATATATGCAGATGGTTTGGATTTATGCAACAACTTCACTTGGATGACCTCTTTAGTGTGCAATCATAGCACCTTCTATAATTGGATCAAAAATAAAAAAAAATTTTATTTTTTATATAAATTTTTGTCGTCGCAATTTTGATGCACCATAGAAATATTGCGACTCACTTTCTATACAAATCACAAAACATTACATAGAAATATACCCTATTTTCTTCACAGTTATGATGACCCTTACAAATCTTACGACGCACTTGCTATACAAATCACGAAAATTGTACAGCAATTTTGTGGCAATATACCCTGTTTTCATCGCAATTGTGATGAACTATACAAATCTTGCGACGAACTTGCCATACAAATCATGAAAATTGTATAGCAAGTTCATTGCTCTTGCGATGACCGCTTCGAAAGATGATTCGTCGCAAACGCTTTCCTTACTTTTCCTATATTTTCAGGTGTGAGACAATCTCTCTTTATTGTCTCTCTTGCGACGATAGCTCTACATTGTCTCATTTGCAACGATTTCCCTACTTTGTCTCATTTGCGACGATTTCCCTACTTTGTCACTCTTTTGACGATTTTTGACAACTTCCCTAGTATCGTCACTCTTGCGATGTTAATCTAGGTTCATCACACGTGCCATGTCATGTGAAGCGACATTTGGGAGACTCGAGATTCGTCACAATATCCATGACATAACGTCGCAAGAGCGTCGAAATAGATGTTGCAAAATGACCCAAATTTTCTAGTGACTAGACAACAATTTTGTGGTGATACTTTAAATATCTTTGGTCATGAAGACCAGAAATTGTAGTGGTCAAGAGTATATTCATACTATTACTCTCCTCCTGTACCGAAATATGTAATTTAGGCATCTGGAATCACTCATGATGGGTGTGTTCTTGAGGTTTTTTACTATAAATAACTCATTGCATGGAGTGTGGAGAAGTATGTTCTAAGACAGAGAATTATACAACTCCAAGATCATTCTTCAATTTCCCTTTCACCGCAAGTTTTTGATAATATGTTGAATCTCCTAGAGTCGATGCTAACTTCGCTAACTTTCAAAGGAGTAGAATGCATATATTTTTGGAAGAAACACAACAATGGGCTTGAACTCATGCCTAAATATTTGGATAATCCTGCATCTATCCCAGAAGACATAACCAGAATCCAGGTTGAGTCTTTTAAAAACCTCTATCGATAAATTGCATGGTTTTTTACCAGGTTGACAGATCAAGAAATCATTGCTACTATATCTCACATGATTTTATATATTCTGTATTTTACACTGAAATGACATGCCATCTTTGACTGGGAAAAATGATTTCTATCAAAATCTCGTCCCAGTTATTGCACTATAAAAAGGACAAAAAATTCTTTATGACTTGTTATTTGATATTCACTATTCTATATTTTTGTCAATTTTCAAACTTGACCATAAGTAAGAGGGTGACTCATGAAATAGATCTAGTTACCTTTCGATGTCAGGCACTATGGAGACGTAAGACCCCTCTATATTTTTATGAATTTTATAATGATTTTGTCTTAGTATTCAAAAGACTGTTGTTGGGTGAAAATACTTCAAGGATATCTGACCAAGCTAATAGATTCTTAGAGAAAAAAGGAACAATAGAATAAATGGGGAATCACAGTGTCATAAGGATATTATTTTCCAAAGAAAATCCTTATTTTCTCCCATATCATGTATCTGAAAAATTATTCATTACATAGGTGGCAAGGAAATACAACTTCTGGATACATTTTTTCCATGAAAAAAGGAAAAATCAATTTATCCCCCTGCCTTGGAAGATTGGATATTTTATGTTCAAAAACATAAATAAAATTGATGAGTTCGCAAATCATTTCAACAATGTGAATTTAAAGTATGTTGAAAAGATAAAGGGATTTAATCCTAACAAAATATTTGTAGAACATATGCTTTCGGCGAGATTCAATAACTCGTTCATCGAGACTATATTGAATGAATAAGACAGTAAAAACCAAAGTACTCATGTACACAATGTTGGTGACCAAGAAACAATACTCAATACTAATGATTTTTATAAGAAAAAGAGAAAAGGTCCCAGTGAAAGGAGCACTCAATATCCAGTTGTTACTCTCAAGAATACCACATCCCGAAGAAATGCTCCAAAAGCTCACCCAGTTAGATTTTTTTTAAATAGTAGTTCAAGTGGAGGGGGAGAGAAGAGTCCCCCCCTAGGAAAATCGAGAGTTCACATAAGCCCCATGTGAGAAAGAAAAGGAAGAATTTAGTGCAAGAGGAAGAGGATAATATTATATAAAATGACATCCATAACTTTTCTCTGGAGGACATGGAGCTAGAAGTAGATATTAGAAAATATTTCCCGCAATAGAACAACCAGAAAATATGGCTCAACAAAATTCTTTATTGGAAGTCATTGCAAATGAGACCTTTATTGAAGAAGAGTCCTTCACTTTTCAAAGCGTTATTTTTTATGAGTATAAAAATTTGATTGTAGAAAGAAGTGACCAGAAGAATAAAAAGGGAAAGTATTTCTTATAGGTTGACCTGAAGAACATGCGTCCATCCCAAATTTCCAAAATTGACAGGGCAATCAGGGATTCTCTTGATGATTCCATTGATGGGCTAGAAGCTGAAAACACTAAGTTAAAAGAAAGGATCAAAGAATTGGAAAATTCCTTAATGCCTCCTCCAATCCTCGCAAGTCCTTTGTCAATGGTTAAAACAACCACACCCACCATTAAGTTGAAAGGATCTTCAAGTTTACTCACAACAATCTGAAGTTATGTAGAGAAAAACATTAAAAAGCGAATGCCACTGATAACATAAGCATGGGAGGTATAAAAAAATATTGGTTATTTCAGCTCAAGGGAACATGTTTTTCATGAGTATCTGCAAGTTGATTTAAAGAATGGAAAATATTTTTACATTGATGTTGTCTTTCCATTTGGAATAAAAGTCTCAAACATGACATAATTGAAAAGAAGAGAAGATGATCTCCCTTCTCCAAGTCAAATTAAACAGCGAAATGCTTGTTGGAAAGAAAAGATCAAAAATTTGAATAACATTGTCCAAGCCAAAGTTAAAAGAGAAGAATTGTTCAAAAGACTCACATAGATAGATATGGAAGGGAGGAATGATGAGGTACAATACCCTAAATTACTTCTCAATTCATTGTTTATGAGAAAGCAACAATTTGATGAACAAGTTGAGATATTAAAAGGGTTATCTGTTGATAAGTTTTATGGAATAATTGAATATAATGAAGAAGAAATAAACAATTGGTTGGTTGATTATTCTATAAAAGAACAAGATATTGAGGAGGAAATACATGGAATTTTTCATGACTTAAGAGACTTGGAAGGTGAATTATTCAATATGAAAATCAGGCTTGAAATAAATGTTGCACCAATGAAAAACTACATTGAAGATTGGTTTAAAAAGGAAATTGATAAATTGGCTAAAGAAGGCTAAGAAGCAGCAGTTGAGATGATTCCTATAACCATCAATGAGGACAGTAAAAGGACAATAGGAAGAAAGTGAAGAAAGGAGAGACCATCATATTAAGTTTATGTTGACCACATTTTTCTTTCTTTATCCATTTTTTCATCCAGTTACTCCGCTTCTTTGACTAGAAAGGTTTAACCAAAATATGATAACTCCTTCTTGTCTTCTTTCCAGGTCTTGCTACTTTGTCATCGCCCACCATCGTATTTCCACAAATTACTTATTTTTTATATTTTCTTTATGGTCCTCAGGAGCCCCAATCTCATTCCTAAGCGAAAACACATTTAAATTTCAAAGCTTTGTAACAGACACTATATATTTCATAAATCCCAAGAGAACTATTTTGGGATCAATTTTGACTGTATTTTATAACTCTGAGTTTTGAGTATAAAATATTTGAGATTGATTTATCATTTTATTTATTTTAGCTCCACACGTGTTTACTCTGTTAAAGTTCTCTTATGCATGCAGAGCATCTTCTTTTATTTTATGTGATTATAAATATTTAGTTTAACTATGATGGATGTGAGGAAATTTTGTTTATCTTTTCAAATATTTGATGTGTGAGGTTCCTAGTCATCTCACAAGAACTCTCTTTAAAAAAAAACTTTTTCTTTTACTATAATATTTATATTTATTTGAATATCACGATGAACTTTCTCAAATTCCTATATTATTTTGAAAGTCTAAAATTTCAAGAAAATCTTGAAACAAAGAGTACCACCTCTATAAAAAATAAGGGGGGTTTGTATCCTCGTGAGGTTTTTGTTTCAGTCCTAACAAATTCAAGCATCAACATTTTTGGTGACCATACTAGGGAGTGACTAAAAATTTGAAATCTGGTTTGGCATTTTTGAAAGATACATGACATTTCCCCAAGCTAATCAGCCCCACCTGGAAATTGGATTAAATAATCAATGAAGCATCCTACATTAGCTATATAATCTGGTAATAATGACATCCGAGACTAGAGAAGAATTGGAAATATATTGGCATACATTGCTCCAAGAAGAATAAAGAGAAATCCTCCATAGACAGAGGAGAAACGAGCAACAAGACTGAAGAAACAAAAGACTAGCTCGAGAAGCACAAGAACAAGGTCGATATTGAAGATAGACGAATACAAGGGACTCATTACTAGAAGTAAAATAAAGAAACTCTATATTCTAAGTGGAAAACATATTCCTAAAATATCTCTAAACATGGAAGGAAGAAATAAACAACCACGAGAAGAACCACGAAGAGAACCTCTTGAATAAAGATAAGAAGGTGGAGGAGGTGGTGGAAGAAATCAAGAAGACATAATATTTGGAAACTGAAGAAGAGTAAAATATTCTCCCTTGAATATTCTAGGTGAGCAATATGACCTCCCTATTCTCTCCAATGGTATGTTGAAATAATTTTCCGGAGACAGAATAATTGATGCCAAAAGACACCTTAATTTATTTCTTAATTTTTGTGATTTTCATCATGTTGAATATGAAGATGTGATGGTAAGGTTATTTATTCAAACCTTTTCAGGATGAGCCTATGAATGGTATACCTCGTTAACCAATAGGTCAATTCACTTATTTAATGACATCAAAGCCATGTTCCTAACTATGTTCACTCCTCTAGTTGCATATCATACCCTTCTCACTAATTTCACCCAGATTGGTTTGAGGAAGAATGAGAGAATACGATATTTTAATTACAGTTTCAATAAAACTGATCCAGGTTGATATCGGTGGCCACCCACCTTTTCCAACACATTCAAAACAATTTTCTAGCAATTTTGGCAATTTACTATTTCTAGCAGTTTTTAACTTTCAGGGCCATTTTGAGGGCCTAAATGAAGGTTTTTTGGGATCGAGCTTCTCAATGATATAAAAAGGATCTAGTTGATCCCCCAATATGATTCTACTTGATGATACCTTTCCAACGAGCTATCATGCACCCCAAATGAAGATTGTATGCCAAAGTTATGCCCTCGGGAAGTTAATACACCAAACTACCCAAAACGGGGTTCACAAAACTGTTGGCCTTTCATCTTCTGGGGTTCACAAAGTTGTTTTTATAAAGTTCTCTTATGCATGCAGAGCATTTTCTTTATGGTAAAAAGGACTTTTGAGCATCATTGTAAAATCATATTCTTGAAAATGTGATTAGCCATCCCTACCACCATTCTAGTGAGTTTTTCACTCTGTATTTTTACAGTCTTTGTACATTTTTGCTCATTAATAGAAAATTGTGTATGACTATATCTTTGTTTTTATGTTTTAATCTATGATACATTTTTGTTATATTTATGGATATCCATGATATATATGTACATTTATTTATTATATCTCCACTCTCATTTCATGCCGAAAATAATCTAGATCAGTGGTATTAGAGCAGGTTGCTCTTGATCGTTTGTCAGTGCATGCCCCCGACGAGGTTCGAGTATGGCAAGTTAGGAATCAATATTGTCTCTCTTGAGGAAAATCACTCTCTCATTCCCAGGAAACCCTCCATGGTGGAAGAAAATAAAAACGATAGAGAAAATGATTCTATTTATATGTTGCTCGAGTAAGCTCTCACGTGACAGAGGGACAAAATGATGGAGAATTTTTCCCACATCCTTCAACGCCTGCCAATAACAACAAGCATGTCTTCATCAAGAGACCACTTTGGAGGCACCCCATCTTTCAGGGTACAAGTTGATTTTGATATTACCATATTTGAAGGACAAATAGATGCAGATGCCCTATAAAAATGGTTCAATCTGCTAGAATGTTATTTCTTTGTTCATAATTTCTCTGACAGGGAAAATATCACCTTTGCACTCCTTAAGGCTCTCCCCCATGTCAAACATTGGCGGGAAAATTATTGGGAGAAAATTTCCACAAAGAAGTATGGAATATATGGGGCCGAACTCACTTGGGATTTTTTTGTGGATGCGATAAAGGAACAATATTACCCTGTTGGCAACTATGAGGACCAATACATGAGATGGACCACATTGCAGCAAGAGAGGGTAGAAGACTTTTTGGAGTTCATGAATACCTTCCATACCTTTCCCACCAATATAGGTATCAAAGACTCTAAACGAGATTTGGTTCTGAAATACCATGGGGCTCTACACATCCAAACTGAAATGGATTTTCTAGACATCTCATCACTCGGTGCTTCTTATCAATATGTTGTTAAAATAAAGAAGAAATTTAAGCACCAGAACAAATGGGAGTTCAGGTTTGCAATTTTACAACATCCAAAGTATGATAAATATGGCCCTAACAAACAACCCCCTGAAAACCAGTCCAAGCCATAGGAAAAGAAGGGTCACAGAAAGACGAAGAAGGACACCGAAAAATGGTGTGATTTCCATAAAATCCACTGGCACAACATTGATGAGTGTCATTCAAAACAATCATTGGTGGTCGAGATCAAAGAAAAGGATCCAAACCCTGATTCGAAATATGATTCTAAAAATACCGATAGAATTCAGATCATCGACACATACCCCACTACTATTGTCAATACCACAACAATTCAACCAAAAGAACCAATAGATCCTAAAGAGGGGGAGCACCTTTTTCAATCACAGATGTGGGTGAAGGGCACCCCGCTTCATTTTATTTTTGATAGCAGAAGCCATAAGAACCTCATCTCAGCAGAGGTCGTCAAATAGTTAGGATTTTCAACAACACTAGACCCGCATCCATACAACATTGGGTGGCTTCACCAGGGACGAGATCTTCGTGTCAGCCAACAGTGTCTATTTTCATACAACATCCATCCCTTCAAGGATGAGGTATTATGTGATGTTTCCCCACTGGATGTCTGTGATGTTCTCTTGGGCCAGCCATATATGTGGAAGCATCATGCTATTTATGAGTCTTGACCCCATAGTTTCATTGCTACTCTAGGGGGTCACCTCTATAGGATACCAGAGGTAATTCTGAATATTGTCCCACCTAAACAATGCCACAAGGTAGTATCTCATACTACAAAATTCAACCTCTTCACAATCTGTTCAAAGTGTGAACAGAAGAACACCACTGCGGCCTCAGTCCAAGCACCTTCTATCCAACAGAAGTAGGTCGATAAAATTGCAGCAAAGTGTAAATATTCCTTCTACTCATAGGCATATCATGTATCGAGACTAGTTAAAAAGTTCCAACCCTTCCAGCCACAAGTTTGTGACAACCTTCAAAAAGCTAAGCAACACAACTTCTCCAACAAGGCAAGAAGCTCTTCAAGATGCAGATTCAAAAAACTCTTTTCCCTCTCCCCCGAGCACTTAATGCAATGGATAACATTTCTTCCTAAGGAGGGAGGATTGATCCATGTGGATATCGGTGGAGACCCACCTTTTCCAACTCGCTCAAAACATTTTTCTAGCAATTTTGGAAATTTACTATTTTTAGCAATTTTTAACTTATGGGGCCATTTTGAGGGCCTAAATGAAGGTTTTTCTGGATTTATATTCTCAATGATAGTTAAAGGCTTTGATTGAGCCCCCAAAATGAATCTCCTTGACGATACCTTTCCAAATAGCTATAGTGTGCCCCAAACAAAGATCGTATGCCCAAGTTACGCCCCCAGGAAGTTGATACACCAAACTACCCAAAATGGGGTCCACAAAATTGTTGGCCTTTCATACTCCGGGGTTAGGGTTTTGGATTTTCTTTATGTTAAAAATTCCTTTGGAGCCTCATCATAAAATCATTTTCTTGCAAATGTGAGTAGCCATCACATCTCTTCTTAGAGATAAGATACCACCATTCTAGCGAGTCTTTCACTTTGTATTTTTACACTCTTTGTACATTTTCGCTCATTAATATAAAATTGTGTATTAATGTATATATGTGTTTATGGTTTCATCTCTGATACATTTTTATTATATTATTAGATATCCGCGATACCTCTGTAGATTTCTTAATTATATCTCCTCTCTCATTTCGTGCCAAAAATAATCTGAATCAAAAACCTTGAGTTAGATTCCAAGAGATAAAATACCTAATGACCTAGTGATACTTGGTTTTTATAAGAATGTGATGCCCCCAAATGTAAAATATGGCATCAGAACATCCCATATGGATATCTTGGAGGAAGCAATGATTAAGGCCATTGATATGAAAGAAATTATGATTGAGACAAGTGTTGACCCCGATATTATCCTAGAAAAAATACAGAGACAATTGGGAGGCCTAAATATTGATGATCAATGAGTCTCTATATCAATAAAGAACGAAGAGAAGAAGTCACAACTGATCCAAAATAAAACAATTGGAGGAGGATTTTTTAAGGGAACCATACCAGATGTGATGGTAGACCCTTTTGCGGCACAAGAAACTAAGCAAAGAATTGAAATTGCGCAAATGCAGAGAACCATCAGGAAAATGAAAAATGAGATAACCATATTAAGAAGGGGGGACAATTATGTAGAAAATATCATAATTTCGGTCCAAAAGAAAAGAAGGAACCCTCCCAAATAAAAAATAGTAAGGTTTGAAGACACTGATAATCCGCAAAGACAAAGGGTTCCTAGGAAACCAATCCAAAATGCAATTGTCCTGGATGATGTATATGGCAAGCAAATGGTTGAGAAAGGGAACGACTGTTTACCTTATGAAAGTTCTAAAACTATACAGATGGATGGATGTGAGACATCCATGTATATATTTGAAGAAGGTGATGACTCATAAGAGAATTTTTCCCAGACACAAGCGTTTGCAAATAAATCCAAGATTAAAAGTGATTTTGAAAAGGAAAATGAAAAAGATAAAGAAAAGGTGAATGAGAAAAAAGACAAATGAAAATGTGACAGATAGCATTGAAAGAAAGAAGCAACACCTTATGTCAAACCCTACCCAGATGAAATACAATGTTGTAGAAGATTGAGTAAGCTAAAGATAGTTTTTCCTTTTACATAAGTGGTAATGATCCCTCAACAAAGGGAAAATATTTTGAGATTGTTGCATGATCCATTTGGAAAAATGGAGGTTGTTTTTATAGTTCTGAAACAAATCTAGAGCACATAAATCGTCAAGTTGAGAGATAAAATCCCACCTTTTTATGTTTCAATTGAAAATCATGATGTTGCACTTCATAATTGTTTAGTTGACACTAGAGAGACCAATAATATTATGTCATTGGTGTTCATGGAGGCATTGGGCATGAGTTGCACCAAATATTATGAGACTGGTGAAAGTATATATGCAATTGATTCTAGACAAGTACCAGCTTATGGAAAAATCAAATATTTTTATGCTTGGATCACAGTGTCTCCCCATATTATTACACTTTTCAATATTGTTGTGGTAGACCTTCCTCCTGCATATGGAGTTGTTTTAGGAAGATATTGGTCGTCTATGATCGAAGTATGCATAATGAATGATGGAACATGCATGATGATTCCAGATAAAGAAGGAGCAATGATTAAGGTCCCTCGTGAACCTAGGATACCCTTCTCTTTCAAAAAGAAGGATAATGAACTAATGGAAGATTATATAGTCGTTGGGATTGGAAACTATGATATCCTAAACATGGAGAAGATTGAAGACATGGAGAAAATTCAAGATATGGAAAATCAAAAGCATCAGTTTGAAGGTTATTGGAGGATGTCATTTGATGGCTCAAGTTCTAGGAGTGTAGTTGTAATTGTCCTTGTAAACCCAAGAAATATTGTGCATCCACATGCTATCAGACTTGAATTTTCATGTACCAATAATAAGGCATAATATGAATCTTTGATTCAGGGAATGATTCTCTCACAACAAGTGAATATAGAACATCTAATTGTTATAGGTGACTCAAGTTACCCAGAGGTATAAGATTAAAAAATAAAGATTCAAGTTATATTTAAAAATATTTAATGGATTGATGGAAGACTTCAGCTATTTCAACATTTCTTTCATCCCAAGGGACAAAACTCAGAAGGCAGATTCATTAGCTTCGGTGGCCTCACATTCAAACCTAGATGATGTTCATAGCAAAACATCTTTTCAAGTAAGAATAATATTCCAACCTTCTATACTTGATAATCATGAGTATTTAAAAGTATTCGAGAATGATGAAGAATTGGATTTTTTTTTTATGAACAACGATGAAGATGAGTAAAATAACATAACTAATATCCCGATGAATTATATTCAATATATTATCTATTTACAAGAGACGATCATACTAAAAACCTCCTGGAAGAAGCATTTCTCCGAAAGGTCCAAGAAATAAGAAAATTTTATATTGGAACTGATAGTTCCCCAAAATACGTCAATTTGGGAGTTGATTGCACAATTGATGAAGTTGATCTATATGTCGCATTATTTAAATAATATATTGATGTGTTCACATGGAGTTATGATGATATGAAGGAATATGATAAAATGATATTTCAACATATTATTCCCTTGAGGCAAGGGGTAAATCATGTCAAGTAGAAGATAAGGATAATGAACCCCTAATTAAAACCATTGGTAAAGGTTGAATTGGAGAAAATAAAGAAGAATGGAATAATATACCCCATTAGACATTTTAATTATCTTTTAAACCCCGTGATAGTAAGAAAGAAGACCGAGGAGATCTAGATCTGTGTAGATTTCAAGGATCTTAACAAATCAAGCATAAAGGATAATTATCCTTTGTCTCACATGGAGTTTCTTCTCCAACAAGTCACGGGATCAGGATGCATGTCCATGTTAGATGGTTTTTCTGAGTATAATCAAGTTTTGGTCGCTGAATAAGACAGAGAAAAATACAACTTTCATAACACCTTGGGAGACATATGCATATGCTAAGATTCCCTTTGGTTTAAAAAATGAAAGAGCCACATTTCAAAGGGCTATGGATCATGATTTTGAGGGGTTGACAGGAAAATTCATGGTGGATTATCAATATGACTTAACATTACACTAAAAAACAATGATCGATCACATTCATCACCTGAGGAAAGTTTTTGAAAGGTGTAGATTATATGGTGTTTCCTTAAATCCAAATAATTGTTTATTTGTTGTAACTCAAGGAAAACTATTGGGTCATATTATGTGCAAGGAAGGAATATATATAGATCCAAAAAGAGTTAAAGATATAAATGAAATCAGCCCCCCATCATCTAAGAAGGGAGTTCAATCATTCTTTGGAAAAATCAAATTTGTGCGAAGATTTGTCCCTTACTATGAAAGTATTGTGAAGCCAATAAATTTGTTGTTGAAAAAGGACCAATGTTTTAAATGGACCGTGGATACACAAGAAGATTTTAATAATATCAAAAAGGAAATCACTACAACTGCAGTCCTCATTAGCCCATATTTTCAAAAAGACTACATCATTTATTTGTTCGCTACAGAAACAATTGTTGCATCTATTCTTACTCAGAGGAATACCAAGGGTGAAGAACTGCCAATTAGATTCATGAGCAAGACCCTTCATGATTATGAATTGAGATATTAAGAATTGGAGAAGCAAGCTCTATCTCTTGTGAAAGTGGTGGTGCACTTTCGGACTTACATAATAAATTCTAATTTCATTTTGTATGCTCCATCCTCCTTTTTGAATATTCTTTTAAATCAATAATTGAGAGAAGAAAAATGGGAAAACTGGTTGGCGAAGATTCAAGAATATGATATTGAAATTAAACCTTTAAAGGAAGTTAAAGGACGGGGTTTATGTAAGCTCATTGAAAATAGTGATTCTTTGGATGGAGTGATTTCAATACCAGTAGGAGAACCCATGGAAGATTCATAGTGGTATATAGACATTGTATTCTACTTGACATCTGGACAATTTCTAGTCACCATGAACCCTAAAGAGTGAAGAACATTGAAGATAAAATTGAGTTAATATGTGTTGATTGCTGATATATTGTTCAGGAGGAACTATGATGGTATATTGGTGAGGTGTATTGATGAAAGGAAAGCTCAAGAATTGATGAAATAATTCCATGAAGGAATAAGTGGTAGAAATTTTACACCTACTGCCACCGCCCATAAGATAATAAGAGCTAGTTTTTATTGGCCATTAGTTTTTTAAGAATTATATGCTACCTTAAGGAAATGTGTATCTTGTTAACAATTTTCAGGGAATATGAAAAAATATGCAATGCCATTACAACCTATATCTATAGAACAACCATTTTCCCAATGGGGACTCAATGTCGTTGGACCAATAAATCTAAAGTCAAGAAAAGGATATATATATATATATATATATATATATATATATATATATATATATCCTCATTGCTACATATTATTTGACAAAGTGGCCAGAAGAAGTGGAATTAAGAAAGGTCGATTCTGAAGAGTTGATTAAGTTTCTCAAAGATAATATTTTTTCAAGGTTCGTTGTCCGAGAAACATTCATCACCGATAATGGCTCGATTTTCATTGGCTCAAAATTTACAAAATTTTGTGGATAATATGGAATTTTTATGGGGAAGTCATCAAACTATTATCCACAAGGGAATGGTCTTTCAAAATCCACTAATAAGAAACTCATTCAAATATTTATAAGAACCAAAGGAATTGGCATTTTAAGTTGATTGATGCATTGTAGGTGAGAAAAATGACTCTGAAAGATAGCACTGGGATGTCTACATACATATTGGTTTATGGGAAATATGTAAAAATGCCAATTAGCCTCGAGCTAAATTCCTTGACTTTTGTAGTTAATATAGAGGATTCATAAGATAGTTCACCTATGCAAAAGAGATTCAACCAATTATTGAAATTGGAGGAAGAATGAAGTAAATCCTTGAATAGAAATTCTCAGAGACAACAAAGTATCAAAATATATTTTGTTCAGAATGAAACCGCAAAAAAATTTCAAAAGGGCGAACTGGTGTTACTCTGGAACAAATATAAGGGAAACCATCGATGCACACAAAATTTGATGCACTTTGGATTGGACCATACATCATTGAAAATATCTTGGGTTTTAATTCTTATATGCTCAAATATATTAAGGGTAAAATTTTAATGCTTCATGTTAATGGGAAACATTTGAACGGTTTCCTTGCCTGAATTTGTCTCACTTCCTTGTACATAATTTTTATTTTTCATTATTTGTATATTCTTACCTTTTAACTCCATACCCCAATGGATGGAATCACCTGGTCATTAATATTATGAATTCTTGAAAACCCACAAGGGTTTATCATCCCATAGTTGGAGCCGATCGTTGATATCATTTCCCGTTTCTAGGTTTTTCCTTCCCCTCTCTATTTTCCCAACTTATTTTTTCCATTTCTTTTCTCCTGTATCATGTATCTGAAAAATTATTCATTACATAGGTGGCAAGGCAATACAACTTCTGGCTACATTTATTCCATGAAAAAGGGAAAAAGCAGTTTATCCCCTTGCCATGGAAGACTGTATATTTCATGTTCATAAACATAAATAAAATTGACGAGTTTGCAAATCATTTCAACAATGTGAATTTAAAGTATGTTGAAAAGATAAAGGGATTTGATCCTAAAAAAATCTTTGTAGAACATATGATTTCAATGCGATTCAGTAACTCATTCATCCATACTATCTTGAATGAAGAAGAAGAAGGTAACAACCAAAGTACTCTTGTACATGATGTTGGTGACCTAGAAACAATACTCAGTACTAATGATTTTTATAAGCAAAACAGAAAAGGTCCTAGTGAAAGGAGCGTTGAATATCAAGTTGTTACTCCCAAGAATACCACATCCTGGAACAATGCTCCAACGAATCACCAGTTAGAAAGGTTGTCAACAATAGTCAAGTGGAGGAGGAGAGAAGAATCCTCCCTCTAGGAAAATCAAGAGTTCACATAAGCTCCTTGTTAGAAAGAAAAGGAAGAATTTAGTCCAAGAGGAAGAGGATAATATTATAGAAAACAACATCCATAGCTTTTCTCTGGAGGACATGGAGCTAGAAGAAGATATTGAGAAAATATTTCCCACAATGGAACAACCAAAAAATATGGCTCAACAAAATTCTTTATTGGAAGTCATTACAAATGATACCTTTAGTGAAGAAGAATCCTTCACTTTTCAAAGAGTTGTTTTTTATAAGGAGTTTAAAAAGTTGATTGTAGAAAGAAATTACTAGAAGAATATTAAGAGAAAGTCTCACTTAGAGATTGACTTGAAGGACATGCGACTGTCCCAAATTTCCAAAACCCATAGGGAAACCAGGGATGCTCTCGACGATTCTATTGATGGTCTGGAAGATGAAAATGCTAAGTTAAAAGAAAGGATCAAAGAATTGGAAAATTTCTTAATGCCTCTTCCAATCCTGGAAAGTCCTTTCTCAATGGTTAAAACAACCACACCCACCATTAAGTTAAAAGGATCTTCAATTTTTCTCACAACAATCTGAAGTTATGTAGAGAAAAACATTAATAAGAGAATGTCACTGATAACAGAAGCATGAGGGGTATAAAAAAATATTGTTTCTTTCGACTCAAGGGCACATGCTTTTCATGAGTATCTGCAAGATGATTTAAAGAACGAAGAAGGTTTCTACGCTGATGTTGTCTTTTCATTTGGAATAAAAGTTTCAAACATGACATAATTGAAAATAAGAGAAGAGGATATCCCTTCTACAAGTCAAATTAAACAACTAAATACTTGTTGGAAAGAAAACATAAAAAATTTGAATAACATTTTCTAAACATGCAATGAAGCCATAGTAAAAAGAGAAGAATTGTTCAAAAGACTCACAGAGATAGATTTGGCAAGGAGCATTGATGAGGTACAAGACCCTAAATTATTTATCAATTCAATGTTTATGACAAAGAAACAGTTTGATGAACAAGTTGAGATATTAATAGGGTTATCAACTGAGAAATTTTATGACATAATTGAATATTATAAAGAAGAAATAGATAATTGAATGGTTGATTATTCTGTAAAAAATCAAGATATTGAGGAGGAAATACATGACATTTCTCATGACTTAAGAGACTTGGAAGGTGAATTATTCAATATTAAAATAAGGCATGGAATAAATGTTGCACCAATGTGTTGGTCACTATAATTGCTTAATTAATTTCAAACAACCAAGTGAAACATAAATTATCAACCCAGGGAAGTCTTTTGTTTCAAAGATAGCTGCGCACTATATATGCTCAATTCCAAAAGCACTTAGTGTTGTAGTAAAGAAATCATTCTATCTAAACTTGTTGAAGTGAACTGGAGCTCTGAATTGTATCACAGGAAAGAAATCTCCCTATTGCAATTCTTTATAGTTTAAATTAAGAATCCTGGATTACATTTAAAATAACATTGCAATGGGTAAGAATGACTATCTTGTAATCAGAGAACAGGACCCTTACTCTC
>ML783983.1:141773-167020 GCA_009831015.1 Picea engelmannii
AAGCATATAATAATGAGAAAGGACCTTATATACCTTGGAATGATCAGGTGTAGTGATATTATGAGTCTAAACACTAGTGATGAAGGGTATAACAATGGCAAAAAGTATGGGCAAAAAGGGTACAATATGTGGTCCTAACACAATGAAAAACTACATTGAAGATTGGTTTAAAAAGGCAATTGATAAACTAACTAAACAAGGCCAAGAAGTAGCAGTTGCGACGGTTCTTATAACCGTCAATGAGGAAAATAAAAGGAAAACAACAATCAAGTGAACGAGGGAGAGACCATCATGGTAAGTTTATGTTGATCACATATTGCTTTATTTATTAGTTTTTCATCCAGTTACTCCACCTCTTTGACTTGAAAGGTTTAACTGAAATATGATAACTGCTTCATGTCTTCTTTCAAGGTCTTTCTACTTTGCCATGTACCACCATATTATTTCCACAACTTACTTCTTGTTTATATTTTATTTATGGTATGCGGAAGCACCAATCCCAGTCCTAAGGACAAACACATTTAAATTTCAAAGATTTGTAACAAACTCTATATTTTTCAGAAATCCCAAGAGAACTATTTTGGGATATGTTTTGACTGTAGTTTATAAATCTTATTTTTTAGTATAAAATATTTGAGATTTATCTATCATTTTCTTTATTTGAGCTCCACACGTTCTTACTCTGTTAAATTTCTCTTATGCGTGTAGACCATCTTATTTTATTTTATGTGATCATAAATCTTTAGTTTAACTATGATGGATGTGAGGAAATTTTTCTTATCTTTTCAAATATGTGATGTGTGAGGTTCCTAGTAATCTCTCAGGAACTCTCTTTAAAAAAAAAACTTTTTATTTTACTACAATCTTTATATTTCTTTGAATATCACGACGGACTTTCTCAAAGTCCTATATTATTTTGGAAATCTAGAATTTCAAGAAAATGTTGAAACAAAGAGGAGTACCACCTCTATAAAAATACAGGGGGATTTTTATCCCCATGAGGTTGTCATTTTGGTCCTAACAAATTCAAACGTCAACAAGGACAAAGGGAGATAACAAGACACATAAAGGAGATTTAAATATTATGTCTCCAATTGTGAAAGAACACATATAAAACCTCACAATCCTTGACATGTCAAGGTTGTTATTAACTTGACTTGAAGTAACCTGAGTAATCTAACAATGAACCACCAAATACTACATGAATTTCATAAATAAGGAAAGCATTAATGAAATTCTCATACATGTCATTTGGGTTTTAATTGGGTACTTAAACTGCAATTAAACAAAAACGTTGAGTTTGTTGAAAAGTTATCTACACAACATCTATAATACTTAAATATTAATCACCCAAATTACATTATGGAAATGTCATTCAACATCAAGTTGTATGGGGTGGAATCGGGTTCATTTCTACACTAAAACTATGATACAAAAATAATTTAAGATCGGTCTCATCGAAAATTTAAAGGAATGTTGTGTGTTCGTCACATTCTTTTGATAATTTATCAGGTTCCTTCATGAATTACGTCTCGTGAATTTAACATTTTTTTTATTTAGGAACAAAACGATAGCACATATGTCTATCATTAAAACGAGCAATCAACTACAAATACCAAGTTTAAAAATTCAATTGAAATTTTCAGTAACCCTAACAAAACTTAACCCACATAATAGATTGGTTAAAACATAAACTAAAATTTAAATCTAATATCTCATTACTACTCTCAATATCAAGATTGAAAAAACTTCCTCGTGATCCAATCAAATTGAACAATCCTAAATTTGTATTAAATTTGATTAAACTTCCAAGGTGAATTCAGTAGGTCCTTCATTTCTAACACAAAAGGTTTTAATCTGTAATTACAAAATGTTGGGCATGATTATGAGTCTTCTTCCTCAATATAAGTCCATATGAAGTGATTTGCTGCCTATTTTATAGCAAGAACAATAACTCATAGAAATAGTTTCAACACGAAAAATAATTATTATGGATTGGGCACAGTCTAGTGTTTGTGCAGTATTTAGTAGGGAGACATAATCTATAACTGTAACTGATTTGGCGCAATTATGTATCCTACTAGCATTCCAAAACTTGATTTGATCTAGGTATTTCAAAATTAACCCTTCTAATCCACTCAAGATCATAAAGGAATCTTAAATGTGAAAATATGTATCCTAAGTAATTGATCAACCTACTAATTTTCCAGGGATCCAACTAGGATAATCAAAACTAAAATACACCCAAAATGCGCATGCACACATTGGATTGAATACAGATGATCATAGCACCCAACCAAAATTCATAACTAAAAAAATCTTGGAAAAATCACATGAAGAAAAATGAATTGGACTGATCCATCCTCCTTTTGGGGTCTGTAATAGGAAAAAAAAAGGAATCAATCATTTTTTCTGGCTAGCATGCAAGGAACGTATGTCTGCAACAAATTTGAATGAAATATTTTACAATCGTTACCAATATATATAAATTAAATTAATGTTTTGGAAACAACCCACATATATGACATCAATTATATCAAACCCATGACTATCTTATATAACTGGACTCAGATTTAATTGGAAAGAGATGAACCTGTACAATTTATCCCTTTACACAAGAATAATCAATCCAAGGAAACATGCTAACTATATTCCTTTTCGTAAAAGGTAAAATATAATTTTAAAACAATGGTAGAAATCTTATATCAAAAGTCAAGGCGTCATTCCCAACGTCCATAGTTTGCAAAATTAAACATTCTAATACACAATAAAATAACAAAAGATCAAATACCGTGACCAAATATTGATGATGTAGGAATATAATCTTTAACTTAGAACTTTCCACTATGTCCCTTCCTTCACTTTCTAATCAAATGAATTCACCGGTACCTCCCAGCCAATGCTAGGGGTAATCTTCTTCCCCCTTATTCCCCCGAGCTGCAAAAGGGTCACACACATAGTTTCAGATCCAAAAAATAGCTCAAACTTACCCTCGCAAGGAGAGGCTTCCACCTCTTGTGCAAAACTTGAATCCCAACTCACACAAGTAAACCAGTCAATAGAAATTTTAACATCATTTCATTCCTCCAGCAATCGGGTCCTTTCCTTTTTCCTCTTCCTTTTTTTTATAAGAAAATTTGTCTTCAGACTTGTCAATCCATGCACAATTAAATAATGTTTTAATAATTTAAATTAGATATTATTTGTAAATGTGTTGAACCTGCACATAATAGATCTATCTAGGAATTGACATACATAGTTGCATAGAAAATAGAAGAAAAGAGAAGCATGAGAGAAAGAATGGAAGAATTCTCATTAACCAAATGAATGAATGATAATTTACACATGATATACTTTGTATAACTCAACCAATGTGCACTATGTTATCACTCTATAAATTTTGTCTGGATGATACACAAACGATAGAGGTAACTATTTCAACCAACTTTAGAGCTGGGCACTATCCTGCTCAACTCAGAGAGCGCTCTCTCGTGTCACTTGAGATTCATTTGGAAATCAATGTCTAGGTTTAGTTTGTTTTGGGGTTTTTTTATAAAGTTGTTGGCAAGGAAGGGGAGGGACACTTAGGGTTATGGAGTCGAAATTCTAAAAGTGAATGAAAACAATGTCTGGCTGGTAGAACTCTGGAGAAGATAAAGGATAAATGAGACAATGAATCTGAGTTGTAAATTGTATTTAATCAAGGTGTAGGAGGAAAGAGAAAACAAATAACTACATTAGAGCATTACTTAAATAAATTATGAATTAGCTGAGAGGAAAGTTACATAGTTCAAATTGCTTAAGATGAGAGCATCATAAGACGAATTCTGAGATTTTTAACTCTCCAATTTGAATAGAAAAAAGTACAAATGAAATTTAGGAATACAAGAAACACATACTATGAGAGAAGACAAAACTCATATCACCACCATTAGAATCTTTTCATGGAGAATCCAAAGGCTACTACATATATATATTTGATTCATCTTCAAAAAGTTACAAAGTCCTCCTGCTACAAGAGCAGGCCCCTCTCTCGTAATTCCTCCTATTCATTTATCTTTTAATAGTATATATAGGTAGATTACATCTGGGATTCAGAATGAAACATATTCCCCAAGATACCAAAAATAGACATCAGTTAAAATGAAGGAGTAACGTACAAGAACTATACTCCTATTTTCTAGGCAACGTTATAATAAAAAACTGAGATATTTGAGATTTTTTCTTTAAATTCCACATGTATATATTATTACAAAAATTTATGAAACATACTTAATATAGCTTGAAATCTATTTCAGACTAACAATATCTTCTTTTAAAGTGTCCAGCCAAGCAGGCTAGTTTTCTCTAATGCTTTCAACCACTTCAGCTTTAACTTTTGTCTTATGTCGCTTGCTCCTTTTCCTCTTGACAGCTCACGTATGGTGATCATCTGCATACCCATTGATGATTACATCCTTCATGATGGGATTTAATCTGACCTCTTTATCTGTTTCTAGCTCTTCTACAAGCTTCGTGTGAAATTTCGTTGCCGGTATTTGCGCGACACGATTTTCTTTCTTTTTCACTGATAAATTTGTCATATTGTTGGAATATCCTGGTTCAATGGAGGTCGCTTGGTCTGTCTCATCCATTATCTCTGGTTTTCTAGAAATCATGAGCTTATCTCCCTTAATTGTACAGAAATTAGGAAGCTGATTCAGTTTGTGATTACCCCATTCAAGAATGAAACATTAATCGCCCAAAACAGAGTAATGTTATCCATAATTTGAATGACAATCATCATTGAGGGCCAATCATAGGTTACTGACGAAAGTAATAGAAAGGACTACAACTTACCACTCTCATCTATCAAATTTAAATGATAAGCCTTTGAATTAGTTTTATGGCAGCATTTACCCGAAGGAGCACAGACAAAAAGTACCTGAACAAATGTTCTGAGGTGATTTGATGGACCATCAACTTTCCCTTCCCACATGCGATCCTTGGATGTGATATATGTCTAATCATTTTCTGACATGTGGCATAGGGGTGAACTGGAGTGGTTTCCAACTTACCTGCTTTCCCCCCCGATATATATCTGGTTGCACCACGTGCCCTTGAAGCGAAACCACACTATTCTTATCGACTCACCTCCAAGAGCTTAACCAATGTGCTATTTCTCTGCTCGGTATGTCCTTCGATTGTTGATCAGCAACACCCACGATCTATGACCCATTGGGTCTTATCGACTTCTCCTTTCTGCTATATTTAGCCGCATCTGCTAGATATAGCATCGTCCACTAGTCTATCACTCTTCCATACCGATGTAGCCTCCTGCTAAGTCCTGAGGTTGGGGCTCCACATGAAAATTTTTACAGTGATAACATGGGCTCCAACTGGGTATTCTATCCTTCCTGCGAGGTAGCAAAGAAAAATAGACCCCGTGCCATATCCATTAGGGCTTCTCTCATAATAGGTGTGTTCCATGCTCTGATCTGGAGACTGAATGATGGATATACTGCTAAAATATAACTGAATACTTTATTTTGGAATCGAAACTTGAAAATGCTTGATCATCAATCTTATTCACACCTACCTACCCTAGAAGTTAAAATGAATTTCCATTCATATGAAATCAAAATGCCAATGTAACCATGCAAGCATCTTATCTAATGTTAGGTTTCTTTGCACATGCTTGTTCCAAATTATACTCACCAACAAATCCTTTGGGAAGTTGTATATGAATTCAATTTCTAGGATTTCAACAATATTGGGACTATTTATTGTTTCTAGAAAAATTGAAAATGGATCATCCAATGTGTGCATAAGGCCCAAACTATATCTCGCTTCATCCACTACATTCTTGTTTTCATGTGATTCCCCCTGTTGATTTTCATCAAGAAGTTGATAGATCTGTTAAGACAGCTGGAAGTAACAACCTCATGAATTAGAGGACATTATTGGATGGAGAAAAACCTTTGGTTTAAAGCAATCAATATCTAATACTGACATCGATTTTTCATTATCTCTACCTTTGCGCTTGCAATCCATATTAATCCTTAAATCTTGATTGTTAGAATTTTCCATATAACATGCCACGGGGTCATAAAAATCATGACAAATCATTTCTTCTTGATGAACAAAAACAAAAAGACCAGCCTCTTTCGTAAGTGTTTGTTGTTCTTGATCTATTTTTTCCGTTCTAGGAACGTTTCCAAATGAAATGTCAATAATGATTTTTTTCAATTTTCTATGCATCTCAACAAAAACATTCATATATCCTTGAACATCTTTGGTCATGACAATCTGATCATGTATATCAAGACTATCTTCTTGTTCACCAAAAAATTCTAATTTGGTTTTATTAACCTTCTGGAAATTTGCTTGATGACTGTTATCTTGGCTTATGGATGAATGAAGGGGAACAAGTTCGTGTTCATAATATTCTTGCAACTGTGGAAGGATGACATCATGAGCTATTTCATATTCTAGAGTTCTTATGGATGTTTTCTCAAAACCATGATTTTCGAGTGAATCAAATAAAATAACTGCCTCTTTATTATCTTTCTGTATTTTTTATTTGAAAGTGGCATACATTGTTTTGTTTCTTTCCTGAAACTCTAGGTCCTTTATTTGTTCACTGCTTGAAATTTCCATATATGCAGTTTTAGAATTCTCATCTCTATCTAGGCCACTTAGAAATTGAACAACCACATCATTCTCAGGGGAAGAAAGACAACTTTGAAACGCTTTGTCTTGCTAGAAATTTTGCAGGATATCTATATTAAATTCCAGAGAAGAATAATGACCTTTAGTAACAATTTCTTGATCGACTTCATCTTTATTTTAAAGCAGGTAGTTTAGCACAAGTTGCAATTATGAACCGAAATAACCTTCCATGTAAACATCCACATGATCACTTAATGTATATGAAAGATGTTGATCTTCCTCATTGATAACAATTTTCCCATGTAGAGCAATGCCATTGCAGTCATACTTTCCTTCTTCCTCTATTATCTCATGATTTGATTTCAACAATTCAAAGGAGGAAAAACATAATGGAATATGGTTTTAATCTACAAATCCACTGTATTTTGGATATTTGACATCCTATCTGGGGGATTTCTGATTTGAAACATTATGGACATTTTTCTTCAATGACTTGAAAGAAGAAAAACATAGTGGCAAGGTTCTTTGACCTGGTTCAATATCTTCTTCATTTTCTTCACTGTTGTCATATGCACAATTTTCAACTTCTGTGGGTTGCTGAACAAACTCAATTTTAGATTCATCTCTAACCAATGGCTGTAATTTCTTGTCAAATTGTTCCACTAAATCAATGTGTTTTTTCATCAACATACATTTCTTTGCCTCAACATTGATCTTAGAATTTCCTTTCAACAATTTAAGTGAAGAAAAACATAGAGGTAAAGCATTTCTTGAAGCTAGTTCAAAACTTTCTTCTTTACAAATGTGATATGAAAGTTGATGGATCTCACTATTCTACTGAAAAGGAACATTTTTAGGGGGAGAGAATGCATTTGGATGTTCTAAAAAGTCAACCTCATAATCATCATCATATTCATCATATATGGGCAGATCAACAACACCTGCAATGTCATCTAGCAAGAAAAAAATTGGAGAGTCAACTTTCTCTTCAACAGACCGATTTTCACACTCGTCTTCTTGATTGTCCATAAACGAATATATGAAACATTCAACTTCATGCTCATCATGGGGTGTTTCAAAAACCACATAAGTGATTTCTCTTTCAATATGTGTAATATAATCCTTTGTATAATCATTAGCATTCAAAGTTTCAAGAGGACCTATGATGTTATCAATTTTTTTCTTCAGATTCCAGTTAGTTGTTTTCTATTCATGTCCATTCTCATGTCCTAGAGTACCCAACCCTTCATTTTCGATATGTTCACATGCTAATATATTGTGTTGAATTTCCTGAGCATCATTAAACATTTGTTGTAAGGTCTCAGGTCTTCTTTCCATCAAGAGGAAAGATAAATCTGGGTGGAGATTAGTGGCATACTTGAGCATGGAAGCAACTTCAGTGGGTTGAATTTATTTAGGAAAATCATAATAAACATTTGAGAACCTTTGATTTAAATTAAAAATAGTCTCATTGCTTTTCTCTTTTAATGCATAAAATTATATAAGCTACAGGTCTAGGGATTTCTTCTCACCCCAAAAATTTGAAAAAACACTCTTCAATTCCTCCCATGAGCTAATTGTTTCTGGATTCATATGTTTAAACCATTCTTTGGTGTCTCCTTTCAAGGATTGAGAGAAATACCTCATACAAACATCGTCATTGTCAATCTCAAACAAGTCTATAAAATACTCAAACCTTTGGACATGTTTTTCAGATGTGATGGCACCATATTCCCCATCAAACACAGGTAAGTATTCATAGTGCTTTGGAGGAAAATCATGAAGGATGTGGGGTAATTTTAGGGGTATGTATCTGTGATGGATATTGGAGGGTGTCGAATGAAGCACAGGAGATGACCTATCAACATTTCTCTCATGAGGTTTATCAATTTGGTTGTAGTCATCATATGGTTCAGGTGAGAAATTTTGATCAAAGTCAGTAATAAACTGAGGAGATATTTGTATAATATTAAGAGCAGGATATGAAATTACAGGATTATCATGATCATCATTTGTATGCAGTTGGTGAAGAAAAGTTTGTCTAGCATGTTTAGTAAAGGACCAGAGGCAACTTATAACAAAAAATAAAATTCTTTGGAAATAATCCAATTTTAAGTACTTGTTTTCTTCCATAATGCATTTTCATACCTCTGTCAGGGATCTCATCTTCATATAGTGGAGTCGACAATGTTGTTTCGTAAGATGGATTCTGCATTGACAGTGGAGTCGCTAGTGAAATTTCAAATTTTTGGATCCTTCCATCAATGGAATCACCTTCAAATCAATTTTTTGATGTGTGGATTCACTAGAGCAGGGATACAACTAATATGTGTCTAAGTGTTTTATTCTCTCAGACCTTAGAATTGAACCATGTCATTCTTTCTAAGGGAAAAAATTTCATTTTCATCCCTGACAACGACGCCAGAATGTTAGCACTCTGTAAATTTTGTCTGGTTGATAGACAAATGACTGAGATAACTGTTTGAACCAACTTTAGACTTGGGCACCAGCCTGTTCAACTTAGAGAGGGATCTCTCATGTCACTTGAGATTCATTTTGAAATCAATGGCTAGGTTTAGTTTGTTTTGGGGGGTTTTTATAAAGTTGTTGGCAAGGAAGGGGAGGGAAACTTAGGGCTATGGAGTCGAAATTCTGAAAGTGAATGAAAACAATGACTGGATGATATAATTCTCCAGAGGATAAAGGCTAAATGAGGCAATGAATTTGAGTTGCAAATTGTATTTAAGCAAAGTGTAGGAGGAAAGAGAAAACAAATAACTACATCAGAGCATTACTGAAATGAATTCTAAATTAGCTGAGAGGAAACACACAAAGTTCAAATTGCTTAAGCTGAGAGCATCATCAGACGAATTATGATATTTTTAACTGTCCAATTTGAATAGAAGAAAGTGAAAATGAAATTTAGGAATAAAAGAAACACATACTATGAGAGAAGAGAAAACTCATATCACCACCATTAGAATCTTTTTGTGGAGAATCCAAAGGCTACTGCATATATATATATATATATATATATATTTGATTCATCTTCAGAAAGTTACAAAGTCCTCCTTCTATGAGGGCAGGTGTTACAACTGAATCCTCTTGCGGACAAGCGGATTCCCTCTTGGTATCTAGATTCCAAGATAGAAAAGTTCTTAACGTGGACACTGACATCCTTTTTAGATCTAATTAAGCTAATATATGAAGAGGAAGAAGAACGATGTGTACCTTGTTAACTCACAAATTCCAAGATGAGCTCCAATCCTAAGCTCCTCGATAGGTCCTGTACAATAAACATAGATACAATGGGCTTACTATTCTATTGATATTATCTCAAATACAGATCTATCTACAGAAGACAAGTTCATGTGAAACAAAAATAAACTTGAAAGAAACTGGCCAAGCATGTATATGTATTAATGAGAACAAACAAAGAGTACTTACAATCCTTTGATGAAGGTGCAACAACTTCTTCTAGCTCTCCTTGTCCAACCCCTTTGCTCAAGTAATCTACATTGATTATGCTTCAATGGAATCTCACATATGGGATCATAAGTTTGGTGTAATTCTCAATCTCCATATATGCTTTCACCATGAGGAGACCTCCTTATATAGGCTTAGAGACACCTAACCACTTGAGAGATCTTTGGGGTAAGTTGAGGATTCCTCTCCTTCAGTTGTGGATCTCCCCTAAGATCATGCCTCGACCTTAGATTTGAATCCAACCACCTTCAGATATTGAGGGGATTCTTCCGTGATTCCCTCCAACAAACCAAATTTCTCCCAAAAAAGGTCAGCACTCCCTCAAAAAGGGACACAGAGCATTGGAACGCTCCCGTAGAAGACAGTACAGAGTGCCAACGCTCCCTGACAGTATGTAGGGGAGCGTTCCCTTCCAAATTTGACTTTTGAGTGGCTTTTTGAGTGGCAAAAGGCTTGTACTCCTTGTCAATTGATTTATCTTCTTCAAGACTAGTCTTTGAGGTGTCTTAAGTGTTTTTACAATGTCGTTAAAGAGACGACATAGACAAGATAATGTTTGTGACACTTGTGGCCAATATGCGACACTTGGGATATTTGTAATGACGACACTAGCCATCATTGCAATGAGTGATTTTGATGTGTAACAGATTGCCCCCCAAAGTGCGAAGTCAGAAGATGATAATGAATGAAGTACTTTGTAGACTTTTTCGAGCAAGGGTATGGACGTAGAGAGGCTGGAAAAAGATGCACACAACCATCAAAAAAATATTATGACATGTTTCAAACCCAAGGCAGGCATACCTATGCTTGAGTGATAAAGACTTTTTAGGAATGGCCACGATAAAACACACTGCAGATCCATAATTATATTGATAAAAGGTATAGCCACTAAAGATACAATGTGGATCTATACTCCTATGACCTGAACTGATTTTATCCACGAAGAATACACAGTGGATCTACGAGACGACAAGACATAGCCACGACCAATACAACGTGGATTTATGTTACAGTATATGTGTCATAGTTCAAAGAACTCCTTCGCAACCTGGGAAAAGTATATATAAGAGTGATAACTCAACCCAGGGTATTCTTACCAATCCCGATGTAGTATGAATCTAACCATGTGAATAGATGTCCTGATGTCGAACATGGTATAAACCACTTGATTACTGGTCAATGAGGTAAACCGTTGACAAGTGCGAGGGAGATCACCATTGATGTCAATGATTCCCAAGGTACTCTAGTACATTCCGACGAATGTGAATGAATGAGATGAACTCGAACATTCATGGAATCACCCGATCGGGGATCAATAATGTAAACCCATTGTCGAACACAAGGAGGCCTACGATTGAGGCATGCAGGTCCCAATGTACTAATTGGTTTCTAAGTCTAGTTCCTAGATAATGCATTGAAGTCGACAAGAATAAACTCGTCGAAGGAGGGCCTTGATGTATCCCCCATCAATGACATGAAACGTGCATAGAGATGTAATTGGTAGATCAAATGAACATGGACTGACATGGGTATTGAAACAAGATATTCATGATGGCTGACTCTCGAGGCAGATACTTCCCTTGAACATTGAGGCACAACAACAGAAACGTGACATGGACCAAAAATTGATGATGCAGTGGATGCTGTGACTTTCGTCAGGTGACCCAAAGGAGTAAAAGAAACTTAGAGGATTGGCTCAGTGCAGAGGTTCAGCGGATCAAAATGCATGCAAATAAAAAGTGTCGTGTTCAAGGGCAACCGTAAGAGTTACTGGTAGTGTTCTAAAAAACTACTTGTCTTGCTTCCTTCAATATTTCCCCCATCCATATAGATGAGTACCTCTTTTTAATTTAACGATCTCGAGGAGGGTAACACATGCTCGATATGACTCACCTTCAGTAAGTCCCTCTTCCTTTGTTTAGTGAACTAGAAGAAGTAAGGGTTTGGTCCTGTATGGGCTCTTCAATGTATGATTGGTTAATGATTCCAGAGAAGGTAAACTCAATGGTTTTTCATATTTAGAGAGTCTGAAAACAACTTAAAGATGACTCCAATGTTGTCCTTTTTTGTAATGTTAGTCTTGAGAGGCCGAAAAAGAGATAAATTATCACTCGAAAGACACCCTTTGAAACCTTTTAACGAGTGGGAAAGGAAGCAAGATCACTCAACAATATTTTCACATTTAGAGAGTCTGAAAAGAGTTTAAAGAAGACTCTAGGGGGTTCCTTTTTTGTTTATCCATGCGGGTCCGAAAAAGAGATAAAATTTTACCCGACGCATTCTTATTTTTTTGAGCTTAAGAACGAACTAAGACTATGCTCGTGAAAGTGACAAGTTCAAAAACGAAAAAAATTTCTTTGAAACCTATCAATAATGTCAAAACTGCATTCCAGGGGATTAATAAGGCCTCCAAAATATTTAAAAAACCCAAAAACTATATGTTTAGGAAAAAAATGAAATGTATAATAGTAAAATGGGGTAAAAAATGTCATTTACCATTTCATTTGTGCCAAGATTTGTAGTAGTGGAGAATTTTCCATTTGGAGGTGAATCTTGTTTTTCTCGGTGACGGGGCTATGGTAAGCCATTTTCCTCGTAGTTTGGACCAGGTTGGTGCTCTTCTTCCCTTCTTTCATTTACATGGTTCACATTGTATTTTAAGGCAATAAATATTTATAAAACATGATGCCTTCGGTCGGCCCAAGCACCCAAAAAGCTCGACACTCCTCTAAATGTCGTGGGGGTTTGATGAATGGATTGGAAAATTCCCCTCCTAGTTAGTGAAGGGAGAATTTACTCTCGGGTGTAGTGGCTATGAGGGTGCTTTCCAAAAGATCATAAGAAACAAATGCCCAAAAACAGCCAACGCGCGCTCAAAACGTGAAGAAGTTTTTTTTTTTTTTTTTAATTTTCGAACGATTGATGGATAATGTAAGGATGTGTGGGCACCTTGATGTTCATGAAAATAGGGCGTTGGTCTTTTACAAGAGCAAACAATCATTTTTTTTTAAGTTTTGAAAATTGCCCAAAAATGTGATTTTTAATGAAAAATTTGATTGTTGATGCAGGTGATTTTGGCAACAATCATGCTTGAGTGGAAAGAAAGAGAGCATGAGCTCGGCGATGTGGTAATTTTTCAAATTCCTTGATCAAGAGCCACATTGAGGGATTGTGGTCTCCTCAAATATGTCAAAATGCAAAAAATGAAGAAAGAGGTCCTTCTTCTTGAGCATATGATCAGGTTGTGGAACGTTGGGAAACAAGGATTCCAGATGGGAACGCAACTTCTTACCATCAAGTTGGAAGAAGTGTACTTCATAAATGGTCTCTCAAAAAGAGGGGCTCCCATATTTCTAACCAGACAGCGGGTACTTCTTGCGCCTGTGGATGAGTATTTGGAAAACCATTGTGTCCCAGGAGCGAGACTAGTGGGCGACAAAATTGTGATCAAAGACATTAGGGATATACCTCTTCTATCCATTGTATTTTCCATTATGAGTATAATGGGAAGTATGAGTTCACACCTAGTTTCAACATCAAAAGTGGCTTATGGTTTACAGTGTCTAGTGACAACACTGTTTAACTGGAGCATAGGGTTCCTTTACCATGTGAAGGAACAGATTACGAGATGAAGATTAGGGAAGTAGAAGCAATTTGGATATGGTTCATTCCTGGTTTAGTTATTCTTAGAATGAATTCCTAGGATCCAACCTCAGATTGCATTACCGGTACGACTAGTGAAAGAACCACGTATGGAGTGGTGGACCAGCCTGTCTCCGAAACTAGGCCCAGATTCAGAGTTTAGATTCACCGGTGATTTCTTCACTTGGAAGAGATGCCAATTGATCGTGATAGAAGAATTTCCATACACCAGAGTATATTTTAGGGGCATCGTGATAGAAGAATTTCCATACACCAGAGTATATTTTAGGGGCATCATGGACTTGGTTCTTCCAGAAGGCAAGGATTGGGATGTGTCAGGTAAGAAACCAAACTGATCTTGTTAAGTGTTTTTAATTTTTTTAATGTTATAATTTTTTTTTTAGAGTACATAGAAGAGTCTTTAACAGACGTATTGTTTCATCATGCAGATAGAGGAGAAACACATCCAGCAAAGATACCAGCACTGGGGTGTCACGGGGATGCTTAGATAGCAGTAGATCAAGGGGTAGCGGTAGGAGGTCTCTTGGAGGTTGAAAGAAACCTCCAAGGTCTCATGATGGGTATCGCTCCTCTCAGGAGGTAGGAAGTGCCACTACATCTACAAAGACACATTGTGGGAGTGTATGAGAGTCTTAATTCTCTACTGAGGTGAATAGCCCATGCAGTGATATGTTACTCACAACATAATGTGATGTAGGTAGATTAGGATATTCCTGATGATTAGATATTTTGTATGATGATGTTTATGGGTGTGAGGACCCACATTTTGCCTATCTATGTACCATTTTTGATGTAATCAAACATTTTCAGTCACACCGTATATATATACACTTCTGAGTTTTTTCAATTCCAAATGATTTTCAAATGATGATGTCTTTTATGCGATGTGTTTTAATTTACATGATGATATGTGATGTGATTCATTTCCTTTATGAAAACTTATCTATGTGTGAGATATCTATCCATAATGTAATTTTCTAACGAATCTGAAATGGTATTGAGTTCTCTTGGTATATGTCGGTATTCGATAAAATCAAATGTTCATTCAAGATGACGAACTCGTAGGTGGAGTCGTAGCAGGATAGGATTGAGAATGGCGTAGATTCAATTGAGTTGATAAACCACAAGTTGAGAGTCCAGATTGACAATCATGCGAGAAATGCCTAGGGAGGATGCTTCGGTTAAAATTCTGATGACAACATGATATTATGCCATGTTAATAGTTGTCGATCCTAAGCAAATACCTACGGAACTCACCAACTCGTCAGAGTGGTAAATGACCCAAGTTGTGGAAGCAACATTCTGGGTCTGACGACTAGCACCATCCGCAAACCTAACAAAGATAGGACATGAATATGTCATATGTGCATGAAAACAAAAGACACAGTATAAGTGGCTAAGGAAAAAACTCGAGCATGCAAAAGAAAAATTCACACCAAACTAAAAATACAATAGTGTACAAAGCACATATGCTAGATGTTCTATGCATAGTACTTCTTCAGGTAAATCTTGTTCCGAGGCTCACCCAGGGAGATTTCTTCGTAGGCCACTAACTCATAGGCACCTCTATGTAGAACACGTTTCACAATGTAAGGACCATGCCATAGAGGTTCTAACTTACTCGTCCCTAACTTTTCATGAGCCTGGTCATAAACTAGGACAAGGTCTCCTTTTGCAAAAGTGGGAGGATGGACAGACTTGTCGTATTGATTCTTGATTTGTTTTTTATATGTCTCATTGAAGAGAGAAACATCACGACATGTTTCATCCAACCTAGTCAAGTGTAAGAAACGTTCTTCTTCAGCAGAAGTGTGGGGCAGGAGTTCTACTTTGAGTTTTAACGAAGGAATTTCTCTCTCGATTGGTAAAACAACTTCTATGCCATATACTAGTTGGAAAGGACTGAAACCAGTAGAAGTTTTTACTGAGGTCTGGTAGGCCCAGAGAGTGGAGAAAAGTTGTATATGCCAGGATGTCTTATTGGTCCCTACCATCTATTGGATCATAGTTTTGAGGACTTTGTTGATGGATTCAACTTGTCCATTCGCTTGAGGATAGTACGGGGATGAGTTCTCATGGTGAAAACCCAACTTGGCATGCAACTCAGCCATCATCTGGTTTTTAAAGTGTGAACCATGATCAGTGACAATGGCATGTGGAACACCAAAATGAGTGATGATGTGGTTAAAAAGGAAAAGAGTTGTAGTACGACCATAATTTAGAAAGGTAGGCATAGCCTCAACCCATTTTGTAAAGTAATCGACGATAATGATTATATAACCGTGCCCCGAGGCTGAGGTAGGCTTACATTGAATGAAATCAATGCCCCATTTGGGAAAGGGGATGATGGAAACAATGGGAAGCAATGAAGCAGTGTGTGTTCATGCCTTTTTGTGAAAAACTTGGCAGGGTGGGCATTTTTTTGGACTGCCTCAATACAATCTTTGAAAATTGAGGGTCAAAAGTAGTTGGCACGTAAAAGTTTCTAAGCGGTAGCCATCCCAGAAATATGACTGCCACAGGCTCCAAGGTGACATTCATTAATCACACATTTATCCTCTTCATGAGTTAGACAGCGTTGCAGGATATTTTCAATTCCATGATGGTATAAAGTGTTGTCGATAATAAGGTAATGGCGAGAATGGTGGTGAATACGACGACGTTCTTCCCAAGAGATATTGGGTTGAAAACGTTGGGTTTGGAGATAAAGAAGGATATATCCATACCAAAGATAATACGTGCTAATGAGGAATAGAGTTTCGTCCGGGAGAGAATCTTTGGGCTCAGTATCTTCATCAGCACGAGGACTTTTTAGCTTTGGATTTAGTGAACTCGAGATCAAATTCTTGAAGGATAATGATCCATTTCGAATATTTTCCCCCAAGAAATTGACATGTCAAAATGTGGTACATGTGGTTCGATTCCACAATAGTCGTGGTGGTTCATAGAAAAATGTAGTGCCGGAATCTCTGGACAGTGATGATGGCTGCCAGAGCCAACTTTTCAACATGTGAATATCTAAGCTCTTGGCCAGATAGACTTTTGTTCAAATAATATATCATGTGTTCCTCGCCATTAGGGTCCTCTTGAGCTAACACCATGGAAACAGTGTAAGTGGAGGCTGTTAAGTAAAGGATATAGTCCTTTGTGTAATTCAGAGGATGTAACAAAGGAGCGTTAGTTAATGCATGCTTAAGAGAAGTAAACGAGCATTCAACAGTGTCATCCCAAACAAAAGGGATGACTTTCTGTAACAAGCGCATAAATCCTTTTGTAATCTCATCATATTTACAAATGAAACAACGAAGAAACTTTTCTTTCCCCTGCAAGATTTGGAGTTGTGTCAGATTTTTAGGTGGAGGTAAAGAGAAGATAGCCTTAATTTTTAAGGGATCCACCTGAATCCTGTCCTTGGAAACAACGAAGCCGAGGCATCGGCCTGATTCGATAGCAAAAATAAACTTATGTGAGTTCAAATGAATACAGTAGAACCGACATCGAAGAAAAATAGACTGTAGATAACCAAAATGGTCTGATAGACTGAATGAGTGGGCAAGTAAGTTGTCGAGGTAAGGTTCCGCAATATGTTTGATATCATGGAAAGCATAGGACATGGCTCATTGGAATGTAGCACCAGCATTTTTAAGGCCAAATGGTAGCTTCCGATAGGTGAGAGTTCCCCATGGGTAGATGAAAGTTGTCTTATGTTGATCAACAGGTAAAATGTTAATCTAGTTCTACCCTGAGAAACCATCCATAAAAAATAAAATTACGCTACCAGTGCAATTATCAATGATTTGGTCAATGAAGGGCGTAGGGTAGTTGTCTTTCGGACAAGCCTTATTGAGGTCCCTATAATCAATGCCAACACAAATAGTTCCTTACGTCTTAGTAACTGGAACAATGTTCGAAACCCATTTTGTCAAAGGTACAGGATAGATGAAGCCATATTTCAATAATTTCTCAACTTCTACCTTAATAGCCGCAGTATTCTTAGGATGGACTGGGCGAAGTTTCTATTGAACAGGTTTTACACCTGGGTAGGTTTTAATCTCATGCACAATGATCGAAGGATCGATCCATGGCATCTGTTTATAGCTCCAACCGAAGACATCGCGAAACTATTTAAACAAAGCAATATAGGAAACCACTTCCTCGGGTGTACAATTAACGCCGAGAATAGTATTTTCTACGATACCTTCCTTGATCGAAATATCTATTTTGACTATATAGGTAATGTTTCCTAAATTCCCTTCAGAAATAACATCTTGTGTAAGTATAGGTGTGTTATAACCCTAAATTGCACCACACATGCTTACCTGGCATCAGGCCAACTCATATCCCTTCATTGCCAAAACATCTACTGAGAAATCTTTTTGAAAATCCTTTTGGGTTAAGTCACTTAACCCAAAAGGATTTTCAAAAAGATTTCTCAGCAGATGTTTTGGAAATGAAGGGATATGAGTTGGCCTGATGCCAGGTAAGCATGTGTGGTGCAATTTAGGGTTATAACAAGGTGATTGGGGAAACTGGACAACATCAGGGGGGAAGATAGAGTGTATATCTTCCTAGATTTCTTCGAGAGGTGGAAGAAAAGAGGATCGATGATGGCTATCATCCCAAGGTACATCGTCAATTATAAGAATTTCCATTATTGATTCATCAGAAGGAAAAATTTGGGAAATGTAGTTGAATGCAGAAGTAAAGGAATTTAACCACGATGGCAGCGAGTAATTGTTAGGTGCGAAGAGATGTTGGTCATCTAAGGAGGGAGAGGTGGATTGGATGGAAACGTATGAGGTTTCGGCTAGACTAAGTGGCATGGTGTCCCCTAGTGCATCGAATTCCAATGGACTAGGTACAATCCAAGGGTCAGATGATTCCAAGGATTGGTAAACCGTAGTCGAAATCATATTGATTGTGGCAACATGATGTGTGGTGGGTGGAAGTGGTGTAGGGAAGGTACCCATAAGGCTAGATTCTTTCAACAAGACAACACCAATGCTTTCATACATGATCTTGTGATCTCCCAGAAAGGGAATATTGTTGGTAGCAGGAGTGCGAGCTTCAGGTGTATAGAAATCTAACTGATCGACGATGACAATTTTGCCTTGATAAGGAAATTTCACACATCGAAATACTTACAAAGCTACGACAGACATAGTGTAGAACCAACTTCTTACAAGTAATAAGTTGTAATCGAGGGGAGCATCAACCACCTCGACATCAATAGAGACGGATTTTCCACCCAATTGGATGAATAGGGACTGCAAAATTCCATGGGGATGGAAACCTCACTCGTCAAATGCACGTAGCATCATTGAGGATTTTCTAAGTGCAGGCGATTTCAAGGTTTTCCAGTAGGGTAAAGACATGACACAAGTAGAGGCTCCCTCATCCAAGATAGTGCAGTGGATTTGTTGATTATGAACAACAACATCATCTTGGAAAGCAAGTTGATGAGAGAGTCGAGGCGAGAAATTATCTAGGTTAAACATGATAGTGTTGGATGAATCGGGATCAAAAGTGTTAATAGCAGCCAAGAGCATTCTACATTGACTAGCGCAGTTCTATAGAACTTCTAACGCAGACATAGCACACGATGCTTGTGCCAGATCTTCAACAATGTTGTAGTTCTGGGTGGCACGTGAAATAGGATTAAAGATAGATTTATGGATAGTTCTCTTAGGAGGGCATAAGATAGAGTTGAACGCAGGTTTCTCAATCTGAAGTGGTCTAGACAGAGGACTAACAGAGGATGGTGATGGATCTGGTAAAGTACCATTAGTGACTTTTCCTTTTTCAGGTTTTACTGGAGTGTCATAAATCATAGAGAGAGTGGTCAAATCAGTCTCGTTGAAGAGATAGATATGGGCACTTGTTGAGGCTTCATCATGAGAAGGGTGGCTGGAACTGCCCCCTGGAGTGGGGGTTTGAGCAACCATAGATTGTTTTTGAGGAAAAGGCTTAGTAAGCACAGCGGGTTGGGAATTCCCTTTGAAAATTTTGGCCACTTCATCGCGATGTGGACAGTCTCGAGTGTAGTGATCTTCACCACAAATAAGACACGAAAATTTCATCTTCCGTTGTGGTTTATTTTCGTTAGCAGGTGGTGGGTTTTGAGATTTGGGTTGTTCATTATTGTTCTTTTTGGTTTTGTTCTCTGTTTTCATTAAGGGGCAGATTGAACTTCATTCACCTCAGATATTTGAGTTTGGGGGGAGGTAGAGGAGGGTGCAGTCGAACTGGAGGCGGATGACGGAGAAGATCGATTAGTTGTTCCAATGAACTGGGATGAATATTGTGTTTTGACGAAGCCAATAATTCCATCTGCATGTGATGAAGACGAAGGTTTGGATGGATCAGTATTGGCATGGGTAGCATTTGGGATTAACTCATACAGAGTACCAGACTGTGAGTAAACCAGATCTAAGTATTGTGCCCTGGAAATGGCTTCCTCTTCTGTGAGTACACCACCCATGGTGACATCGCGAGCGATCGGGGGTAATAGTGATTTAGTGAACCATTCCACCAATAATTGGTCAGGAATGACTCCTTTGATCAACCTTTGTCGTCATCTCCACTCATGAATATGATCAGAGATATGCACAGAGTTTGTCTGATGAAGGGAGGTCAAGAGTTCGATACATGTTTCATATCGAATGGGTAGTTGAAAGTGTGTGAGAAAGGACATGGAAAGGGAGTTAAAATCTTGGAAAGAACCATGGAGAAGTTTGATATACCACTTGGCTGCTAAGCCCCTAAGTGTTTGCTGGAAAAGACGTAAATGGATAGAGTCGTCCATTAAGGATTTCAATGAACACCATAAATGGAAAGTCATGACATGGTTATTTGGGTCTTCTCTAGGTTTATCGTCAAATTTAGGAATATCAAAAGGTAGTTTAGTGGAAATCACTGGCCAGAAAGGATAATGACGTATAGGATCATTGGTCAACCGAGACAAGTCTGGGAGATCCAGAGTAGCAAGGAACAATAGTTGTCAGTTAACCTGAGGGTGATACTAGTGTGGCATAGGAACACTAGTAGGAACATAAACTGGATTAGGTGGATAATTGTAACCAGTAGGTCCTCCTGCATATGGTTGTTCCTAACCAGAGTACAGAGGATACGAAGAGGGTTGAGAAACATTTGGGAGTGGAGGTTAACTTGATGGGTTATGAGGATTATAATTTGGTTGATGAGTTTGTCCATAAATTGGATAGAAAATTTTTCCATAATGAGGATAAGGTTGTTGTTGTCCTTGAGGTTGTTCCCCCCCATGGAATAGTGGATTTCCCAGAAAAGGAGTGTGTCAAGGATTGGGAATTGTAGACACATTCTATCCAGAAGGTTGATTATGGGATTCAGTTTGAGGTTTCCCCCCAGCGTGAGGTTTCCCTCCAAATGGAGGTTTCCCCCCAAACGGAGGTTTCCCTCCAAATAGAGGTTGCCCTACGAAAGGAGGTTTCCTTGCAAAAGGAGGTTGTCCCCCGAACATAGGTTGCCTTCCGAAAGGAGGTTGACCCCCATCACGAGCTTGATTCTCTGGAATTTGGAAACCAGACGTAAATGACTGACCAGTGCCACTTGATGGATTAGAGCCACCAAGACCAGGTCCTCCGAGTTGTTGTAAAGTTATCGAGCTTCCAGGTATAACCTGGGTAGTGTTGACAACAGAAGGATTCAGTGCTCTGTACCCAAGGGGAAGTGACAAAGAAGGCCTAGATGAAAGTGGTGTACCAATGGGAGCTTGGCTAACCACCACATTACCGATGGGAATAGTCGCAACGTGAGGCACCATCATGGAATGGGCCATCTGGAGAGAAATAGTGGAACTTGGACCAAGAGACTACATGTTCAGACCAACGAATGGTGTGGTTGAAATGATGGTCAGACTAGTAAAATGATCTAAAGGTATGGTATAGGTAACGAATGTTTCAGTTAATTGAGAAATAATAGGTACATCAACACTTATGCCTAATTCGTTAAGGTCTCACACCGTGCGAGGTGGGATTCAAATTATATCAGTCCAAAGTGGGTCTCTGACTTACGGGATTGAAAGAGACCCAGTCAAGATTTCAGAAGGATCAATGACAACAAGTTCTCCGGCTGAATTCATCTAGAGAAAATGCCTTTCATATCTCGTAGGAACTCGGAAATCCTCCATAGGATCCATAACAATCTAAAATTTTTCTAAAGAAGTAGAAACTTCCTCCTGTGAGGTTATAAAATCATGTACCTTGCTCTATTGAGGTGAGCCCTCCATAGAATGAGGGGTTAAAGGGGTAGAATCTTCCATATTTTCTGGGGGAAATCCCCGTATCCTATGTGAACAGCGTGGAGGGTCAATGGTGGTGGAATTAAAAATTCAACGAAAAAAATCTATGGCCAACTAACGACAAAGAAACAACATACACTAATCAAATCTAGGAATCAAACCAAGCAAACAAAAAACTTCTCTCGATGATCATACTAGTTGGTGATGAAATCCAATGTCGCGCGATCAAGTCAAGAAGGGGTTAGGATATAGTGGAACAGTTACAATGGTGACTTGATTAACGGACTTTCACCTTGGTGAAATCTTCCATGCAATAATTGTGGATTTACCCTCCAAGGAGCCTGAGTGAGTTTGACCAATGTCTATTACAGGTACAGTGAGACTTCCCTTCACCATCACCTTGTGTAAGTACCTAAATATTATGGCGACTAAAGACACCAAATCACAGTCATCCCCTAGGCGGGTATAGTCGACAGTCCGATCTGAACGTATGAGCAGGATAACAAGTCCAAAATCCTTCGAGAGAACTGAGGACAAGTGGACCGGTAGAACTCCAGAGGACCTCGAATAGATTCATAGTTCACAAAGCACTGAGACCAAATGAAACCAGTTGAGCCTCAAGAAGAACCCTCAATATATGATCTGACCACTACAAACAGTTGAACCACAAAGGGATAATCTCTATAATTCTCCCAAATGCGACCTCGTGCGTAACCCCTGTGTGAGAGGGGGATCCCATAAAGCCTATATGACAATTGGATTTTTCTCTCCCTACTGCAAGATACTAATGTTCGTTTTGAATACTTTGGAGAGTTGTACTCACTACCTAATCCAAAGTGTTAATCCTAGTCTAATGTTGGTGGAAGATTCTAAAAAAAAAATGTTCTAGATAAATTTTAATTAGTGTTAATTTTGTAGCTATTCTTTACTCAAAGGGTGTATGACAATGAAACTGATGGTATTATGACTCAAATCCCAAAAAAATACATAAGAAATGATGAGTAGTCCTTTCTTTCAATGAATGCCTATTTAAGGGAAAGAGAAATATATTATTTTCACTATCAAGCAGTAAGATGTAGAATCCTCAATCAATTTGTTTCTCAATCAAATCCAATGTAATCCTAAAACTCATAGCAATCCTTTCTAAAATCCAAAAACAATCATAAAAAAGTATCCTTTTTCTTTATGTGTGAATGATAATCAATTTGATATAAAACTTGCTATGTCATCCATTTTTCAAAGTCAACAAGGTTCAAACAATCAGAAGAAAATTACACATAAACAATGCACTCTCGTTGTGATAAAACAAGAAAGACAGAGATGACAAAAATTTGCAAAAAGAAAACTAAAAACTCAAAAAGATTGAAAAACACTTGGACAAGATGACCTCAAAGATCAAATGGAAAGGTGCATAGATCTTTGAATCTCCTCACGAAGGCTTCTACTCAGTCAGATAAATGAGCATAAAACAACAAGTTAACCCTAAATCAACAAAGATAAAGAGTGACTTCAAGGCAAGGAAAGAAAATGTCAAAATCCCAAACAAAAGATGATCGATTCTTAGCAAATGAAGTGTTGAAGGCCAAATCAAGATGAACTGAGATTGTAAATCTCCTGGGCCAATGCCAAAATCAAGAAATGAATTCAGAGAGTGAAAATCTTGAAAAAATTCTCACAGAAAAGAGGCATCGCTCTGGTGTAAAGGGCACTAGAGTGTTCCAATGCCCCGTGATAGGCCAATGGGGAGCACTAGTGCTCTGATAGCAAGGGAAGGGGAGCACTGGGCTCTCAAAGCTCAAAAAAATACCCAAAAAGTCAAAATTCCAAGAAAACTCAATCAATCAGGGTGAGTATGATGAAAGAAAGAGGCAATCAATCAGATCTAAGAATTAGAAACACGATGTGGAGAGAGGTCAAAGAGTGGGAAAAAGGCTAAAACAAGATCTAGGAAAGGAAACAAAAATCAGAGATCCTCCCCAGTGGAGTCGCCAATTTATGTTACAGGTGAATCCTCCTGCGGACAAGCAGATTCCCTCTTTGCAAGATACCAGATATATAAAATATGCAGAACAGAAATGAAATGCTAGAAATGACAGAATAACAATAAAATATCCAGCATAATCGTTTTTCATACCCTCGACCCTTATTTATACTAAATATGTCTATTAAGAGAAGCATCTAGAGGAAGATCCTTCTAGAAGCGGAAGCTTCTATTAGGTCTTCTTACCTCCGCCTTATTCTATTTTATTGAAAGGTCTTATTAATATTGACCTTTATTACATCCGAATACATTGATATACCTATGTGCGAGTTAGGACCTTAACATGTCCGCCCCCTTAAAAATAGCCTTGTCCTCAAGGCTTGAGGTGTGGAAACTGCTGCAGAATGGTAGCTGGTTCCCAAGTGGCATCTGCTGGAGTCATATCTTTCCACTGTACTAGCACTTCCTTGATGGTTCTCTGACGCAGGCGACGTTCCCTCTGGTCCAAAACTGCTTCTGGTTGTAGCCAAATGGATCCTTCTTCGGCTAACTCTGGAAGGTTGGTTTGAATTTGGCACCTAGTTCCAATCACCTTCTTCAAGCATGAAACATGAAAAATAGGATGTAGCTTCGACTGACTGGGTAGAGCTAACTGATATGCGACTTGTCCCACATGCTTTAGAACTGTGTAAGGGCCATAAAATTTGGGTTCTATCTTCTAACACTGCTCGGCCTTGAGGGAAGTTTGCTTATATGGTTGCAGTCGCAGAAACACCTAATCCCCTTCTACAAATTGACGTTCCGAGCGACCCTGATCTGCTTGCTGCTTCATTCTATTCTGGGCCATGACCAAGTTCTCTTTAAGGGTATGAAGGATATCCTCTCGGACTATAAGTGTTTGGTCGACTGCCTGAACCTTCGAGGTACCTGGTAAGTATGAGAGAACTGACGGTGGCTTCTGTCCGTACACTGCTTCAAAAGGAGTCATGCGAGTGGCTGTATGGTATGTAGTGTTGTACCACCATTCGGTGAGGGGTAACCTTTCAGCCCACTGGTGTTGTTTTTCAGATGCAAAGCACCGCAGATAGGTTTCCAAACACTTGTTGACGACTTCCGTTTGACCATCTGTCTGGGGATGATAAGCTGAGCTGAGATGCAATTGTGTGCCTTGTAGCTTAAACAGTTCTT